>CM017191.1:32045146-32177646 GCA_004837865.1 Musa balbisiana | reverse complement strand
AATATGTGTGGCTTTGTGGTCCTCAAGAAAATCTCAACCCATTAAAATTCCTTGTCTGACAGGGTCAGCTGTGTCATCTCACTTCTTAATGAAGCATACTTCACACTATGGCCATTAAAAGTCTATTTGATAGGTCTTAGGTGAAATGTATAAGTTGGCAGTTTCACTAGCAGGTCCAGTGAACAATTAGATACTGGACCACTCTGTTTAGTTCACGTATAACATGACATACTGTTCACTTGAGGCTTTTTTCTTGAGATGTAACATTGCCTTGGAAGAGAAACCTTCCACTAGGTTAGTCAGATTTCATTCAACAGCAATCTGGAGGAGGGCTTGGCAGTGATGAATGAGGTTTTATATATGTATACATATTGGCTTCTTCTTCATAAATTGGCAACTGCCTCGTTGTTGGTATGCTACCATGTCATACCACTCTGACAGCAGGTATCAGTCAGAGTGATCCCATGCCAGATGAAACATAAATCACTTGTTGAAATTGATGTGGTGTAACTTTCAGGATGCATCAAGATTTAGTCCATTAGGAGTGGTTGAAATGGCAAGGACAGGAATCAAAGTTAGAGATAACTCCAAGAATCTTTCTTTTTCATTTGACATTAAAATGAGAAATTTGGAATAATTGCCATTTTTCAATATGGTGCACAACAAACTGTAAAGCACATCATGTCACAATCCTGTAAAACTCTGAGAATGTTACTTTTTCATTTGACATTAAAATGAGAAATTTGGAATAATTACCATTTTTCAATATGGAGCACAACAAACCATAAAACACTTCCTGTCACAATCCCGTAAATTAAGTAATAGCTCTTTTTTCCAACTTCTCACTTGAGTTAAATTTAAGTTTTGGAGCACCTGACCTCAGAGAGACTCAAGATATCTTTTCCCACCAGCACAACCTTTTTTTAGCTTTTATAAGATATATTCTTTTGAACAAATTATTATCTTGATGAATGCTGATGCCTATCTTTGCCTCATATGCAAATAGTGAATAACTTATCTTGGACTTTCTACTATGATTTAGTATGTTATAGAACCATGATTTTGATGTTGTTTAGTAGCAGTAGCTTGTTGTACCATTCTGACCATGTGCTTAAGCACTTGATCAGCAGAGTCTTGCATCAGCCCATGGCTATGCATACTACCACTGGTTTGTTAAGACTGGAACACCAACAAGTATTGTGCACCTTGCTTGGGTATGATTAGTCATGCTGGCAGAGTGGCCACTTCTTCATGCTTATTGGGTGTGCACTCTTTGATATTTTTTCTCTTGCTTTCTCCAACAGAATTCATAATTCAATTTGGTGTCCTAATTCAGTAATTTTTTTTGTGAATTTAGGTACGATTTGTTCCGAATCAGCAAAACAAGCTCATTTCCGCTTCAGTTGATGGATTGTTGTGTCTCTTCGACACCAGTGGACATATTGACGATGATGATCATTTGGAATCTGTAAGTTGTGGTGTCAGTTCAGCATTACCTATAGATGCAAAGAAGTCAATTGTCCATATAAATTTACAAATGCATTACTATGTGCCAGACCTTTATGTTGTACAGTATTAAAGATTTTTTTCCTTTTTGATTTACAATAAGTATTTAAATTCTCCAAATAAGTAATTTTGAATGGAAGCTTCACTTGACTTTTACCTGTAATGCAATCTTAGACTGAATGGATAACCATGAACCACCTGATGCAACCAGTGATGGTTCAATCTCTATACTCTGTGGAAAAATTTCTTTGCCAACACCGTTATGAGATTCTTGTTCTGGTGAGACTTAAGGGCTTTGCTAATATTGATCGTTAGAAAGCTTTTGTTTTTTTCAATGTTAACTTTCCATGTTTCCACTTTTCTTTTTCTCCTGTTCAATTCATAAGTAGCATTCACTTAGTTTCATGGACTGGAGGTAGCTGAATTTGTGGGTCATACTTGGACCTGTATTGCAAAGATATAAGAAGGTGACTGCTAATTGCTGTATATTCAAATTCTAGCAGCATAAGCACTTACTAACCTTATCTATAATGAGGTGTGCTAACTGTTTGCCCTCTAGTTCTTCTTTAATTATGCATTCTTTTTCATTTTTTTAGGTGTGGAGGTGCAATGGGGTTGTTTTAATGGATAAGTGTGATTAGTATTAGCTAATACAATAGTAGCATTCATTGTTCCTACAAAATGACTTGGAAGTTAATTGATAGACATTTTTCCTAAAAATTTGCAATTGTTTTTTTATTTAAAGCTTAGGCTACAAAAACAAGTTTTAGTGGTTCTTGTTCCTTTTCCCATTTATTATATCTTCATTTTCTTTTACATTTCAATACTAGCAATTTTCTATGTACAACTAGTGAAGTCATTTTGGTTTTCTTGGTTCATATCATCACAATATGTGTTTTTGTTGTTTCTAGCTCTCTTCATAATAATAAATGCATAAATGGATCTTTGACTACTTTATTTACTATGAGCTCTCAAATCAGAGGTTGCTACAGTCCTTAAAGTTCCCGATGGACAGTTTATTATTACCCTTCAATTAGTGTGGATAGCATCTTATAGGTGGCTTCCTTAAGATATTTATGTTAACCTGACAAGTGAAATTCTTAAAGGAGATAAATATGGAATGGATACTAGGTAAACTGGGAAGATGTTAAATTTGCTAGTCTATGGAGAAAATGGAGTTCTCATCTTTACGTCCAGGTAAAATGAACTGCAACTTACTGAGTTCCAAAGGGGCACTTGCAAAGAAAATATTTCTTTATTAGGAGAAGATGAATCCTGATGAAATAACTTGTCTCATTTGGAGAAGTTACCGGAGGATGTGATGCATTTGTTTTGCTACCTTTCTTTCCATCAATGGAAGGTCCAATGCTTTTGATTTAGTGATTTCTCTTCTCATCATCGAGGTATTTGTAATGTAGTCCTTGTGGATTTTTAGTATTGTTTGGCTTCAATAACTTGTGAGTTGCTAAATATGTCAAGGATTTGTGAAAGTTATATGAGTAACTTCTTTGTTTACAAAAAAAATTTTATTGCATATTTGTTAAATAATGACATTTTAAGACAATTGTCACTGGTGTTTAGTTTGGAACCTTAATACCTTTCCTTGGTTGGTTCATTTGGTTCATTTATAGTGAAATAATTCTTTTTTGTTCTATACTAGATCTTGATTCAACTATTGATATACATTGTTTTCTTGCTTGATTATACAATAACAATAATAATAAAACCATAAGTCTCAACTATTTGGGGTCAGGTATATTGGTCTTTTGTCGCTATTGAGATCTGTGAAATATCATATGTTTAGTTAAGTTCATAGTACTTAAATTTTTATATATAGTTTCTATTAAAAATTTTTTAGGTCTTCCTCTATCTCTCTTTGTGTCATTAATATTAATTATTTCACATCTTCTGACTACTGTATCTAGAAGTCTCGTTAGTATATGCCCATACCATCTTAAACGATTTTCACTCATTTTATCTTCTATCGAAGTAATACCTAGTTGTTCATGAATAAAAATATATTTTTTTGTCTTTCCTAATAATTTCACACATTCATCTCAATATTCTTATTTTGACAACATAAATTTTTTGTATATATTTTTTGTTAACCGTCCAACACTCAGATCCATAAAGCATTATTGAACAACATACTAATATACAACTTTTTTTATATATTGTATATGTTTTTATGCTTGAATATATACTCCTTTTTCTAATACTAGTAACCACACAAGTATTCTATAAATATTAATTATGGTAAGGTAGTTTGACACAACTGCAGACAAATGCTTTGCAGTTAAAGCATGGGAGATACTTAGTTCTAGATTTTTACTGCTGTTTCAGGTGATGAACGTGGAAACTTCTATTGCAAAAATAGGTTTCTTTGGAAGGATGAATCAAAAGTTTTGGTGTTTGACACATATTGAGACGTTGAGGTAATATATCTGTTGCTGTCTATTTGTCATTAACTATGAAGCAGAATCACAAAGCTTGCAATCTCCATGTTAGAACATGCTAGGTAATCCAAAACATTCTTCTCATCTATACTAGTCTATTTTGATATGCGATATTCATTGTGGTGCACATACTATTTCAAGGCCATTGGACATTAAATACTAGCTACAACTAAAATGTGTGTAGCCTTGGATTTTTGACTCACTAGCAATGTGAATAATCTCTCTAATTATGTGAACGGTTGTCATGCTTCTCATAAATTGCGTATATGATGATCATAAATTGTATAAATTGCACAAAATATCTCTTTGTATATAGATGATAGTGGTATATAAAATTTGCATTAATCTATTAATCCCCATGTACCAACCACATTGTCATACTTTAAAATTTTAATTATTGGTATATTCATACAGTATCATGTCTGTCCATTCTTCATAGGTCACGAATAATTGCATTCTTTGATGATTTTATTCATTTCTTAAAGTTACAGAATTGATATACGTAGTTTCTTTCTCATTGTTTGATAGAGTCAGCTTTGAGTTTGTCAGTTTTTTATTCTTATGCTGCCAAATCTGGGCTTCATATACTTTTGGAACTAATTTTCTATTTCTGAAAATCGATGTCTGCTTCACCTGATAGAACTATGATTTACTATTTCCTATCTATTTGTGGCGTCATCTTGTTTGTCTTTTTTGCTGGATGGTTTTTTTTGTTCCCTATTGTATAACTATTTTGGAATGCTCAAGCGTTCACACAGGCTGTTTGACTATGGTAGGTGTCATTCAAAAAGCAGCACTCTATGTATCTGTCTGGTAACTTTGGTTTATATTCTGATAAGTTAATTGCCCTTATTCTAGTAGTTGTAGCCAATGATTTAAAAAGGTGCTTGGCGAGGTCCGAGCATCTTGTTTAAGGGCCAAGTGACACGCTTCAAACAGGCATCACTTGGGCACTCGCCCAAGACTAAGCGTCGGGCACTTCGTCTCGGGCGAGCACCCGGTTCAATTAAGCGAACCGAACCAAACTTTTAAGTCTGGTTTGGTTAAATAACGTAGTTTCTAACCTCAAAAGCCACCCTTCACGCCCGTGCGACCCTAAGGAACCCTAGCGTTACTTCTGCCTCCGTTGTAGACGCTTTCTACCGCTTCCTTCCGTTGTCGCTTCGTGTGTAGCTCCTTCCACTATTGAGGGACTGGACCGTAGGTTTCTTCGCCACTGACGGACGCCCTCTGGAGCTTCTGCTGCTACCGCTGCTACTGTTTGCAACTTCCGCCATTGCCCCCAGCTTTTGCCGCTGTCACTACTGCTGTCTATAGTTTCCGTCACTACTGTCGCTGCTGTTCACAGCTTCCGCCGCTACCATTGTTGTCGTTCGCAGCGTTGCCGCAACAATCTTAAACTAATCCTCTGTTACTGTTTAACATTTTTTTTCTCCTCTCTAACTACTGTTAACAGTATATTTTTAAATATTATATTTTTATTTAAATAATTATATTTTTTATTATATTATATATTTTTTATATTTTAATATTTTGGTGCGCCTCGGGTGTTTTGGGACCTTGGCGCCTAGCACTTTTTAAATAATTGATTATAGCTAAATATCTCATGATTACACAATGTACCTTCACTGTATATATGTCTATATGTTTTCAGTGACACTGTATTGATGCAAAAATACATAGAATTGATGCTAAAAAAGGGCTGCAGTGATACTTTAAATATCACTGCAGCCCTTTTTTTCACTCGACCTGAGTCTTGCTTCTTTGGTCGTACTGTAATATGATATATTGCTTATTATGGTTTCTGAAAGAATGTATTGTTCTGTTGGATGCTTTGCAGCATCTGGGATTTGAAAGACACAAGAAGAGAAGTAAATTTTGAAGATGCTCGGTCATTGGCTTCGGAGAAATGGAATCTGGATCATGTAGGTGTATATGCTTGTACTAATTTCTTGTGATCTATAGTAAATAAGATCTGATAAATTTTTTATTTTGGGAAAAAAATAAGTTTGATTACTTTTTTGAAAGGTAAATTGCTCATCGACAAAGTAATCTATCTTTACCTACAATGATCTTTAGAAGTCCGACTTTAATTGTTCATCTGCATACTACTATGAATTTCTATTTGTGTCATCTACATTTTTTGTCTTATGCAGATCGATTACTTTGTTGATTGCCATTACTCTGATATTGATGACCGACTATGGGTGATTGGTGGCACGACGTCTGGCACGCTCGGATACTTCCCAATTAGCCCTGATCATGCAGGAACCATCGATTTCGCAGAAGCTATTCTCGAAGGTGGCCATGCAGGGGTTGTGAGAAGTGTCTTGCCTGCTTCAAACACTCATTGCACAATTGCAAAAAAGGGCATCTTTGGCTGGACCGGAGGCGAAGATGGCCGCCTATGTTGTTGGTTATCTGATGAATCATTGGAGGCAAAACGATCATGGATTTCAAATTCCCTCGTCATGAGGTCACACAAAACCCGAAGCAAACGACATAATCCGTATTGACACAATCCTATGAACCTACATAATTTGGTGGAAAGCCTGTTCCATGTTCTATCTATAATGTTAAATTCTGTACATTAGTTATAAACTATGTTTGTTAGGATTATTATGGTGTTGGGTTGATCATGCTGTAATGGGCAATCATCATTTTTAACACAAACTATGCCCTTTAGCATTCTTGGTTGTCTCTGGAAGGTATATTTATTTTTTGGATAATTTTTCTTAAAAAGTTTTTTTTCTTTTGAGAGTTCTTTTTTTTGTTGTGTTTTTTATTTTATAAGAGATGAGATTATGTTTAATCTTTATCTTGTTAACCATTGTCCTCGTTCTGTTATGGCCATTGTTGTTTTGTCGTGACTCTCTTTGTTGTTAGGTGTCTTCGTCCCACTATGATTGCAAAGCTTCTTCGCATAGGGGTTTAGTTCCGCCCTTGTGAAGCCTTGTTTCCTCGCTATCATCATTTGTGACATTTATGATCTCACCCTCTATCTTCGATGATTGGTCATCATTTGTGACATCTATAATCTCATCATCCTCTATCCTCGACGAGAAGCGAAAGTGGTCATCATGACTTGACTGGTAAAAGTTAGCGAGTAATTTTAAGATTTTGTAAAAAAAAAAATAAGGGTTGCAATATGAAAAATAAAAAAATAAAAAGCGTCTTGAGGGAAAAGTAAAATTTTAAGATTTTTTATTGAAGAATTCACCCATATTTTTGTTGGTGTCTTTGAGAGTAACAAGTCGAGCAGCAACCACACAAATTATATAGCATTCTTCCGATGTCATGTATAGAATTTTTGTGACACTACGCGGCGATATGATGGGTGTCCAGCGTCTCCAAGACACCACCCAAGAAGGTCAGTGTCAACGAGTAGGTCTTGGTAGCATATTACGATCGATCGTGTGGCAATCGTCGTCCTCCTCAGCAAGCAAGCAGATATCCTTCCCGGGTATCCTCCACCAACCAAAACCTTGGTATGTCTCGTAGCCAAATGCTTTTATCCCCTCACAAAGCATTCCTCGCTGCTCATCCGATTTACTCTCTTGATTTCTTCAAATGCCAAAGCAATGGCTAACAAATTAGAGCGTCAATCCATGAAGCAAGCAAAGGATCATGAGTCGATGGTACAGGAACTAGAAAAGGTGAAGCTTGAACTCAGCCAGCTGAAGCTTGACGTCGCCTCTGCGTCGGAGGCAAAGGCCGATGCCGAGAAGGAAGCTACAGCCTCGGCTCTGCGAGCCGTGTGCGTTCTTCACTCGGTGGAGGAGCTCAGAAAGCAGATAGACGAATCAGACGAAGAGCATGCGTTGGTCGAGCTTGCTCGGATCGAGGCCGAAAGGGAGCACCGAGAAATAGAAGCTCGAAGAGTCGCCGAGGCCGCAGAGTTCGCCAACAGAGTCGACGCTGCCAGGAAGACATTCGACGATCTTAACCAAGAAACCATCCACCATGAGGAACTCCAGATGAAGCTTAACATCACCCAATCATCCATCAGCCTGTTGCAGACAGAACTGGAGTCGGTTCGAGCAAAGGACAAGAAGAAAAAGAAGGAAGAACAAGAAAGTTCATGGCGCAGTTCCTCCTTGGAGGCTGCCAAAGCCGAACTTTTGGCAGCAAAAGAAGAATTGGATTCGGTCAAGGAAGGGGGGTTTAAGTCCATGAACTCGATGGATCTCATCAGAAAGGAGTTGGATCGGATTGCCCAAGAGACTCGTCAGCTGGAGAAACTAGAGAAGAAAGCAGAATCCAGTGTTCTTCGGCTCGACTCCAACCTTCTGAAAGCCAAGACCAAGTTGGAAGCCATGGCAGTGGCTGAGGAGAGGGCTACAACCATGGCTTCCAAACTCTCCACCACACTGAACCAACTCAAAGCAGAGACAGAAGCAGCACAGAAGGAGACACAACTGATTGGCCAAGAGGCTATCGGTGTCCGAAGCCAAATCGCCAACACCGACTCGGAGATCAGCTCAGCGGAGGAGAAACTGCAGGCGGTGGTGCAGGAGCTACGCGCGGCTAAAGCATCAGAAGCTACGGCGTTCAAGAAGCTGAAGAGTGTCACCAAGCAAACCACCACGAGGGTTAGAGCTTCCTTAACTCAATGCAGCGCCAGCATACCCATCTCCGAGACCGAGCACGAGTACCTGGTGAGCAACGCAGCAGCAGCCCAAGTTGTCTCGAGTAAGAAGGTGGCAGCGGCTCAGGCATGGACGGAAGCGTTGACGGACAGAGAGAGAAACATGCGGGTGAAGGCGGAGCTCATCGAGAAGGAGTTGCGGGAGCTCAAAGCGGTGGAAGTGCGGGAACTTCACGAGACGCAACGGTCGGTGTTTGCCAGGAGATCCTTAGAAGAGGATCTAAACCGACTGATGAAACAGATCGAGGAAGAAGATGAACAGCTTTCGGAAGAGAAACCAAGGAAAGCCGTAATGCCAAGGTCAAGAAGCATCAAGATAAGACGGATTCCATCATCGCCGGCGGCTCCTCGACAGGTTCGTTCCCCGTTGATTGTGATCAAGAAGAGGACGAAGGTGATGCCCAATCTGGTACGGTTTCTCAGGGATGGAAGAGGCCGCAGGACGTGAGCTCGTTGACTACTTCGGCAACTACGATGGTCAACAACACTGTGAGCAAGATTTGGTTGTGACAGCAGATCAAATAAGACTGATTCATCTGGTCTTTGAAAAGTCAAACTTCTCATTCCAATATGAAAACCCGAAGAAGGTTGGATGAGTCATAGTTGGCTTATTATGCGAATAATAATGAAAAGGAGGCGTTCCAAATTCCCATCCCCAAAAGAAGACCCGACCCGACCTTGGCTGGTCATCTCGTTGACCTGATCCATGGGTCCCACATAACAAGTGCTCCGACGGCGCGGGTATTCGAGGACGCGTGTCGGAACTGCTCGCGCATGCCTGGATTCGCACGCCGATTCATATGCCCACACCGTCGGTGACGATACCGTTCTCCCTCCATCACTGTGGTTTAATCCTCGTTCGTTGACCCAATATCGCCTCACCTCCCCGTGATCTTACCTCCACCGCTCCCACCTTGATAACCAACTAATAAAGAAAATCTTACAGCTTATTGCGACCAAATCCATCACAACGTTTATGTCTTTATATATATGTACAAAAGAACCAAATAGATTTAATTTCCTTCTTTGCGGCTTGCGTAGTCTCGGGAGTAGTTCTTCCGCTTACCCAACCCACCTTCTGTTGCTCCATTACCTGTTGTAGAGTTGCTTGCAGAGGAGGAGGAGGAGGAGGAGGTGACCGCTGGACGCATACTTTGTATTACGGCAAGAGATCGGTGAGAGGTTGACGGACTTGCTTTTCTTATTCCCGTAGCTGTTTCTTGGATTCCCTGTGGGTTTCAACAGATTCTTTTGTTCTGTGGTTGGATTTTATGAATTTGCTTTCTCGGTATCTATTGAATTCGGAGTTTGGATGTTGGAATTTTTTGGTTTTCATTTGCTGTCATATCTTCTGATTACTTTGTTGTTCCTCAGTTTTTATCCGGTAGTTCTGCAAAGAACAATTATGCTTTTTGTGGAAACTACAGTCCCAGGATTCATGTCAGACTCATTTGAGGTTGGTGGTCATGGTCTCTATCATGAAAGAGGGGATTACTCTAGTTTTTTATCAGATTGCCAGATCTTAGTATCTCAGAATGCTGTACTTTGCAGTGGACAAGCTTAGAAATAGTGCACATAAGCTTTGTTTGGCTCGATATCCTTTGCTTACAGTTTCAGAGGGATAATTAGATTCTTCATTATATAATTTTAGTCATAATACAAGAAAAATACACCTGTTGTTTTGAATCCAATTTCAAAGTCGTACTACTCTCTCCCCCCATCTCTGTCTCACCCAACCCCACACACACAAATCCTGAAGAATTGTCTGTCAACTTCTTTAGATCTATTTGATACGAGACTTTTTCCTTACCACACTTACAAAGTCATACGAACATATACTATTTATTAAGGTCTGAGAAATTTTGTTCTTTTAAGATATAATATCTTTGTTAGCCAAGCAAACTTGGATACAGAGTTTTCCTGCAACTAAACATTTTGTTAGTTAAGAGGCTTTCGAGAAAATACATGCCAATCCCATTGTTTACAACTGAAAGAAATCCTTTTCAGCCGTAGTACGTAAGAGATTGCAAGATAGGATGTTAAAGACACATATATTGATTTGTTCTGTGTACTTTTAGGATGATTACTCATAGGTTTACTGATCCTTTTGGCTCTCCAAGCAGAAAAAAGCATGCAGATGACCAAATATGGCTAGTCGTCCCTCAACCTGAAAATTGAGCGACTCGCTTCTCGATATTAGCCTAGTAATCAGTCATCTGGGTCGCACTTGGTAGCACCTAAACCGGGTCAACAGAATACTAAAAATATACTTAAACAGCTACAATTCTCAAATCAACTCAAAAATCAGTTTCATATACCTTGAGGACATCATGACTTGTAAATGCATGGCATAAGATAGCTCCCATACAACAGCCTAGTCTTCTTAGAATTGCATGCAGAGGATAGGGATTCAGTTCTAGATGGTTAAAACTTAAAATGATATCACTAGAGCCAGTCATATAGCAGATAGGTATTTGAGGATGTCCATTTGTCACTCTAGTTGAAATATGAGTCTAGTTTGACCTCATGTTAGCTGCATCTATCTTCTTGAAAAATAATTTAAGTGGTTCAATCTCCATAAAATTGATCTCTAGTATCCAAGAATGAATGGTGTGGGACTGTGGGTGATAGCATAAGGACTTCAGAACTAGATCTTCAGATCCCCTTTTCTGTTCATGGGAATGGACATTTGCATTGCTGCTCCCTTCACAAACACCGTTTTCCAACGGGAGAAACATTCCTATAGTTCTGATTGCAGTGAGAAATCATAAAATTTTCCTTCTCAAAATAGTTCCTGATACTCCATAGAAGAAAACCATTGTCATTGGTGAATTATTGTGACGTGTTTTAACCATTTTCTCATCATATATTGATACCTCTAATTGCAATTGTTTTTATATTATTTTTTTTTACTTGCAATTGCTGATCTTGTTGAAATATGTCTGAGAACAGATTGCAAAAGCTCCGGTCATGTAGCACGTCAAACAAATTGCATGAATTCAGGCATCTACCATATTATACCTGTATATTGATTCATCATTTATCTTCCATCAGGCAAAAATGCCAGATATCCAGTTAGGAGTTCACACATTGCGATCCCATGGAACCAAAGTTGCAAGATTTCATATGCATGACTGGATTATACTCATACTCCTTGCTATAATAGATGGATGCTTAAATCTTATAGAACCTTATCATCGGTTTGTGGGAAAAGACATGATGACAGATCTGAGGTATCCATTGAAAAGCAACACAGTGCCATTTTGGGCTGTTCCGGTACATTCTTCTTCTCTTAAGTGATAGTGAGTATTGCTTGATATTTAATATTGCATTGGTGCATTGTGGAACAATAACAACATCTTCGTGGCAGTTAATCGCCATTCTGTTACCTTTTGCTATTATTATTGGCATATACTTCAAAAGGAGGAATGTGTATGATTTGCATAATGCCATACTAGGTACATTTCTTTTCCTCTTCTGCTGTAGTACATGTCAGTTTCCTTGCTTCTCTGTGATTTTGCAATTGATCAATACATGTGTAAGCAGGCTTGCTTTTTTCGGTGCTTATAACTGGAGTCATAACTGATGCAATAAAGGATGCTGTTGGCCGACCAAGGCCAGATTTCTTCTGGCGCTGTTTTCCTGATGGAAATGATGTGTGTCCTAAACTTATTATATTACACTATTTCCCTTTTCCATCTTTTAAAATTCTCTTCTTATATATTATTTCATATAGCGTTTGTGTTGAAGAAATCTTTGTTCATACTCTTAAATTGCAGATCTACAACAATGTGACGACAGAAGTTATATGCCATGGGGAAAAGGGTGTAATCAAAGAAGGGCACAAGAGTTTTCCAAGTGGACATTCGTCGTGTAAGCATCAAACTAATCACCTAGTTTACTTGTGTTTTGATAATTTTATATTCAGATCTTATCCAGTTGCTATTATGGGAGAGCATCCAATTTTATTACACTATACTACTATCCTACTTTAATGTATATCTTTTAAAGGGTTACTAAGCTCAAAATCATGTTTTAAATGGTTAACCATCTCTCTATTATGTCTTTTAGCTTCTGATATTTTGTGTTCCTCTTAAAGCATCATGGTTATGTGCTAACCACATTTGATTTTCTAGACTAGTCCTACAACTCTGTCTGAATGGTCATCTACTGACAATTTACCAGCACACGAGATTCATGTATGAAGGTTAAGTTGGGATGTTCCTTTACCTGGTGGGGAGCAACCTTGCGGAAAATCCATTTTATATTAGTGAACAGAGTTGAATGCCTCATGGTTCCCTGCATTTGTTGTTGCTTTGTTTTGCACTAACGATGTTAAGTGTTGCTTATAGAAAAAATTAGCTAGGTTAGGTTTTTGATGGATCAGACAAATTGGTTCTTGCCCTTATCAAATCTGGAGTTCTAATGAAGAAAATATTTATCATTAGTTCAGGGGAAAAACCAAGCTATACTATGTTACGAAGACATGCTTTTTACTCAACAGCGTAGTTTTGTTCTGTGAAACCAGCTGCCATACTTTGCTGATAGACTTTGTTAATTTTTTCTCAGTTCAAATGTCTTTGAATGGAATCTTGCTGTATAATTTCTTCTTTTAACTTGAAATAAGCAAATTTATGTGAGTTTTGGTGCCTATGGTTAGACACAACAATTTTTGGGTTGCTGGAATTCAAATGTTGGACATTTGTAGCACTTCAGGCTTCCAACAGCTAAGATTTATGTTACAAGAATAACCACAATCATGTCATGATGTTAATCATCTACTCATTGCACACGTTTTTCATTCTTTTTTTCCTTTTTGGTGCTATTGTGGTTCTGATTCATGTATAATTATCATAGTGGTTATATCATTAGCTTGGAGAATGTTTGGTGTTGTGGCATGAATTCCAGAGACTCTTCCCCTGTATGATCTTGCTTGGGCTCTTAGGAAGCCTTTTCATCATGACTTTCTCTAATTAGGACCCGGACTTCCTTATACATGAGATTGATGACATTAATCAAGTGCCATTCTCTAAATGACTTTTGTAATTATACTACAGGGATAATTGGGACTGAAGATTTTTATCATCCATGTGCAGGGTCTTTTGCGGGTCTAGGTTTCTTAGCATGGTATCTAGCAGGGAAAATCCAGGCTTTTGATCGTAGGGGCCATGTCGCAAAGCTATGCATTGTATTTCTTCCTCTACTTTGTGCATCCCTTGTGGCAATTTCTCGTGTCGACGATTACTGGCACCATTGGCAAGATGTCTTTGCAGGAGGTTTTCTAGGTTTGTGCAGAATCAAATCAAGTTTTCAAGCTTAATCTGTTTCAATATTACTGAGTAATTGTGTTTTCTTACAACCTATATTTTGATATCTGCAGGATTGCTAGTCAGTTCATTTTGTTATCTGCAATTCTTTCCACCCCCTTATGATCTAGACGGTATGTACCCTTCCCTATTTATGTAGGTGTATGTCTCTGGTACTTATCTTCTCTTTTCTGTGTTTGGTTTCTCGTGGGAAGCATTGTTTGTGCATTTTTTCATGTAGAACAGAATGTATTTCTCATCTCATCCAGTCATTTATCTGTACATATTTTATTAAGCATATATTTCTCTTGTTAAACATCGATTAAATTTCTAGGTGTTATCAAAAAGAGAACTGAGAAAAGAGGTTTTAGCATTCAAAGCAAACTAAAATGTTCCAAATTTGCTTGGTGACAACAGGCAAATACCACAATGTAAAAGTTATTAGTGGCTCCTCTAACATCTCAACCTTGGCATGCTAATACGGATCAGTAATATATAGAACGACCATTTACATGCCTGTTCTTGTTATTTTCCAGCCGAAAAAAATGGGCTTCTACGTGGCTCACTTCATGGAGGCAGTACAACTATCACAAATTGTTCACCAACTATTATTTATCTATGTTGCTACTAATTGGCATGAATGTTACCTCCCTGTTATCAAGAAAATATATATTGAAATCAAAATTTTGCATCTTTTCACAGGGAAAGCAATATATGTTGATCAACAGTCTGTGAAATAAGACATTCTCTCAAGATTCTTGTGCCATATAATTTGTCACTGAATTCTTATCAAGTCTCACCATTGTGGTTCTTCCAGGTTGGTTGCCCCATGCATCCTTGCACGCGATGGCTGATACTAGAAACGAGGTTCAGCTGCAGTCGACTACGAATTCTCTTCAGTCAAGGCCATCAGTGATTGACACTGTTTATGTTGCATCTGAGGGTCAGAATGGAATCCACATGAGAGACACAAGCGCAATTATCGACTCAATGGAAGCCGGTTGGAGGCACTGATTTCCAGTACATCATCTCCTCTTCACAAACTGAGTTCTTATCTGCTGTACATTGCTGTGTAAAATTTATTCTTCTTTTTTTTCCCACTTATGTCTGGTCTGCACTCTGATACATCATCTTTGACATCATGTCATGATATACTGCTACTCGTTTTTCTACTCTGGTGATTGAATGCTGAAACATTAGACGCGCTGTTCTACAGTAGAGGACTGTAAATCCTGAAGAATTAGGATCCACATGGATTCATAGTTCTTTAAATCTGAGGCCTTGATGGCATTCAAGAACCATAGCGACTCTACCAGTAGACAAACTGAGACCATGGGAGACTGATTGAAAACTCAGTGATGCTCATGTTTCTCCGAACCAAGTCATAACCTCATCTCTTGGACTAGGAAAGATTCTTGAACTATCAAGAGTTGGTGATTTGTCATGGCAAGATAAGATTACTTGCTGCCAGTGGGTATGAATGGATTGGCCACTGTTTCATGCGTTCTGAAGCCACGTAAGAGTGGTGTGGCATCCAAAACATACCATGAAACGGAGGCTCTTTACGGTGTTCTTGCGAACCAACGATGGATAGAGAAAAGCAACGATGCATGTGGAACAATGGAACCGAATCACAGAAGGTCGCTGTTTGTTCGTCACTCGATACGGCATCCTGTTCTTGCAGCGATCTGTGAATGCAAACAGAGACGAGGGGTGATGATGGAGTTGAGCGGGGAGGGTGAGCTAATCTGCGTCCATCTCGCTTTGAGATCCACGAACGCCCACTTGATTGATGATGGGGTTCGGGTTCCCTGTTCGATCCCACGTCGGTCACCATGCCACGTTTCAGACCAGGGAAAGGAAATCCTGCCCCCTCACAACCAGATGGGGCCCGCGATGGAGTCAACGCGGAGATGTTTAATGGGACGAGAAATTTGAACCCTGTTTGAGTTCGCACAAGAACTGTTACGCCGATTTCCTCAGGCTGATGATTCCTTGCAATCATCGTTGCACGAATCAAAACCAGTCAACATCTCCTCATGGCCAGCATCCACACTGCCGCTACTGATCTCATTTCCTCTCCCCTCCGCCATCGCTGCCTCCTTCGCTCCGCCTCTTTCTTGTCGTCGGCCGCTCCAAAACCCTTATCTTTCTCCACCACCAGGTTCTCTCTCTCTCTCTCTCTCTCTCTCTCTCTCTCTCAGATCGGCTACTCCTATCTTCGAATCCTACTCTTCGTTTCTTTTCTTGTTATCAGTATTCGCTGATTTGGTTTTTGTTGTCCCTCTTTCTTGATCAGGCGGAACTCGTCTGCGTCTTCGGCCATGCAAGCGCCGGATTCCGTCTCCGCCAAAGAAATGCCGCCGAACGGAATCGACCCCACGACCGCGGAAGAATACACCTCGCAGTCCAAATTGCTCCAAGAATTCGTCAACCTCCCCATCATCGACAAGGCTTGGATCTTCAAGTCCGACACTGGTTCGATCGGACCTTTCTTTTCGTTGTGATGCATTCGGTGGTGGCACTGGCGGGTTCTTGATATTTGTCCCTTTTCGTCTTTCCCTTTGTAAGCGCAGCAAACACCTCGTGGGCCATGTTTTTGGTCAGGCAAGTAGATCTTCTGGCCAACAAGAAGAGGACGATGACATTGTCTTCTCGTATCTCGAAGGCTAGCAAAGATTCTGTCGACTTCCAGTGGTCTACCTTTCCAGTCGAGATGAGCGGCGCGGCCACGGTGGTTCCATCACCGTCGGGTTCTAGGCTTCTCGTGGTTCGTAATAAGGAGAACGATTCGCCTACGGTGCTCGAAATTTGGGGGTCGGCGCTGTTGGAGAAGGAAATTCACATTCCCCAGTCGGTTCATGGATCAATATATACCGATGGATGGTAAGGTAGAATAGTTTTCTGGCTACCATATATTTGATACTCTGTCTGTCTGATCAATACGATAAAATTATATGCACTTTATGTTATATATGTAGATATATGCTCTATTTTATATTGGTTCTTATGTAGGTTTGAGGGAATTTCATGGAACCATGACGAGTCAATGATTGCATATGTCGCTGAAGAACCCCCTCGAGCAAAACCTGTCTTTGATTATTTAGGCTTCAAGAAAGAAGGTTCGGCTGAGAAAGATTGTAATAGCTGGAAAGGACAAGGAGACTGGGAAGAAGACTGGGGTGAAACGTATTCTAAGAAAAGGAAGCCTTCACTTTTTGTTGTCAGCATTAATAGGTCTGAGATCCTGAATTTAATTGTGTAGGAAAGGATATAGCTGCAAACTAACAATCTCGTTTTCATATGGTACAGCGGAGAAGTGCGAGCTGTCAAGGGCATTCCTTGCTCCTTAAGTGTGGGTCAAGTTGTTTGGGCCCCACCTTCTAAGGGTGGTGATTCATTGTTGGTATTTGTTGGGTGGTCAGCAGAAAATGGTCTGCAGAATTCTCCCAGAAAGCTTGGTATTAAATATTGTTACAATAGGCCATGCTCATTGTATGCAATTGTGGATCCTTTTCACCAGCCAAGTACTAATAAAGTGTCACATGAGTAAGTGTGCAGTCCTATTCCAACCAAATAATCCTTTTCCTAGATCGGTAGAAGTTGATGTTCTCTTTTAGTTTATACTTGCTGTTTTAGTTGTAATAGCTTATGGTGCCTAACCTTCATTCATCAGGGGCGAAATGGATGACCATGCAACTGCAGTCAATTTGACTCATGGCTTTAGTAGTGCATTCTTTCCTCGGTTCAGGTAATATATTTTGCTTCCCTTAATTTATTTGGTCCTTGGAATCATGTTTTTCTTTCTGTAAAAGAACAGAAAGGGCATGCAAGTAACTGGTGTTGTGATTATTGCAGGGTCTGCTGGGCATAATTTCTGTTTTAAATTTTTATAAATAACAAAAGCATTCATTTATTTTTTAGTGTTGTGTTTCTAGAAACTTGTTTGTTGCTAGAACTTTTAACTTATTGGGAGATCCAACATTGAACGATTTCAAGGACCTTTGATGATCATGAGGCAAAATTGGGTGTCAAGTGGCAGGTTGCTTTTGAAGTCAGTTGAATTAAGAAGTTTCTACTTCATAAAATATTAGGCATAATGGATGCAGTTAAAAGAAAGGGAAAGAAAGAAGAAACATAAAATTGAATATATCCAGCATGTTCTCTACATTGGTTACTGAAGCTTGTAGCACAAAGTTCTGTTTTGGTGTTTGATTTACTTTGAATATCCTAACAATCCTAGCAAGTAGTTTGTCATGATTTTTTGGTCTACTTCCTTAACTGACCATGCTCTTTTAAAATAGAAGTATAGGGCTATCCCAAATCCGTAAGTTCTTCTCCATAGATCACCATTAATTGGACATTTGTCTACTGCAAGTTTCTCATGCTCTTCTTTGCCTTGAGCAAAAGTTTCTTGAGCTCTTTGCATTTATTCAGAGTGCACTTGTTATTGTTTCCTTGACTGCTGCCAATTTTGCAAATTCTGATCCTACACAAAGAAACATCCAAGTTGAACATCTGTGTTCTGTCTTTTGTTTCCTATGTCTTTCGAACTTTTCAGTCTTCTGCTTCGACTTCTTTGTTCCTGGATCTGATAGGATCCTAAACTTTTACTGTCACCTCAAGCGATTTCATTAAATGGGAATTCTATCACTCAATGCTCATTAATGTAAAAATTTTAGCAGCTATATTTTTGCTCTTCCATATTATATTGCACAATCCTGGTTCTTGTTAGTCATTTCCCATTGTATGTTTTGTCAATTAGAGTGTATATTATTAAATTGTTTGTAGAAAAGTTAAGATTTGAGTAGATTCCAATTGTAGGAGATCTAGGAGAAGTCTCTTTTACAAGAAAGGATCATAAAGATTCAATGGTATTCTTGGTTTAATCTTATTCTTTTGGAAATAAGAATGTTGATATAACCAAGGATTAAAATCTCGGTTTGGTACCAATACCAGTTGGAATCTAGGCTGTTAGGGTACTAGTACTGTGAGTGTCAGTACGGTCGGTACCGGTTGGGACCAGCCGGACCACCATAACCAGAGTGGGAGGCCGGAGGGGAGTGTTGACCACTATGAGCTTGGGCAACTCCTCTCTACATGGTGCATAGTGCAGAAGTGGGGTACAAGGCGTTGCACATCATAGCAGTGGATCATGGGCAGCATGTGAGGTGTTGCTTGAGGACGAGGATGACAGAGTGGAAGGAGCCATGAACACTGGCAAGGATGAGGAAGTCATGGCGGAAGAGGCCAACAAAGGTAGGAGAGTGATGCTGTAGAGGATCCTGACTTAATGGAGCTGGAGGTTTCTGCGAGACCGAGAAAGAGGAAGTGGAGTCATGCAAGGTGAGTTGGAAGCCTGCGGGCAGTGGTGGATGAGGGGGAGGGTGGCCGACCAAGCATCGATACATATGAGGAAGCCTATCAGTTTTAAATAACAAAAAACAGAATTGAGTTTACCAGTCAGCTATCGGACCGATGACTACTAAGCTATATCAATCAGTACAATCAGAATTTTAAAATTTTGGATATGACTATGATTAAGGACTGCCATACCAATTGACACATGTTGAGGGCAAAAAATTTAAAAAAATGCCAATATATAGTTAGGTTAAATTTTGGCCTACATCGCCAACACAAAGGCATGCTGATGAACATAACATGGAGTTATGCTGCACCAGAGAGTTATTAAAATTTAAAATGTCATCCTGCCATGGTATGACAATGGTTAACCATGGTAAGCACTCAGGAGTCATGAATGGTAAAAAACAAAAGAAAGAAAAAAAAGAGAGGATCAGACTTGTGCTAACTCGATAACCCTGAGAGGGGGGCTGGGGCACTGTGCCAAGACAGGAACAATTAACAGGGACCCACATGGATGACACTAAATTATGCATCACATGTTCAGTATGTATAGCTCACATTTTTTATCATTACCGTTTTGTTCCATCATTTGGATTGCATCATAAGTAACTCCTCTGTGGTACATTGGTTTAGATTCTTCACATAATTATTACTTTTGTATCCATATGAACTTTCATAAGCTGATTTAGTGCTTCATTGAACTGTGAAATCTCTAATGCAGTCCAGATGGAAAGTATCTTGTTTTCCTCTCTGCAAAGAGTGCTGTTGAAAGTGGAGCTCATGCTGCAACAGAATCACTTCATAGAATTGAATGGTCTGCTGACAGAAAGCTGCATCAATCTGTTAATATTGTTCATGTGGTATGTTTTTGTTTTGATGTTTTGACTAGGAATATTTCGTCTTACTAATAAAAATGTGCATGTTAGAACCTAAATCATATCTTGGTCAACATATAAGGTCACTTGTAAAAAGCAAACAATATAGTCTGTACATCTTGCAAGTATTAGATCTAAAGTACCTAAGCTAAAGTCATATGTTAGTGATTACTCTATCATACATGCATTTTATTACAACAATAGTCACAATATAATTATTGGATACTTCTCTTTTCTTGATACATCTTTTAAGTCTTTAGGAGTTTTTTGTTTTTAGTCAATGAAAATCACATGCATCTTTTTTCTTTTATCTATATTTTTTGTTAATTGTCTCAATGAATAAGTGGCTATTCTGACTGATCTTTTGAGTAGAAAATCAAACTATTTCTCAAAAATTTTTGTTTTGTATCTGACTATTTTGATTGCCATTTCTTAAAGTTTCGTAGAATCACTCATTAAGTTGATTTTTGAGTGATTGGATTGATTCTAAAATTTTCCTTATTCTTATATATCAATACCAATGGCTTCTCTATTCATCATATCCTTTTTCAATTTCTTTGTTAAATAAACTTATTAAGTCCTATTTTTTTAACTCTTCTAGACCTGAGTATAGATATTGTCAATTTTCACACAAACAATAACAAGCATAATTTCCTAACTGTTAGGGTCTGCTATATGATTTTTTTATTATTGAGCTCTATATAAGAGAATTTCTTTAGTTGAATCAAACATTTTCATATCTTGTTCAATAGTTTCTGGCAAAGCCTTCTTAGATCACCAGTTGATTTCCTTCACAACTAATTCTAATTGTTTCACCTTGTCTAACTACAACATCTATAAGTTTACTTAAAACATTTTCATACCATGTTAGATGATTTTTTTACATTTTATCATTTATTAGAGCTATCCTTAATTATTCATGAATGAAAATATTCCTTTTCTTATATTTTTTAGTAACTTTACATATCCACATTATCATCTTGGCTACACAAACACCTCATAATGCCAGTCTCAAGCCCAAATAAAAGAATTGGGAGAATCATGTTAGGACACTGACAACTATTTTAAAATTGTGCTAGAATTCATGAATATGGATTATCAAATAACATGGTTATCCATATTCTTATTCTCGTAACAACTTCCTTTACCGCATGAATTTACTTGCGAAAAGTACATAATCCTTAAACTTATCACTTATAGTTATTTATAAAATATTCATTAAATAATATATAAAGTTTATTTGTTCATCTTTCCTTAATCTATATTGTCAATAAGCATCTTTTGATGTTCATTCACTATGCATCTAATATTACTTAAATATTACTCTGTCTTTCTCCAAGTTTGAAATTGTTGATTAAAAAATTATTAAAAAAATCCATGTACCATAACCCACTGACTAGTGAAAATAAAATATGCATTTTGGATGGGATTTTGTATAAACTTTAGAAAACTTAATTGGTGATAGTGTAAATTGGTAAAGGTACAATAACAACAACAAAGCCGTTAAGTCCTAATTATTTGGGTTCGACTATATGCAAGGATTGAAATTTCATATCATACCAGTATATCGAGTTTTTATATATATATTATATATATTTATTTAGATGTACCATTTAGTATACCTTGGCATACCGCTTGATACTCCTGTACCGTACCATATCGCCCGTAAAAATATCATTCGATATTTTTTATATTTATAAAAATATATTTTTATATAAAGATATAAAAAAGGAGGCATATGTTGCCTCGGCGACATCACCTCCTCTTCTCCTTGTCGCCTTAGACAAGGAGAAGAATGCAAACTCCTTCATCTCCTCATTTGTGGCGTTCGACAAAGAAGACGGTGAAGACATCAAAGGTCGTAGACGTCTCTAGCCTTCGGCGAAGAATGCGGTGAAGAAGAAGCCACAGAATCGCAGACGAGGCGACGAAGGAGACCACCTCTTCCGTTGCTAGAGCTGTCACCTGGTCATTACCTCTTGGATCGAGATCGTCGAGGGAGGGCGGCACCGGAACGGGACACGTCGAGGTTCTCTTAATTCTCCCTCTTCTTCGAACGCTCTCTCTTTCTTCTTCTTTCTCCCTCGATGCTTCTTCTTCCCTCGTCGCAGCCAAGCTGATATCGCCCGATACAGCCCTGTATTGTCCAATACGGGGCTATATCAAGCGTTTTGCCCGGTACAGGCAGTATCATTCGAAATTTAGAACCTTGGCTACATGGATCTTTTGCTACCATTGGGATCTGTAAAAATTGATATGTTTAATTAAGTTCAGAGGTAAATTGGCAAAGATGCTAGCTTAAAAACTTTATATTGTCTTAAAAATGTTCTCTTCTTCAACTTGGGCTTTTAAATATATTAGCTATATCTAACAATAAATGCGACTTTTCCCTTTGCATGAACTAGAAACCATGTTTGCTTGTCTGGTAAGGGAAAACCAAAATTTCTGGTTTGTCTAATTAAGAAAATGATAACTTGCTTTTATGATAAACACTTCATAGGGTCTAAAAGGACATTGTGATGGGCAATTACACCTAATTCACTGCTATTAACAGGAGAATTCACTGCTTGTACGTATGTCCAAGTATATGAGATTTAGCTTATTTGTTTTCTTGCTGATTCAGTAGTGTGATGCAATTCTTGATTCAAATATTTTTAAATCATCATGTTTTTCAGGTCCCTGTTGTCATGTGCCCTGAGGATGGTTGTTTCCCTGGGCTTTATCAGTCAAATATCCTATCTAATCCATGGCTTTCTGATGGATGTACAATGATTGTTTCTTCCGTGTGGTGCAGCACCCAAGTAATACTTTCAGTAAATATTTTCAGGTACTTTGTATTCCATGTGTGTATCACAAGTTAATGCTGTACTGATCCTGTATGTACTGCTAAAGAATATATATGTTCTACAGCTGCAAAGTTTCTCGTATCAGTCCTAATGAATCAAATTATTCATGGGATGTTCTTGCGCTGGACGGAGATGATATTCTTTCTGGTAAAGTCATTTGGGTTTTATGAATCGAAAAGATGGTAAACTCAATATCATTTTACATGTATATTTTTTGTTGCTATTACCAAGTGTACAGCAGTCCTGTTGATCCTCCACAAATCAAATATGGATATCATACTCAGCAAGTGGACCAGTTAATTACGTGGAATTGGTTAGATGTTTCTAGCCCAACTTTAAAATATTCTGATAAGGTTCTCTGTATATTTAGTACACTTTCACTTTTGTGGCATCAGATTATTCTCATCGAATGTAATGAAGATTCTGTCTCTCTTGTTCCACAGGTGAGATCTTTGCTATCATTTCATAAATTTAGTTTATTGAAGATTCCAGTTAGTGATCTTTCTGAAGAACTTCCTAAAGGTACTATAGCACTACCTTATATTTATCATTTTTCTATAACTTTACACCTCCCTGATATATGATTAGCTGGATTTAAGCTCTGCATCATTTCTTGCATTGATTTTGCTTGATAGTAAATCAAGTGTACCAACTGGTATATACCACTGGTGGTGCCTCTTAGTACATGGGTGGAAATGTGGATGCAGTTAAAAGTTCTGCTTTGTTTTTTGTGTCATACCGCTTTAATTGATTGAACCGGTATAACGGTTTAACTAAAAGGGAAATTGGCATCTATAAAGACTTTTTGGGCCAGCTAATGCTTGAAAAGATCAGCATCTTGTCTATCTGTCAGCACTATGAAATATTCAGTTGCATTGATGTATGAGGTAGGGTTCTCAACTTCGATGTGTACCGCTCGGTACGGGTGGTATGTACTGGTCCGAGAGGATACCGATATGCGGATCACCCTCTATTGGGTGGTACCAGTGTTTTGACCTCGTATCGGATGATAAAAGGTTTGTACCGAGCGGAAATGGTCGAAATCTGATCGTTACCGAGGCGTACCAGTTATTATGCCTTGGATTTCGATCGTCACTAAGGTGTAATGGTCGGGTCGGTACGCCCTGGATTTCGATCGTTACCAAGGCGTACCGATCAGTACACCCTAGTATTTTAGGACCGTTACCTCCATGTATTTTTGGAGGTTTTTCAACTCTTTTCGGGTGTCTCGTTGGTATGTCCCGACGTACCATTGGTATGCCCCAGCATACCATTGGTATGTCTCGGTATGTACTGTACCGAGCAGGCTTGGTACACTGGTACGAACCAAAATTAAGTGCCTTGGTATGAGGTTCCTATGCGGGCTGATTGTGAGCGGAAATGGTCGAAATCTGATCGTTACCGAGGCGTACCAGTTATTATGCCTTGGATTTCGATCGTCACTAAGGTGTAATGGTCGGTACGCCCTGGATTTCGATCGTCACTAAGGTGTAATGGTCGGTACGCCCTGGATTTCGATCGTCACTAAGGTGTAATGGTCGGTACGCCCTGGATTTCGATCGTCACTAAGGTGTAATGGTCGGTACGCCCTGGATTTCGATCGTCACTAAGGTGTAATGGTCGGTACGCCCTGGATTTCGATCGTCACTAAGGTGTAATGGTCGGTACGCCCTGGATTTCGATCGTCACTAAGGTGTAATGGTCGGTACGCCCTGGATTTCGATCGTCACTAAGGTGTAATGGTCGGTACGCCCTGGATTTCGATCGTCACTAAGGTGTAATGGTCGGTACGCCCTGGATTTCGATCGTCACTAAGGTGTAATGGTCGGTACGCCCTGGATTTCGATCGTCACTAAGGTGTAATGGTCGGTACGCCCTGGATTTCGATCGTCACTAAGGTGTAATGGTCGGTACGCCCTGGATTTCGATCGTCACTAAGGTGTAATGGTCGGTACGCCCTGGATTTCGATCGTCACTAAGGTGTAATGGTCGGTACGCCCTGGATTTCGATCGTCACTAAGGTGTAATGGTCGGTACGCCCTGGATTTCGATCGTCACTAAGGTGTAATGGTCGGTACGCCCTGGATTTCGATCGTCACTAAGGTGTAATGGTCGGTACGCCCTGGATTTCGATCGTCACTAAGGTGTAATGGTCGGTACGCCCTGGATTTCGATCGTCACTAAGGTGTAATGGTCGGTACGCCCTGGATTTCGATCGTCACTAAGGTGTAATGGTCGGTACGCCCTGGATTTCGATCGTCACTAAGGTGTAATGGTCGGTACGCCCTGGATTTCGATCGTCACTAAGGTGTAATGGTCGGTACGCCCTGGATTTCGATCGTCACTAAGGTGTAATGGTCGGTACGCCCTGGGCTGATTGTTAGCACTCAGCACTATGAAATCTTGGGTCTGCATGAATATATAAAAGATTCTGTACAACTTACTAAGTTCAAATTTGCAGTACTATTATGATCAGAGACCAATAACTATTTAACTATTATCTATCTTTTGATCATTTGTAAAGTTGCACTCATGACCTAATGTGAAAAATTAGCATGAATGCTAATTGTTGTTTTTAGCAGGGTATACAGTTTCGAATGATACCACTCGGTACGGGCGGTACATACCGGTCCGACAGGTTACCAGTACGTGGACCACCCATTACCGGGCAGAACGCTTAAAAGCGCCTCGTATCGAACGATACAGGGTTATATCGAGCGGTAACGGTCGAAATTTTGACCGTTACCGGCCGACACAGCTCGGTAACTATCGAAATCGACCGTTACAGCTTAGTAACAATGCTTCAACGGTTAGATTGACCGTTGGAGCCCTTTCTCATATGTTTTTAAATCCTTCTTCTCTCCTATTTCACTCCATTTCATTCTCATACTCTCTTAAACTATTTCAAACTTTTTTTTTCTCACATTTGTGCTCTCGTAAACTCTACAAAACAACGATTCATGAATTGAATCGAAGCTAATTTGGGAAGATTAAGAGGAAGAACTTTCTAATCAAAAGGTGTGTATTCTCTTTCTTTAATTAGAGAGTAATTAAGATATTTAATGTTATGATTAATGTGTTTAATATTGATTAATTCGAAATTAGATACTATTAAGTATCTAATAGGTGTACCGCTTAGTACACCTAAATTAGATGTACCTAAATTAAGTATCTAATTAGATACTATTGATTAATTCGGAGGATTTTACACCTAAATTAGGTGTATCGCTCGGTACGCTCTAGCGTACTACTCGGTACATGGTACCATACCGTACCGAGCCAAGCTCGAAACACCGGTACTGTACGGTATTTCAATCCTTGGTTTTTAGCTTATATATTTCTCAAATTAGTCCTTGTTCCTTCATATGAGGTTTTCAATATTTGCTAGATATTTTTCCCTTTCAATGGTGTGAACACATTCTTTTTGTCTAGCAATTCTATTTTATGGTCCATCTAACTTTGAAGTTAATAAATCACTTATTTAGATTTTCTTCATTCTGAATTTTTTGATAAAATATCTTATATGTTATTTTATTGTTTATTTTTTTTGTCAGAAAAGCACCAGATTGGTCTTTGGGATGGCTTGTTTAATATCTTTTTTTTTTGCAACATTTTTCTTGTAAAGTGTTATACCCTGATCATAATAGTTTCTAAATCTTTGCTAGCTTTTTGAGATTTTTTATTTTTTTGGGTCAATGGTGCTCTTCGAATTGTTCCATCGCTTTCATTATAAGACACCACAAATTTTCAAGCCTTCAGTATTTTTCCAGTACAATTATGTGTTCTATCGCTTTATATAAACTGTTCATCTCAATATGTTTATCTCATGTCCTAATTTTGTCATATTGCTCATTCTCCTTTCAAGCTAAATGCTAGTTTTAGAAAAATCTCTATTAATTTTTGTATATTTTAACTCCTAATATTCTAGTATATGGGCATGACATACATTTGTGTGAAAAGCTAGAGAGTGAATTTTTCTCTTCTTTTTTGGAACAGTAGGTCCATGTTTGTTTTAACATAAGGGACCTTTTTTCCCCCAATTTCAGCTTTTAAATCTCATGAACTCCTCTATCTCTATAGTGACTACAAACAGAATGATAATAAGGATGGAAATCAAATCCCAAGCTTTGCAATTAGTGATAGTTACATATACTACAATAAAGTTTGATAGTTTTGTATATTTATCGGTTCCACCTACCAGATGGATAGTGTCTCCAATTTCATGCATTTTTCTTTGTACAATTTTTGAAAAATTCATTGCACATCTTTCCAGTTTTCTACTAACATGGTTGTATGAGATTCTTTGAGAAACTGCTGATAAGTATCTTTTCCTATTAATAATTTTATTGCTATTTCTATTATAGATTTTTTGAACTCTGTCACTGGGTTAAAAATAATTCAGTTTTACAGTAGCTCACCTCCTATTTTAATTTTTTTGTATATCAAACTTGTAGCTTTTAATTTCTACTGGTTTTTCTTCTACCTAATTATTTCCTGTAATCCAACCGTGTTAATTCTTATGATCATGTTACTGATTCATCCTTTATTGCAAGTGTTCCTATGTTTGATATTGCTAATGAATGACTGCTCATGTTACTTCTTTACATATATTTTGATAAAAGTATAGGAATGTGTGCCTATTTGCCTCTACAATTTTGCTCTCCTATGATGCATTACACTAATAAGGCCTAAAGTCAATCATTCTAATTTTGCTTTGGTGGTTGTAAATGCAGTGTACCAAAAGTAATTTTCCAATCACCATTTAGGGGTTGATAATCATATTCTCTTAGGAATGTTCTTTTTTTTTATCATTAAATTCAATATTCCCTTTTATCTCCAACATTGCTAGAAAATATTTACATAGGTGAAGAGTCATAAAACTTAGCTGTAGAAGTTACAAATGAATCTCCATTCTTTATTCAAGATAAGGGGTAAGGATCACATGAAAATTCTTGTATGCAATGAGAAATTTTTCTCTTTTGTTTTTGGTTTTGTTGAGAGATATTAAACTTAATTTTCTCCTTTTGGTTTTGAGCCAGTCACATAATAGTTCATTTCTTGGAAATAAAAATTTCATTTAGTTTGTCTAGATGAAATATACTTGTGACGTTGCCCTCAGCATGGAGGAAAAATATTAGTCTAGCTGTTTCTAATTAGTTGGGACATTACATATTGTTGTTTATGCTAGATCTGGTTGTGCAAAGTGTAAACTGTATTAGAGTTGGTTTTTAAGAAATAATTTAGCTTTTGTGCTATCAATGTTGGAGATGACCTTTTTCATTAAATATGTATGTTTTAATAGCTCGATAAATAGACTACTTAGAACAGTATTTTACTGCCTATATGCAGGTGCCCATAAGCCGTTTGAGGCTATCTTTATACAGCATTCAGATTCTACTCCTGAGGAAACATGTAAAAAGAGTAAAGTAGATGGTGTATGTACACCATTGGTTCTCATTCTCCATGGTGGTCCACATTCAGTTTCACTGACGAGCTATTCAAAGTCATTGGCATTTCTTTCTACATTAGGCTACAACTTGCTTCTGGTGAACTACAGGTGAGTATTATTACATTTTTTGGAGGATTAGGTTGTACATTTGGATTGGTGGCATGATCTTTTTCTTTTTTTGATCTGAATGAGGAGACAAGTACCCAACCTTTTTTTTTCTTTTCACTGATTTCTTCCTAAGAATTCAACAGCCTGTAATTTTTAATGCATTTCTTTTACCTACAATATGTAGAGCCTCTATAGGAATGGTTGAGGTTCTGAACTGGTTTGCAATCATTTGTTGTTAGGAGACAATGGTGCTACCTTAATTTCTTTCTAAATTTATCCAAATGTTCTACATTAAATAAATAGCATTTAGTCAGTACCTACTTATATTTATAATTGCAACATAAATAGTAAATTGCATTTGGGCTTTGATTCCCAGAGGTTGGTCAGAAAGTAGGCCTGCAGGCTTATTCTTCCTTTCCATCTTTTATTATTCTTACTGTCCTTTTCTCTTTGTCACTCCCTTCTCAACTTTTCTTTCTTTTCATTTGCTTGTTGTATAATAGTTATAGTAGATGCCTGTGGTTACATAATCATCTTTTCTTCTTTTGCTCCTTTCTCTCCTCTATTTTTATTTTTTTCTCTTTCTATGTCAATTCTTTTTCTAGACACTGAACTAGGTGTTTAGTTGAAGTGGATCTGTTCTGATAAAGTAGCTCTAATTGCTGATTTCATAATCTTTTAGGTTTCATTTTCAGACTTGTAGTCTCACTGAAGTGTGTACATCTGTTATATATTATTTTGTATGAAGAGACCTGAACAGAATCAAATTTCTTCATTAACATGAGTTGAATTATGACTCACTTTCGTTGGTTCTACTTCTATAGCTATCTCATGGCTCCTAATTAGTATAGAAAAAATTATATTCAGGACACATGAAAGAAAACTAACTAATTGTTTTCATTTTCTGATCATCTTTTTCTCTTGCTTTATCAATCCCCTCTTGATATTAGTCCCTAGAGACTTTTTTTGTTTCTGTTAGCAACAACACATATATAGGCTCTTAGTCTACTGATATCTGTTGTCAATATCAAGATGTGGCTGCACCATCATAGGAAATCTTTTAACAAAATTAAATAAGGTTCTTTGCTGTCGTCACATTCATTTGACTTTTATCTGAAAGTTTTTGTATCACTCTAAAGCAACATTAAACTGATTCTCTTTCCTAATGGGTTAATCATGGCTTTCTAGAGTTCCTTGAAATAAGGGATTTGATACAGAAGTCATTTAGTATGATTTGCCTAATTAATGTTGTCTTCTTTAGTTTTCTGCCAAAATATATACAATTTACATTTTCATAGTTCTTGATGATAAGGGAAGAGGAGAGTATAATGTCTGTTGTTCTTAAATGAAGACGTGCAACATTTTGCAACCAAACTTGCCTCAAGTATTATTCAGATTTACCCTGAAATTTTTGTCATGAAGAGATGGAACCGTGCAGTAATTCTTTAGCCTGTAACATGGTTTATATAAATTTTTTTAAGAATCCTTTAACTAAACCAACTTGGGCTTGAAGATGATTAATTTACTGTTTCTCATTGCCACACATGTATACAAAAGCAATAGTAATATGGAGTAGACAAATTCTGTCTTATTTTCTTTATCCAAGGAATATTTCTTTTTGATTCTTTTAGAGTTTCTATACCATACTTTTCCTTGTTATGTCAGGTCTTGGCTGTTATAGTTTAGGATTTCTGATGACTTTATTGGCACAAATTGTTCATAGGGGTTCACTGGGATTTGGGGAAGAAGCATTGCAATCTCTTCCAGGAAGAATTGGCTGCCAGGTACTTGCTTTGTTGGTTGTCCATGCTTTTGAAACTGTTTGTGAGGATATCCTATATCCAGTGGCAATAATGAATTTTTAACAGTTTCTGGCATGATTATAGTTTTCTGTTGGTGGCAGGATGTAGGAGATGTACTTGCAGCTTTAGACTATGTCATTGATAAGGGACTTGCAAGTGCATCTAAAGTAGCTGTTCTTGGAGGCTCACATGGAGGCTTCTTAACAACTCATTTAGTGGGCCAGGTTAGATATCAGATGATTTAAGGTTCTTAAACTCATCTTATTGTTATCGTTGGTATTATAGTACATATGAATTATTAAAGCCATATAATTTATTTAATTTGCTCTTTAGATAAACCAAATGAAGAAAATCATGATGGTACAATGTGCATTATCAATATGTTGGCTTGTAAGGCCTTCTGAGCCCTGACAGTTGATACCCTACTGACATATGATGAGTGATGTGCAAAGCTATTAATAGTCTGAACTATTGATGGATGGAGGTATACAAGATTGTGTGATGTGATAATCTGTATTGTTTTTTCTTAAATATGGCATCATGAATTTGGAGAACTTTTTCCATCAATAGTTTGTCTTTCCTTATCTGGAACAACATTGTGTTCATCTGCCTTCCACAGACCTGTTGTTGTAACTTCATCTATATGGTTGTCCTTATAGTACCAGTAGGCCTTTGGTGTCTAGGTTGATAGAATATATTTAGTAGCCACTGCTTGTTGTATTAACCAAACAGTGAGAACAATTCATCAACACTGAAAGATAAGTAAAAAGAATGGTACATCACACTTTAAGTTTAAAAAGAAAGATGCATTCTGTTTCTTTTGGATAAACGAAATTGGCCTTGTAAATGGATCTTTGATGCTGAACAGGTTTAGAAACACCAAGTTAAATATCAAGTGGTCCTTCAATATTTAGATTGTGACGACACTAATACTATACAAGATTTCAAGAAGCAATTTAAATTTGCAAGTCAACTTTCATGCTTAACAGCCTGAATGATAGATTGTTGAAATTTCAGTACGTATTATATTTTAATTATTAATCTTATAACTTGCATTCAGTACAAATACTGCATAAAAACTTTTACTTCCAGACAATGGCTTGTACTTTAACTTTATTGGACAACATAAAATGTCTGTAGTGCTGATGTTTTTAGGAATCCTACTGAGAAGAAAGTGGCACTTGTCATATCTGTACCTGATGCCAGTCTCTTTTCTCCATCAAGCATTATGTTCAAGTAGCTTGTTGGTGAAGAAAGGCTTATGTTCTCTCTACAACTACAATTGCTTGTCCTGTTTTCATGTGTGTATGCCTGTTTTTCTCTTTAGTTGTCTAAAAATATCTAACATTCTAGGTTGTAAAATGGATAATATTATTATTTTTTAAAAAAATATAAAACAGTTTGCCCCAACAAAACAAAGATTAAGCCAGTTTAATAATTTATTGTATAAAAGGGTATTGACTTCAGTTTGTATTTGCTGCAGGCTCCAGATAGATTTGTTGTGGCAGCTGCTCGCAATCCTGTATGTAACTTGTCACTAATGGTTGGTACCACCGATATCCCTGATTGGTGCTATACAGAGGCTTGTGGGAAGGAAGGGAAGAATTTCTTCTCAGAAGCTCCTTCAGCTGAACAGCTTAGTCTCTTTTACAAGAAATCTCCTATATCACATGTTCTGAAGGTATGTGGAATTGGTCATTTGGCCTGCTACAAATTTCTTAATCTTTCATCCGGTTGGAATTTGTTGTGAGTTATGGTTATTATATGCACATAAGTAGGGGATGGAGTTATTGGCAGTTAAATGATACACATCCAATATGTGCTTGGTGCTATTATGGATTTGAGCAGAGTTCACAAAGTTGACCCCTAATTGAGGTTATTAGGCTTAATGGGTTTTGGTACTTGTTATCTATAGATGCCAAACAAACAAATGTTTTTAATCATGTTGTCTATTTAACGTTTATCATGCACGTTAGTGTTTGCTACACCTCATCTTGGCATAAATAAGCTGTCCTTATTTATCTTTCTTGCAATTTTAGGTCAAAGTGCCTATTCTTTTCCTTTTGGGAGCACAAGATCTTCGAGTTCCTATGTCAAATGGTCTACAGGTATGCTATAAGTTTGTCATTGTAAGTTATATAGTATGATTGAAATGCTTACATTTTTTAAAATTTTTTGCTTTACAAACATTTCCTCCTCCCATCTTCTCTAGCTGTTTCCATTTGGTCCATATCAACTGGTACACCAATGTCTGCGCATTGGTACGTTGTCTAAATTTTAAACCGTGCTTACAAGTCATTTTGGGTGTTTTGAGTTTCCAAAAATCATATTTAACAGGAATTTTCCTTGTGCAAATGATGCACTATATTTGTCTTGACTTTCTGAAAACGAGCAACACAATTTTTTTCTTGACGACCCCAAGTAATTTACAAGGAAAAAAGGAGTAAATGTTGGGGTTGAAGCGAGGAGGAAACATGAGGCTAATGAATATAAATAAAAAGTGGGACACGATCTTCTGTTGGTAATGGAATCATAAGTCCTAGGTTGTTGAAAACAAAAAATATAAGCATGGTGAATTTTCTATGCCACTTGGTCCTGGATCAATAAATCTGAACCGTGTTTATATTATGGTCAGTGTCTTTGAGATATGATTTTGTAAGTTGATACCATGATATATTTAATAAAAAAATTGAACTCCTATGATATTGCTTTGATTAAAATTTTGAACTCCTATAGCTCTGGGCCTCTGGCCCGTTGAGATATTGGTAACTTATATCATTATGAGACATTTTGAGTCTCAAGTATAATTCGGAGAGGTCTTCCAATGTCATTGTTGTTGTTAGCTTCTAATAATGTTACGGTTCCCCATATTTCTTTTTATGTGCTGAATTACTAAATTTTCAGTATGCACGGGCTCTGAGAGAGAAAGGAGTTGATGTCAAACTGTTGGTATTTCCTGAGGATGTCCATGGCATTGATAGGTACTCGTCTACTTAACTGATTTAATTTAGCCTTTATCCGCCCTAATGCAATATATATATCGATTGCAGGCCTCAATCTGATTTTGAAAGCTTTCTTAACATTGGTGTCTGGTTTAAGAAGCATCTAAATTGAATGTTTAACCTGTGAACCGCGTGTCAATGTTTCTCACCACCTAAGTTGTGAATGAAATAAAGGAATTCATTAGGTCAACCATTTACCGTGGTGGCTAACAATTGCTGCATTGTAAGCATATTCTGAGGATAATGTAATTTGTTCAACTTGTAAGCTGAGTTCCAATTTCGATGACAAAGTTGATGTGGGTTGGTTCAACATCAAGTTTTATGTATATCTTTAGTTTTTTAAATTTGTGTACCACACCCATTGATTGCCACAAGAAGCTTATCTTCTTAATGTTTCTTATTTTGTGTTACTCTTTTTTTTTTTTTGTTTAAAGTGTGGTGGGCTCATGCACAAGAAAGAATCAAAACTTGCTGTTTTTATATTGCCACATTTTAAATGAAGGAGACTTGCATTGTAGTTATATCATTTGGAGAGACTTGTGAGTTTATGTACAGAGAGAAACAAAATATACCCAGTTGGAACTTGGTATATCTGCATATATGCATGTATGTATATGCCTATGCCATGTATGCTGGAACAAAGTTGTTCAGAGATCTTGAAAGGCTGGGATTGTGAGAGAACAACGTGGTTTCTGTGGTCCTGTGATGGGAGAGGCGTTCCTGCACCTTAAATTAGCTATAAGCTGAAGGCCCGGCGGGCATGGAGGAGGACCATTCATTCGGTCAGTACAAGGCAAAAACTGTGGTGGTGTTGTGGTCTTGAAGGCAGTGTGCAACACTATTAATCTGTCAACAGCTTCTAGCCTTCATCACTTGACAATGACTTCAACCTCCTCCTTGTACCCACTAATAAACCAAAGAAAAAAAAAAACAACTCCAAACTGCATCAGTCTTCCTGTCTTCCTGTCTTATAAATGTGTAGAGTTCTTTTGCTAATGGTAAGCATATTTGTGTCTCCAAAGAGATTTCATAAAATCGACCTACAACATGTCAAAAAATATTTGGATGGTGCCGATCATCAATCTGAATTACAGTGACAATTCGATCTGGTTCTCATTCTAATTCTTGATGCATAATGAGAACCGTCCGAATGACAACTAGCATTCGAATTCTTCATAGTCAAAATATACTTTCGTATTTCATCTATCATCATCAATATATTCATTCTTAGCATGATCTTTTTGACACTCAAGTTAATCGAAGTGAAACTTACAAAGTAAAGATAAGAAAAGAATATGTGCTATCGTCGATAGGTTTCCTATTTATAGCTTGGGATTCTCAAATTATAATTTCTATCTTGATTCATCCCGATGTGACAAATCCAATCGGTATATTTTTTGTATTTTCTTTAAGTCAACCTCCACTTGTCAAGTCTCGATAGGCCGACAAGTATTACTCGTATCAAATCATCATTTGGCAAAAAAAAAAAAAAAAAGATTTGATTGCCATCCCACATTCAAAGATAACCCAACTCAATATTCCACGTTTGTTCAAAAAGATCCGGCGGCCGTCGATGCTATTCTATTATACCGCTTAGTGTTCCCATTGAGAGTTTGCTAGTGGCTGTGTTATTCTTTAGTTCTTGGTTTGGTGTTTCAGAGCGATCTCCCGAGTATGATCTTATCCAAAAAGAGTCTTGTGCTCTACTTCTTCCCAAAAATAAGAGGGGGAAGAAGAAGAAGAAGAAGAAGGTGATGATAAGAAGGGCAAAAGGAAAAGAAGGAAGATGATGAGTCCGAAGTATATTCTCAGCCAGAGTGAGTGTATTGTACACCCCAAGCAGCACCACAGTATGATGCTTGTGCTCTTTCAAGGACCACAAACAATGCCAGTGGAGATCAGCAAGCAACCTATGTGAGCAGCCATTGTCAACAGTACTCACTATTCCTCATGAATAGCCTCTCTCATTCATCATCTTCATCCTACATGTACCTTTGTTTTGCTTTCTTAATTAGCTTTTGTTTTGGTTTCTTCTCCGAGTGGTCCAAAAGAGAAGTGACTTCCTCCCTTCTGTAAACTTTCTCTCTTGCATGACAGCAAACAATTAGGGCATGTAGATGGATCAGGAATTTGGTATATCTGAACAACTACTTCAGAAGATCACTGTCCATAATGTTGGGAAAACAAATTTAGTTTATTATTTTTATTAGTATTTAAGTTATGTAGATAATTATGAAGGCACTTATATATTAATTATGATTTATTTAAATGAGGTGTAAATGTGGGTACTTTAACAGGAGAGATATTTGCAGAAAATTATGCACATGGTCAGAAATTATCTCTCACATCTATAATAGATGAGAGATTAGTGTGTGAAGAGCAAAAGAACAATTATGTGAGGATTTTGTGTTAAAAGTTTATATTATATTAAAAGATTAGATATTATGGGAAAGATAATAGAATAGACAATATATCGAAGGAAATAACGATGTTTAGACTTTTCGATGAAATATCGAAAGATCGAACAATAAGTCGGAAAAGCATACGATATGTCGAAAGCTTTGTAAACACGTCGAATGTGTTGTTGATTCGTCGAAATCTTAATCGAGATTATTTTAAATCAATTTAAGTCGATATTAGATTGAAACAAAGTCTTATTATCAACAAAGTCATTGGGCTTAAAATAAAACTAAATTAGGCTTGTTAGAGGGTCAAATCGGTGGCCTAAGCTAGGCCTAAGCGATGGTACCATTAAGCTCAAGCTACAATATCATTTGAGTCAATCGATAAGTATTATTTGTGCTTTATTAGTCTTTCGGATGATAACGATGGCACCACCTATGGTAGCATAGTACTATCCAAACCAATAGTAGTATCACTAGGGTTTAGATTTGTAATATAATTGTAATGGTAATACTTCCCATACCCTAAAATTTTGATGATTTAAATTTTTAGTTCTATTCTTAAAGCCTTTTGGGCTTATAAGTATCTCACTCAAGCTTGATTGATGGAGCATCCATTTTTGAACTAGTAAAATATTATAAACTATTATTTTGGGTATAATTTGAGTCTCTTCCTCTTAAGTTGGGTTATAATTCTAATTCATAAGAGATGAGAGATCTCATGTAAAAAGAGAGTAAAGGTTATCACCTTAGTCTAAAAAAAAAAATTATAACAATGGTAACTGATCTTTATCCATTGAAAAGAATATTGATAGCGAAAACTAGTAACCTCTTAGTATCCCTTTACTTTTGACTTAGTTTTATTTTCTTTAGTTGCAATTTTAACTTTATCAATTGAGTTTTTGAAATGTGTTAATTTATCAATCGAGTTTTAAAGTCGATTAAAAATACTATTACACTAATTCACTCCCCTCTTAGTATCATTAAGATCATAACAATATGTGTCTTATTAGCTAAACAAAACTATATACTAAATCTCTCCGATTAATTTTTTTTTTTATAGTCCTAATATTTCTTGAAATCTATATTTGAATATTTCAATACCAATAACATATGTTACCACATTTATGTCAACCATTTTAAAATTCTCAATAAAAAATATCTTAATTTCATATAGTAAACAAAGATCATTGTTGCTCTATTATTATCATTTTTGTAATCTATTTTCAAATGTCCTTTCTTGCTTAAACAAAAAAGACTTACTAGGAAGGCTTTCTTTTCATTAGCATTTTTAGACTTAGTAAATCTGTTTGTTAGATAAGTTTCAATATTTTTTTTAATTATCAGCTCTAGTAGCAATCAAAACATTATGAGATCTTTCTTATCTTAATTATAATTCTTCTTAAACATACATATTAGTTAGCTTATTCAAATCACATTTATTCTTAATTGTATTATAGTGAATCTTAAATGGAACAAATTATGGAAGAAGACTCATTCATATTTATGCTTAATGCTTTAAATTTTATTACTTTATCAGTCATATTGACAATGCGATCCTAAATCCCTCGAGTATCATTATACATAGCCGTAGTCGGTTCCTTCATTAATGTATTAACTAATCATTTATTAACAAATTTAAATCTATCTTTTATAGCCCTTAAATATTCTTGTATGCTAGTTGTAGGCGATAATAAAATCTTTATATTATTAGCAATTGTCATTCTTATAAATATTAAACTCAGTTTATTAGAATTTTCTTAAGCATTCATTTCATTAATTTGTTTCAATATGCAATGCTAGGCTAAAATCTAATATACTCAGTGTGAATTGCACATGTTCTAATTATTTTGAATAATTTGAACCAAAGAATACTAGGATACTAGGAGCATCAGAGTGTATGAAAGGAAGTACCATTGTTAAATTATTTATAGAAAACTAATATCATCATTATTAAATAGTATTATTATCTTTGGGTATACAATCCTAAACTGTAAGAATATCTAAAACAGTATTATTCTACCTCATCACATAATTATTCAAAATAGATTCTCCTATAGTATTAACTAATCTCCTAATTATATGTGCCATTATAAATATTATTTTTTTTAATATTATTTAGGACTATTTTTTAATTAATTTTATAAATTATTAGTCTAGGCCACTTTGACGACTATAAGATCAATATAATAATTTAAAATATAATTTAAAATATTTTATAAATGATAAGATATTTATTATAATTTATACCAATAAGCCTATCATTATATGTCACTTTAGTAACTACCAACCGATAAAACTTAGATATATAAGTTAAAAATAATATTCAAAAAAATATCATTTAATCTAATTTATATCTAAATGGTTTAATAATAATAAAATAATAATCATAGTAATTATTAAATATTCATCAGTAAAAAAACTCATACGATAATTATAATCATGATAAAATATAAATCTTGTCTTTATATAAAAATAAATATAATTTTATAATTTTAAATATATGCATATAAATAAATAAATATCTTAGAACAATAATTAAAATTTAATTATCATATCTAAAATTTTATCAATATTTCATACGAGAAAACTATAAAAGAAAATCATAATTTATATATTTTCTAATTCTATATAGAATCCTAAATTAGGCTAGTTATCCCTATTTAACTTGGGAGGCTTGGAATTTGACTAAACATTAATACAATTAAGTTACTCAAAAATTAAAGCTGATCAAAGTAAAAAAAAATCAAATTTTGACTTTTCTCGAATTTGATCAAAATTTAATTGTTTAAATCTAAATCTAGTTAAATATTCAAAATATAGTCATGATAAAATATAATCAAAATATTTGATTAAAATAAATTAAATTAGTTAATTTTATAATTAAGGACACAAGTCAAAAAAAATTAATTTCTAAAGATAAAACTATAATTTTTCTTGGGATATATAACGAAAATATATAGTTTATAAAGAGTAGGATGGTCAAAAAGAAAATTAAAAGATTTATAAGGATAAAATTTTAATTTTAATAAATAAAATCTTATTTATTTTCTCTTTCGGCTACTACTCGAGGCATACAACCGCCACGATGCGAGATTATCCATTGCCTATGGCAGTTGCGTCAAGCGGTGATTGTTCCTACACAACTGATCGACGACATTATCGATCACTATATCGCGTCATGCCCACTTACAACTATTTTCATAACGCACGGGTTTCTCATGGGCTAAACACCTCCATAATCATGCGTCGTTTATTGACCATTATTATTCTTGTCTATCGCATAGTCGTTGAGAATCACAACCTTTAGTGTCCGGTCAATGTCAATCATCACGAGCAAACATATCACAACGAAGATATTGCTATAGTCACTTTCGATCAAGATAGGTTGATTGTACTTTTCGATGTGAAAAACATTGAAATCAAATAACAATTGTCAAGACTTATGATATGTATCTTTTGATATTATTCAAAAATTATTTATGTGATCAGTAGGTTCATCAATAACTATCATCAAAATTCAATTACATCAATTAGATAAAACTATGAAGGGTTTACTAACTTCAACCACATGAATCTCCTTAGACTCCAACATGATCTCCTATTTACTTTTGAGATATGAAACACATGGGATGCTAATGAACTTTTCAGCATAATAATGATATAAGGCAAACCATGTTGCCGAGATACATGTCATTAAAGTAAACATAAAGTATATATACATATATATAAGCTTGTTTGATCACACGTAAGCCGAAGATGACATGATATACTTAAATATGTTGAACTATGTGTCGAAGGACAGCCAAAGATGACATGATATACATACATACTCTCCACAAACAAGTATGACATCAAACAAAATAAAGGTAGAGGGATTCCCTTTTAATTCTCATGTGATCTTAATCACTTGTATACATTACTAAACAAGTGCAAAAACAGAAAAGAAAAATACACATACCACAACCCATTCATTAGACCCCCACAGTCATATTGAGGTAGATAGCTGAGATTATTGTTCCTAGCAGTGCTTTTTATTAGCTTACATGGGTGATGAGGGCCACAACACATCAATAACATTTATTATCTGTTGCAGCCACAGCTACTCTGGACTGTTAGCAGCCTTCACCTTCCACTTTGACTGCATTTGCTTGATGAACATATGCACAATTACAATAGCTTGTCATTACAGTCAAAAGTGAATATCTCTCTTCAATAAATATATTTCGTTAGTGTTAGAATTGATCATCACTTCACTCCGATATCCAAGAGTTTACTTGACCTAGTTTATTTCTCAAAGTCGATCATGCTAAAAAAAAGTTAGACTTAGAAATAAAAAGTCAAAGAGATGACATTGACCTAAAAATCATATAGATCGAGGAGTTATAATAGCCCGAGCTAAAGTATCAAAAGAACAAAAAAAAAAAAAAAGGTGAAAACTTAAGTCATAATTGGAGAAACCAATATTTATAAGCCAAAATTTCTAACTGAATTAATACAAAGAATATTTTTTTATTATGATTTATGGTGACATAGTGAACTTTACTGGCTCATTTTGTAGTGTTCTACAGGTAAGTTATCATGTGCCAAATCTTAATTACATGAAAAATATTAGGCATATCATATTGACAAGCAATTGCTTGTGAAAAGGAATACATTTTGATTGCATTTACATGAATAGCGCGCGCGCACACACACACACATATATATATATACATATATATTGATGAGGGATTGCATATATGTCAAAGAGGAGACTATATTTGTTGAATTTTCTTAGCTAAACAAAAGAGGAATAAGAAGATCTCAAAGGAAGACTCCTGGAAATTAGCAGTTGTTGCACCATTAGTTCAACATCATTGTCTTAGTTAAACTGTCTAATTCTATTAAGACAAGCACTTTGAAAACCAAGACATGATCAAACTCCATCAAGAATTCAATTAATTCAGGCTTTCTTCTGTGATGCAAATCTATGAAAATAACTACGGGTTCCATCTCTAACCCTCTCTCTGTCTTGCTTGGATTCTGGTTCATGCTCAGGTGGGTAAGCCCCTTCCCCTTGAGTGTCTTGTTCCATACTATTTTGGTGCAAACGTGAGCATCAGAGATGGCCAGACCATGTTCAGCTAACAGCAGCAGGTAGCAAAGCTCAGGGGGGATGCACTTAGAGGCAGTCATCTTCCCACATCCACTTGCCCTGCTCTCATGTCCCACCCCGTACAACTTGCACCACCATACACTCATTTGCATAGGAACACCCAAAGAAGCACTCACGATGAATCTTCTTCCCACCATCACCTTTAGTGTTGACCCACACCAACACCCTTGCCATGAGATCCATCTTACATATGTTAGATAGCTAATAATGGAGCGACAGGCACCCCGTTTGCTATAAAACAACGCCAGCACAAATCTAGTGTGTGCCTTTAGCACCTCTCTCTGTATCTTCCTTCCCAATCGCTTCATATTTATGGAGACTAGCAGCGTAGAGGATGAGTCGAGCGTGGTCGAGAGGCGCTCGTCTCCGCCGCTGCCAGCTACTGAGGGCTTGCAAAGACTTGGTAGCGGCGCAAGCGTCGTCCTCGATCCGGAGGTCGGTGCCGAGTCGCGGAAGCTGCCTTCGTCGAGGTACAAAGGCGTGGTTCCGCAGCCCAACGGGCGGTGGGGGGCGCAGATCTACGACAAGCACCAACGGGTCTGGTTGGGAACTTTCAACGAGGAAGATGAGGCCGCGCGGGCCTACGACGTGGCCGCGCAGCGGTTCCGAGGGCGCGACGCTGTCACCAACTTCAAGCCGCTCGTCGAGACCGACGACGTCGACGCGGCGGAGCTCTCTTTCCTGGTTTCACGTTCGAAGGCCGAGATCGTGGACATGCTCCGTAAGCACACCTACCACGACGAGATGCGGCAAAGCAGACGATCCTCCGGCGCCGAAGGGAGGAGGACTTACCCTTCCGGTGGAGGGAGCATGGAGTGGTTTGGCGGGCCGCACAGGGAGCACCTCTTCGACAAGGCCGTGACTCCTAGCGACGTCGGCAAGCTGAACAGGCTGGTGATACCGAAGCAGCACGCGGAGAAGCACTTCCCGCTGCCGCAGACCGGTGCTGCGGCCTGCAAGGCGGTGCTGCTGAACTTCGAGGACGCCTGCGGGAAGGTGTGGCGGTTCCGCTACTCCTACTGGAACAGCAGCCAGAGCTACGTGCTAACCAAGGGCTGGAGACGGTTCGTCAAGGAGGAGGGGCTCAGAGCCGGCGACGTGGTCACCTTCCATCGGTCGACTGGCCCAGAGAGGCAGCTCTTCATCGGCCGGAAGACGCGACCAGCTGTTGAGGTGGTGAGGCTCTTCGGCGTGAACATTGCTGATGTGAGTGGCGTCGTTAGGCGGAATGCGAAGAGGACGCGCAGGGACATGGAATCCACCGTATCATCATGGGAACTGCTCAAGAGGCGATGCAGAGAGGGTTTGTAGCATCGACCGTTGGATTTAGGCCAACTTTCCATCAATCTTTCACGAAAAGCGGTTGGAAGCATCACCCTGCAAGAATAAAAATGGAAAGAGAAATAAGAACAGTTGCGTATATATTCTTGTCTTGCAGATGTTGATCCAAGACATGAATTGTTTATGCTCGAATTATGATCAAAATATCTCATAGTTCAGTTCTTCCATGTGGACACAGAAATTGTTGGTGGCTTCGGAGGTGGATGAGTCATAGTCCACCCCAGTAGTGGTCACCTATGTCATGCGGGAAGCTAAACCTGCATCAACTGCACACTCAAGGGACCATCGACGATTAGTGGGCACTTGGCGATGAGGGGCTCAATATTTCTCTGCAAAGATTGGTCTCATGTTGGACATTGTGTAGAGAACAAGGTGTCACACATCATGGCTTACATGGAACTTGCCACAAAGGATACACAACATGAAAGTAAGGATGAGGTAAAAGACCTGACAAGAACATGCACTGGCTTCTGCAATCTTGCACTATGTTGAAACTTGGATTGCTGCGTGGTCACAGGACTTGCTGGTTATTTCCAACACTGGTTAATCATCTGTCCATCAGTGGTTTATGATTTTGACCAAGAAATAGATTAGTAAATGTCTGAGAAAAGAAACATGGCTAACAGGATGATAGCACTCAGAAAATGCATGAGATGTAGTACTTTTCGTTGAAGAAATTTCTCAATGAGAACACTTCTAAGAAAGATTTGGCTGTCTGCCACAAGACCTTTGTCTTACAGTAAAGTAAATGCTGTTCAAGTACGATAATGAACATGAAGGTTGAGCATCAAACTATCAAAGACTTTTCATAGAGATATATTGTGTGCAAGTGGTGAGAAAAGGCCAAAGTTGATATGTCATACATAATACCAGATCCATAGTTCCCATTGCCCAAAATTCCACTTCAAATTTCTACACTATGATGTACTTGGAATTCATACAAGGAGAAAGGAAAATTCATAAGGGCAGTATGCTTCTTAAACAATCAGACCTGAAACCACATATTAACTGCAGTGCTGACTGTTGCTTATTCATGAGTGGCAACTAAAATTCTTACAGGTGGAGCAATTGAAATCATTGACAAAAGGTATTTGTTTTCTGAGGAGAGCCGGATTAACAGACCCTCATAGGCCCTCTTAGACATCAGGGCATAAATTTTTTGTCAAATCAACGTATTAGTAAAAATATTATCAACAACTTCACTACACAGACTCAACTGCTTAAAATTTGTAGTCAAGACTGTGTCACGCTGCTTTCGCATGCTACGTCAAATTTCGGTAGAAGTTCAAAGACAACATTGGAAATGGGTATGCGAACAAGACGATCATTGCATCCATTTATAGTAACTTTGGAGAGAAGCAAAACTTCACTAGTCAAACTGTTCCCTTCAATTAGTTTGCTCCAAAATTTGTCATCCTCATTGAGATTCGATTGCTTTAGAAGTTCTAAAACTTTACACAATCGAGCAACATTTCGACCAGCACCACAACCAGTTGCAGTTGCTGCACCTACAGCGTTTGCAAGTGCTAATGTATTGATCGTAGGCATACCATGAAGAAAGCCGAAAGCTATGGCAGCAGTGAAGCTATCTCCACAGCCCACTGAATCAACAACATTTACCTGTTGAGAATACAGGATCAAATCAAAGCATCTGGTAGCAGTAAACTCCATGTCTTAAACAAGCAGTAAAAGAAATTTTGTACAATGAAGCAAACAAAACAGTATTTTTGAACCCAACTTTCTTAATTGGTCTAAATAGACAATATAAGTATAGAGAAGAAAGCAAATTATACCTTAAACGCGGGTGCACATGATACAGTGGACCTGTTGATCAGAATGGATCCCTTAGAACCCATTTTCATAATGACCCATTTTGTTCGTTCCCCTCTTCTGATCAATGCCTCTCCTGCTTGAATAGGGTTTTTGATCCCCGTTAATGACTCAGCCTGGTACATCATGAGCAAGATGGTTTATAAGCATCATATTTCAGTAAAGAAATGAAAAACAGAGCATTCAAAATAACATATTGAGTGTAACACACTGTGTGTGTGTACCTGTGTGTGTGTATGAGAGAGAGAGAGAGAGAGAGAGAGAGAGAGAGAGAATGATCAGAGGAAGAGAGAGAAGGACATTCCGTGGAAAATGCTAAAGAAGTTTTGAACTGGTTCAGTGAATAATTAACCAACAAACTTTGAAAGAAACAAGATGAAAATTTGTACCATACAGGCATAAACTATTATTTCCCCATCAAGCTACCAGACAGTATGGTCCACAGGAGGGCAAAAGAGACTCAATGCACCAATAACTGTTCCCAACACTACCAATTCAATACGACCGATTGTGCAGTGTACCTAACAGAAAGATGGAAATCAAAATCCTGGCATCACCTCATGGTGAGGCCTCAACAACAATGTGGCAACCAACTGATCCTTTAAGTTGTAAGGTCAACATTCTGGTAATTATTTTTTAGATAATGTTATTTTCCTCTATAAAAAAAATATGTTTATCGAACCTTTAACGCATAGAGCTCGAAAGTGAACTCTATGGTTAGCAATTATATATAAATATTTAACTAGTTTCTATTTTGTTTATATGATTATCATCCACATTCCTATTTTCTTTCTCTAAAGAACACTTGATAGCTACTTGTGCCTTGTTCTTAAAGACCAACACAACATTTTTCTAGCAGATTGATTTAGCTTGGTGTTCATATGATCCTGATACTCCTCACTTGATGTTACAGTACTTCACAACAAAAAGGGTGTTCACCCTCTTGGCCCACTAGGCATGTTCGAAGCTCCATAGTGAGTCCAGCTGTCTTGGCAAACCAAATACTTTCTAACTTCTAACTAATTTTGATGTGATTAAGAATGATCACAGATGACAAGACATAAGAGGCAGTTGATACTTGTACCTTCCAATTATACATGGTATCCATGTAACATTAGCATTTTCCTGTAACTTCTTTTGTCATGTAAGACCTTCAAATTATATTCAAATTATGCCATTCAAAACCATTCTTATGCAAACAAAGGTTAGATATGGGATCACTCTGCTTTAGTTTAGGTAGGAATGTGATGAAACTTGAAAGTACATATTTCATTTATTTTTCTAAACTCAATACAATGCTCACACTAAATCTAATAGAAAGACCAAAATAATTCAAATTGATCTGGGACTTGTTTTCAGATACCTATCAGTATGAAGCATATAAAAAATCTGACAACGGACAGATATCGGAACATAATGTCGGGTACCGATTGGTATTTTTTTATTATTTTTTTCAATTGGTACCAAGAACTATGGGTTAGTATGCCACCCAGACCACTGGTACCATACCAGTCTGGTATATTACTGAAACCAGTGATGTACCAAAATTTAAAACCTTATTCAAGAATCTAAAGGAAGAAGAGAAGTGGCGGATTAGAAAAAAGAATCTATATGGATTTAGGAGTTTAAAAAGAGAATAAAAGTGGCCAGATAAAGTTTAATTTTTATATCTCTCTGAAAGCCCTATGTTCTTAAAAATTGAGCATTGGAGGACTCAAACTTATCCAAAAAATTGAAGCAAATATGTGGCAGTTATTTCCCCAAATCAGGACTAATTTTATCAATATTACAGATTGGCTGCTCTTAATGTTTCTGGGCTAATTTACAGCTTGTCAATGTTGTAGCTGCTCTTAATACACAAAGGGACTCAGGTAAAAGAAACAATTGTTTTGCATGTGAAATTTTTAATTAAATTACAATAGTTTCTTAGTCCAGCAAGCCTTAACATCCTGTTGTCTTAATGCCTTTTTCCCTTTCCTTTCTTTAGAGTCATAGTTCAACTCTGTTCAAATCCCATTCAAATTAACATGATCTCTGGGCACCTGTGTCAAAAGGTACACCTAAGCAGAATCCTGGGACCCCTAAGTGGTATCAACCTGACTGAGAAACTAATAGAACATGAACATCCTCGATGGAATGAAAGCTGGCGTCAGAATGATCTGATGTAGCAATAACAACACTAGAAGTGACTTCAACAAAGAGAAAGGTATTTTACACATCAACAGTCCACAAAAGATATCAATGAACAACCAGATCAATTCAGCAAGAGCCTAAATAAAATATTTCACTATGTCAAAATTTTATTATGAGTTCATGCTAATGAATAAAGATTAAAGTTTAAGTATCATTTGAACACATACAACACAAAGTCAATAAAAACTAGAACAAATCCTAACAATATAAGAAAATAAAGAAAACATCAAGCAAGATCAAACTGAGGTTGAGGCCAAGAATCACTCTGTGAAGACTCATAAAAAAAACAGGTCCGTGCATATGTTCATTAATTTTCTCATTGATGCTTTACATAATATGGCTACAATTTCACATCTTAGGACCAAAATTAACATGACTATTGGTCAAGGAAAACTTCTAATAGAAGGATCAAAATGTTGAAATTATCATTGCCATACATCACGAAGTTTTTCAGAACCAATAGCTGACATTCCTCTTGCATAACATTCTAAAAATATTGAGAACAAGAAAGATGCGATGGAGCTGATTTTATGGAACCAATGATTTTTCTCCTAGTCAAGAAAAAAAATGTAACAGTTTACTGTATGCTTTTTTCCTAAATTTTTTTAATTGTAGCTAAATACACACTTACTGCTGATCTAGAGGCAGAGAAAAAGTGGCTAGATAGAGTCTTTATCATGTTCAATAGATGATAGTCCTCACGAAAGACACAAAGGACTGCCAGAACATTTGTTGAAAGAAATAACAAAATATGATTGCAGTTTCCCTTAATAAAGGAAAAGAAATTTCTAATTTACCAAAAACAGGATTGTTGGTTTTTCAAATGGAGAGATTGTCAAAAGATTAGAACTTTCATATGTGTGAAACTTTGGATGGACTTCTGGTTACTTCCATTTGGCAGTCCATTACTGCTATCTCGTCATCCTCTTTAGTCTTTTCAATATATAACTTACAATTCTCCTTGATTTTTTTCTTGCCCTTCTTTTCCAATAGTTACGGTAGGGAATTATCTATAAACAAAATTGAGGTCCAAGCCCAACAATAGTTATCATTTCTGCACACAGTAAGATCTCCTCACTTCAGCACTGTTAAACTAGTTGATACAAATTATACTCTAGCTAGGTTTATTCTTGCAAGAGCACTATTTTCCATAATCACATAATCTCTCATGTAAGCCTTGTTCTTCTGTTCTTTCTACAGCTATAATTTGTATTGCCTATGGCATTCTGCTTTTTGGTTTGTGAAGTAAAACGTCTGCCAATACGACTAGGCTTTTCAACCAAACCACATAGTATCTTGCTCCAAGAATCACCAACTTCAATTCCCTAGACCTCACCTGCAATTCTACTTCCATTGTTACAATTGAATGTCTTATATTAAGTTGCAATAAAAAGATACAAAAATAATAATGGTGTTTGCCAACATTACTGAAAAAAGGTCAAAATGATAAATGAAGTAGCATAAAGAAAAACACAATCTCATCACACACCCCAGATTAATATATTATTTTCAAGTGAGAAAAATGTGGGTCCATTGTTCTCATTTCAACTAAAAAAATATATAGAACCAGGCAGCAATCAGATACTAGATTGGAAAAGAAAATGCAAGGATCAAAAAACCCAGTTGGACCAGTTCAACCCAGTGAAATTTACCAGTCCAACTAGGTTCCAGCACACAGACGGAGCACTTCCGCCAGTACCATTGAAAATTAGGTTTATCATTTCTTTTCTTTTATGGTTTCTGATGGCTATCTTTTCTTTCTATCCTCCCATGCTCCTCTTTCTCTTCCTTTCTTTCGCTCTTTCACTTATCTCTCTTCTCTCCCTCATCTCTTCCTCCTCCATGCCACCTCGCTATCACTGTCCTGTTACATTGCTACAGCCTGTTCCTCCTTGTAAGGGTTGCCTCTGCCTCCTCATCCTCCCTCGCCTTTTACTCCTCTTCCAGTCCTCTTTCTCCTTCCTCCTCCTGCTCTCTTCTATACCCAATCCTCTTGGTACAGGCAGTACCAACCTGTACCAGTGTTGGTAATGTCAACCCATAACAGTCTACTGATCAACCCACTATTGACATTGAATCAAAAATTTTAATCATGAAGGGTGTCAACTAGCTTAGATGATAAAGGCCTTCTAGCTTAGCTGGTAAAAACCTTGACTATTTATCATAAGATCCTGAGCTCAAATCCCACCTTTGTCACTTACCCTTTGTAAAAAAAAAATCATGAATTTATATAAGTTGAAAGAATCTTAAATGGCAGTAGCTTTTGAATTTTCCTACTTTCTTGTTTAGCTTTTATCAAATTTGATAGTTTTATGAAGAAATCTACTTCTGAAACTTCGTATCCGTCAACAATGAAACTTTGACCAGAAATATAAAATACCTATGGTCCAATAAAAGATAAATATCACCACTTCAAACCTCATTGGACATTTGCTTCATTTGCAATTGGATGCTCCTTTTGCTGTCTGAACTTGTGTACTAACTAAGTAACTATGAAGTTGATGGTCCAATATCATAACCAGCTGCATTTATAACTAAAATCTATCATTCCGTGATTTAAAAAACACTATACGCCAAAAAGCATTAAGGCCCCAAAATGCCCGAAGCGCTAAGGGCTGGCCCGAGCAAAACGAGATGCTCTAAAATATTAAAATATAAAAAATATATAATATAATTGATAAATATGATTATATAAATAAAAATATGATATTCAATTAAAAATATCTAAAGTATCATCTTAACATATCCCATTGCAGGCTTATTTTACTGTTAAGAGCAAAGGGATATATTTGCTTTTTACAGTAGATAACAATCTACTATTAATAGTATATTATTTATTGTTAACAGTCGTTAAAGAGGGAGAAAAGAACTGTTAACAATAGCAGAGGGGGGGAAAAGTGTCACCGATAGTGGAAAGTGAGGAAGGAAAAGGCAGCAGTAATGGAGGAAACTACGGATGGCAACAGTAGTGGCGAAGGAAGCTACGAATGACAGTCCTGGCAACAGAGGAAGCTGCGAACGACGACAACGATAATGACAGAAGCTGCGAACAGCAGTAGCGACAACAACAGAAACTACTGACAACAATAACGGCAATGACGACGGCAGAAGCTATAGATGATGATGTCATGGGCGACGGAAGCTTTAGAGGTGTCCGTCAATGGCGAAGAAAGCTACGGTCCTCTCCCTCAACCGTGAAAGGAACTGCACACGAAAGAAGCAACAACGGAAGGAAGCTACGGATGAAGGCTAGGCCGCCGAACGCATTCGTCGACGCTAGAGGAAGCCTTAGTCCGCTGCGTCTACAACAAAGGTAGCAGCAAAAAGTGTCGACGATGGAGGCAGAAGCAGTACTAGGGTTGATGGCTCGAGGTCGTGCAGGCGTGCGAGAGTGAAACTGGTTGGTTAGTTCAATCGAACCAACTAACCACTATTGAACCGAACCAAACTTAAAAGTCTGATTCAATTGCTTTATTTGAACCGAGCACTCGCTCGAGGTGCCCGGCGCTTGGGTTTAGGCAAGCGCCCAAGCGATGCCTTATTGAAGCGTGCAGCATAGTCCACCCATGAGGCACTCAGGCCTTGCCTCACCTTACTCGAGCACCTAGACGAGCACCCACGCACCTATTTAAATCACTGCTATCGTTTAGTTTTAACAAATGTAAGTAGAATCCTACCTAAGTAAAATAAAGAGAAAAGTAGTCATGGCAATATAGGAAATGACACATGCAGCTATTTATTGTCTGTGAAATTCTTCAGAAGTTCAAAGAAATGGAAGTTCATAAATATGGAAGATACCAAAGAGTAATAAAACAATGTTGCATATGCACCTCATCAGAAGTTAAAAGAAGAACATCACTTTGCTTCAGAAACAGTTCAAGTGCCTTTTGCTCGTCAGGGGTTCCATGTGCAAGAGTTCTACCACGTGGACCAGGATCAAAAAATACAGTTGTTCCAGCACCAATAGCATAATCAAGTGCAGAGACGATTAAATCAGGTAAAAGTTCATCAAATGCATAACCATTGCAGAATAATATCTTAGCTTGTTGAATAGCCATCTTAACCTCTTCTGTCAGCTTAGTCATCCAACTAAATGCAGGCTCCTCACTGAAATCAGCACGACTGGAATCGAAAGAAATATGTAAACAAGAAGAACATCCATGCATTACAGTGGCATCAATACTAAAAATTTCTGATAAACCATTTGTGTTAACAATTTTAATATATAAGAGCAGTAATTTCATGGTCAACAAAGAACCAACAAGGAAATATCAGCAAGGTGCAAATTATACCTGCAAAACCCATGCTTTTGAAACGGATCAACCAAAACCCAGCATAGAAGGGTTTCATAGGCTGCAATATTGGCAGTGCTATCAACATTTTCACTCATTCCTACAAAACTAATATTCTCATCACGAAGCACATCAAGAAGAAAGTTCCCATAGATCTCATCACCAACATGACCAAGGGTGAAGCACAACAATCCTAGCCTTGCTGCAGCTATGGCCAAGTTGCAGTTGCCACCAGCTTCCCAAAAGTTCTAGACAAGAAAAGTGATAAAATAATTCACCGCATGTTTAACTATCGCAGCCAGATTTGAAGACCAAAAAGATGGAAGCAAAGTAAGTCAGAAGCTGATCATTTCTGAAGATTTTGCTATTCATCAAAGCTATATTCATGAAAATATATTCTAAATCATGCAAGAAGCTAGGAGTATTCTCTTTCACTGGGCAAGCAAAAGCTTTCAGATTAAGGCATATAAGTTTTCTCCAGTGAAATACTTCAGTCATAAGCTAACAATGAAAACAGAAAGCAACACAACTGTTACTAAACAACACAAAGACATTGCTATTAACATCTTGAAGACAACTACTGAAAAATGTAAACTAGCATTTTCCACTTCTAGTGAACCAAATAGATCCTCAGCCAATTAAAAACAAGGAATTTTGGCTAATGTAATGAGATGTGGAATTATTTGGTATCATTAATTGATAGAGGATATCAAACTCCAAAACTGCATACTTCTAGAATAGCATGGTATCCCTAGAAATAAATATTTTTTTTACCTACTTTAATAAGAAACTCAATTGTGATGACGAATGAAAGCACAGCATTGGAACACAACCTAGCCACTTGTATCCCTTCACATAATATCTGCATGAATAGAAGAATGCAAACCACCATCTTCCATATATCAATTTAAGCTCTAATCTTTCTTACAGAATCTCGTCAACTGCAAGAAATAGATCACCCTCCAAAAAAAAAAATTCCCTTTTTTTCCACCCTCCAAAAAGTTAGACATCGGAGGCTGATGCTATATCATCACACTATGTTCTACTGTCAAACACTATGGAAATCATGGAACAACCTTTTAGTAATACAGCTAAGATGTTGCAAATATGAAACATCAAAAATTCAATAAGACAAATCTGGACACAACCTGTCTAACTTGATTTAGTGGGCGATAGTACCACCAATTCTATATCTTTAGATTGATCAAAGGTTTGCATGTCTAACTTCACCACCTTATACTTTCTCTGAGCCAAAATCTATATCCAAGATAAGATTACGCTTGAAGCGGGACAAATTGAAAGGGAACAAGGACCAAAAGGAAGGGTAGCAAAAGAAAATCTCGATTCTTACCAACCTTATGAGGACGAGAAGCCGCCAGCCGCTCCATGTAAGCCCGCCTATCCTCCTTCGAGGCAGGAGGCAAGCTCGGGACGCCAAGAACGATGTCGACGCACAGATTCCCCAGGGTCACGAGGTCAACATTTTTCTGCACACCCTTCTTGGCCGACGCCGCGCCACCGTCACCAATGCCCCTAAAACCATTATTCCCGTTGGCGGCGGCGGCGACGGCGACAACAGGCTGCGCCGGGCGGGCCGATCTCCTCGGCGGGATACGGAGGATCGGTCGGTCGGCGTTGGGGAGTGATGGTTTTGACGTCCAATGGATTGGGAAGTTTAGGGTTTTGAGAGCCATCGGGCGAAGCCGCCAAGCAGCGACCGACCGCGAAAAAGGGATGAAGCGAGGGAAAAGGAGCGATCATTAGACATAGGGATAACTAATTACGGGAAGATGATGTTTTCAAATAACTCCCTAGGAATCTTACATTTTATCAAGCAGTCCTTACAAGGGTATCTATGCAATTAAAAAATTGTTTTGCAGCCTGACCTAAGTTTGTGTGGGTCCAACCAAAGGAGGGCCATCAAATGCGCTTTAAGATTCGTGCGAGAATAGTAGAGCTGTGTAGTGGAGATTCTAACACCAACAATGATATGATGTCAACGTGAATCACTTCTTCCCTTTCATGCAGGGCTCCTTCGGACGTCAGGCCTAAAACTTTGGCTCATCTTGGCCATTTTTAGGGCAAGAGGGAGCGGGGAGACCGGATTCCAGCTCCAGGTGTGGCTCCATTACCTGCGTGCATGGCTACTCCACCATCCATTATTAGGCAACGAGGAAATGTTTCAAAAGGAGATGAGAGAAGGAGACGCGAAGAGGCGACGGACGCACAGGGAGACGGAGCAAACGGTCTTGCGTCAAGGAAGGCTGTTCTCCCTCCTATCTTTCCTCCTCCTCCTCCTGCTGTCGCCTCCGGTCGTAGCAGGCGGAGCTCGACATGAACATTTGATCTTTTGTGATCATGACGCATATCTGTAAGTGGCTTTCTAACATGTTTCTTCCTGTTTGTTCGAGCTTTTGATCCTCAAACGCTTGATTTGCTGTGTCGAAGGACAAATCCTGCGTTCTCGTGTCCTCAGCTGAACCCTTGACCTTTCTGCACCTGGTTGGCCATGGCGGCTGGAGGCAACGTTAAAGCGCAGGCGAAATCTTGCCAGTTCTTCTCCGTGTTGTCGGCCGCCGTCTGCGAGTGGTACCTGATCATCTTCTTGCTGATAAACGCGGTGTTGGCGTACGTTGCTACCAGATTCGCTCGACTCTGCAACTTGCCAACCCCATGCCTGTTGTGCTCGAGACTGGATCACATTCTCGGGAGCGAGAGACGAGGTTTCTATAGGAACTTATTCTGCCATGCGCACAAGGTGGAGATATCCTCGCTGGTCTACTGCCATGGCCACGGAAAGCTTGCTGATTTCCGGGACATGTGCAAGGCCTGCCTCCTGTCGTCCGTCGCAACTAAGAAGGCCAATTCCGAGGCATGCAGGATGCTGGGGAGGAATGGAGAGGATCCGGATAATGTGGCTTTGCCTAACGAGGATCTCGAACCAGCTTCTTCAGGCACAGGGCTGTGTTCATGTTGCTCCGAGTCCTTTAATCTTCATAGGCTGCTGCAAGCGAAGAAGAAGAAGAAGAAGAAGAAGAAGCTCGAAGCTGGCGTTCCAAATCGTCGAGCGCAGTTGAGAAAGAGAACAGTTGGCTACAATTGGCCAGTGATTACCTCCGATTCCGAGTCAGAAACGCCAGTGTCTGATGATGCCGACGACGACGGTGACGATGGCCATGTAACGAAGGACATCAAGGAGGGACGCGTGATGCGACGCAGACTACCACAAGGCACGGCAACGATCGTCTTGGAGGACACTGTTCCGGAGAAGCTGATCCATCCCAACCCTGTTGCATCTCCGCATCCCATTTTAGATCCCGAGAGAATGTCCGATGAAGGTGATTCGTGTGACAAACCATTCTTGAAGTCCACAGTTGCAATCGGGCATGGGTTGGATGATCTCAGTCGCAGCCACGTTGTGGAGGCCGGCCTCGTCGATTTATCTGAAAGCACACCCGAACAAGCTCCTCGAGAGGTCCCAGACCGACCATGTAAGCTCTCGTCGTCTCCATGATAACTATGACTGTTCACAGATCAAAACATTTACCGACTTGTGTCATTTGTGCTCCAGCAGCAACATATCCAGGAGTTCGAAAGGTGTCTTCCACGAACAGTCTCACCAGCCAAACCATGAACGACTCCATTGCAGTTACACGCAGCGTCCTTGATCACACCGATAGCTTCAAGCACGCAATAAATAACAAGGGGATCATGCTATCTCCCAGGTTCTCTGAGATAATTGCAGGCAAGGAATCGTCACGAGGGCAAGAAGACCTGAAACTGCGGCTGTCGCGAGCCTTTGATTTGCCATTGAGTGACATAATTGCTAGTCCCAGAGCGGAAGACCTCAAGTCATCAGATGCTTCAAGCTCAATCGGGCTGCAGAACATAGCCAAGAGACTGTCCGTGGAGCGAACCAATTCGAGCTTGGAGACCTTTGATGCAAGCATTGTTGTGAGCGACATCGAAGGAGAGACGTCGGTGGATCGGCTGAAGCGGCAGATAGAGCTGGACAGGAAATGCATGAGTGCTCTGTACAAAGAACTGGAGGAAGAGAGAAGCGCTTCGACGATCGCAGCAAACGAAGCGATGGCCATGATCAACAGGCTGCAGGAGGAGAAGGCAGCGATGCAGATGGAGGCGTTTCAGTACCTGCGCATGATGGAAGAGCAAGCTGAGTACGACCAAGAAGCGATTCACAAACTCAATGACGTGATCAACGAGCGAGATAAGGAATTGCTGGACTTGGAATCGGAGTTCGAGAGATACAGAAGGCGGCACGGAGGAGCAGAACCGGGAGAGAAGACAACGGAGTCAGTAGGTGCTTTAGAGTCAACAGAGCTCAGTCCTGCCACCACCCCTCGTTACATGGAGTCAAGAGAGCTTCTTAGTCCTGCAAGCACCCGTCGCCGTACGAGATCACTATACCGCAGTATGTCCGAGAAGATCAACATGATTCCCCAGGAAGGTGATGGCCATGGAGTGAAAGATCTGGAGTTGGGTTTCGAAGAGGAGAAGGTTCATATTTTAGCATGCTTGAGAAGGTTACAGAACAAGTTTTCTACGTTACCTACTGATAAAGTTAGAGCAGATGATACCATAGTTGATGTGAATCTAGGAAATAGCCACAATGGAGTTGAGGTTTTACCTGAGAATGGCTCGTCTCCATCTAGAACACACTCCAATGTCGAAGCGACTACCACCATGGACGATCAATTCTCAGCTGACCAACATAATACTACTTCTGATGCTTGCAGAGACATGAACTCTGTCCAAGATGAAGTTGCAAAGTTGATCAAAAGAGTGGTGGAAATGGATGCAGATAGAGAGTTTATTGGGCACACTATGAATGCATTGAACTATGGAAATGATGGAGTTCTACTGGTTCAGGAAATAGCATGCCAGCTAAAGGAATTAAGAAGAATTCTTTCCCCTGGCAGCAAAAGAACCTAATGTTGCTTGAATCATCCATGTGGCAGATTTCACACATCTTCAAACAAGCATTCAACTGTTCCTTGTGCATCACCAAATGTTGTACTCTTGCTCATGCAAATGTTGCTACCAGCAAAAGTTTTTGGAAGCTCGATTCAATTTCCACAACAAATGAAGACATTTGCTTACAAATATAAAATGTAAGAGCATGGGATTGCTTGTGACCTTTTTCTGCTAATGTCTTTAGTTTCTGTGCTTTTCTGGCTTGTGCTTTCTCTTCATAGTTTATCATCAGTAATAAACTTGGGCAAATCAGGTTGAGTTAGATTAACTACATGGCTTGTATTTGAACACCACAGGTATACAAGATGTAAACCTAGTTTTTCAGATGGATAAACTGAACTCAGAGTGTATATACATCACAAGCATACAATATGTGCTTGTAGATTTTCCTGGACACATTTATACATACAAATTATTTTCTTTTAATATTGTAATGCCTCCAATCTAGTGAAAAGTTGAGGATGATATGATGTTTTCTTATAAGAATGCAAGATCAAATCCTGAGCAAATAACTCCCACGATATAACAATTTGTAATCAATCGACCCATAGGATATTAATAACACTACTCAATTCATAATCAATTCTCTGCATTCAATATATTTAATATATTTTTTAAAATTTTATAATATTTTTTAATTCAAATAACATATATATAAATAATCTCAATAGATTAATTATATAATTTAATCGATAATCAATTCATCACGCTTCTATTATTTAACTCTAAAAATTAAGAAATAATCATATAAGCAAACCACAGTTTAGTAAACACTATGACTCATATACTAATCAAAACTTATCGTCATAAATTTTTTTATTTAAAATATTATATATATATATATATATATATATATGTGTGTGTGTGTGTGTGTGTGTGTGTGTGTGTCAAATACTTACATTACTTTACATGCATTTCAAAATTATGACTTGTTAATAATACTTTTCAAAGCAAGATATATTAAATATATTTTATACTAAAATTATATATAGGTAATGTCATATATCATAGCATTAGATATTTTATGCAAAGATTATCATTCATGTAAATATAGCTAAGATATTGTATCAAAACAAATTTCATAGTAGTATGAATAACTATGATCATGTTAGTTCCCGTGATAAGGTTCAAAACCATATTTAACCCATAAGATTATTCTTTATCGTGATAATAGTGCTTCAAACTTAAAGTTAATGATAGAAATTTATGAAAGTGTAATGGTTATTCATTTTCATTCGTTTAAAAAAAGATCGATATAGTGATGATCGATAACTACGAGGAAAGAAAAATCGAGAAAAATGATAGATCAAATCGATCGGAACAATATAAAAAACTAGTATCTTTTTTCTTATCCAACATTTAATTATATTGCTTTCTTACTACTACTCTTGTATTTTTACTTAGTCAATTATTAAATAAATTTTCAGATACAATTGCACTAATTAAGCCCTGACAGATCCTAACATGAGAAGGTAAAGTAGTCGTAGGTTAATGTAGTTGGATCGTAAGATGAACGGGTTTTACTTCGTACTAACAATTTCAGCACTAATTGCATTTATTTCAAAGGACTGATTCAGACGCACTAATTGCATTTATTACAATGCACAGTTTCTGCACAAACATAGACAGCGAAGCACCGTCAAGCCACTCTCTATCCACTGGCAATGATTGTGTTATGCATGCCATTGCAATTTTCAGAATCTCACTCTCTCTCTCTCTCTCCATTAATGCTGCATTTATGTAGACTTGGAATTGATTCATGTTATAAGTAGGTGACAAAAGGACCCTAAGTTTAATGGTTGTGCTTAGTTTGAACACCTTGCATTAACCTCAAACTGTAGCTATTACGACTTCCACTATTTCATCAATGTTTTTTCTTCCCTTTCCATGTGTTCTGTATTGTCATGTCAATCTCATCTCTCTCTCTCTTGTGTTGCAAGTGACTGTACTCTCGCATTTATTAGAAGATGTTGTAATTATATGAAGTAGATAGAAAGTGGGAACCATTTTGCCCTGTAATACTTGAGGAACTATGTGTAACTTTTGTAATCAGCCTCGCTTGTTCCAAGTTGCATCATCTTTGCATGTCTTGAGTAGCATCTTATCTTTCTATTTATCTCTCTCTTACCTAAACATCTCATAGATTTTATATCTTCTGAACTGCTACAAGCTCAAGAAGGATGACTTCCTATTTTAGCCTCGAACTTAGATTGCATGAAGGAGTGGCATTTATATATACCATATTATAATCCAACAATGTACCAAACTTGTTTCCCTCTCTGCAACTACTCTCCAACTGTTCACTTCTTCCAAACATCAAACCATTCCTCAATTTCTAGGAAGCAGTCAGCTAAAGATCACTCAACTACATTCCCTCTTTGTGCACCTTTCTTCTTCGCAATCATGGGAGCTTCTTCGTGCTTAAGCTCATCTGCCGTCGCCTTGTTCACTGGTGATCGGCATCGCCAAAAGAACAGGAACTCTTCTTTGCTGCCTTCGACGAGGAGAGGCATCAGAGTCATCTGCTGCGCCAGCAATGACAGTGTCAAGAGTTCAAGGAGCTGCACCGAACTGGTAGCTGAAAGGTTACCGATGCCGATGTTGGCAGAAGACGATACCATTTTTGCGTCGAACGGAATGATGAGCTTCGTGCCGTACAAGGAGACAAACGGCACCAATGTGGATTCCACCCGAGGGATTGGGATCGCCGGATTCCTCGAGGGGAAGCAATTGCTGGTGACTGGTGCAACTGGCTTCCTCGCTAAAGGTGATAGTTTCTTCATCATGCATCCGGTTGACTCCTGATCCATATACTGATCGATGATGATGCCGTTGTCTCCAGTTCTTGTCGAGAAGATCTTGAGGATCGCACCGGACGTGGGAAAGATCTATGTCCTTATCAAGGCAGACGACAAGGAAGCGGCCGTCAAACGACTGGAGTTTGAAGTAGGATCTCTTCGATTTCTATTTCTTTGCATGAACTTTCATGATTCCTCCACCCAAACTGGCAACATTCTCACCCGATGCTCATCGGACCTCAGATAATAAACACAGAACTCTTCAGATGCCTGCGAGAGATCCACGGAAAGGACTACCATGAGTTCATGTCGAGCAAACTTGTTCCGGTGATAGGCAACATCAGGGAAGCCAACGTAGGAATCGAACCAGAGTTAGCAGATGAGATCTCGAAAGAAGTTGATGTCATCATAAATTCAGCAGCCAACACTGCTTTCGATGAGAGGTTCGGCATGTTTCTTCTCTTCTCATGAATCTAAGCGTGTTCGGCACCGAAATGACGGCGGTGGCGATGTCTGTAGGTACGACGTTGCCCTGGACACAAACACCATAGGGCCATTTAGGCTCATGAGCTTTGCGAGGAGGTGCGAGAAGCTCAAGCTCTTTTTACATGTATCAACAGGTACAGACATGGAAGCTGTCTCCTTTTTCCTTCCTCACTTTGTTCTTCTTTGTTATCTTTCAGATATATTGGCACTTTTATTATGATTATTATACAGCATACGTGAATGGGCAAAGACAAGGTAGGATACTCGAGAAGCCATTTGGCATGGGGGACACCATAAAGAGGGAGACATCTCCAGAATTTTCAGCAAAAGCTACACCCATTTTGGATATCGAATCTGAGATCAGGTTAGCTTTTTCTTGGGCAAAGACTTCTTGGGATGCTCCTCCAGTTCAGAAGATGAAAGACTTGGGACTAGAAAGGTACGACAAGCTGCAGTCTTTTCCTCTGCAAGCTTTTGTGTGCACTTGAACTGTTACCTCGATCCTCCTCACTCTTCAGGGCAAAGATCCATGGATGGCAAGATAGCTATGTGTTCACGAAGGCCATGGGGGAGATGGTGATCAACTGCATGCGAGGAGACATACCGGTCGTCACCATCAGGCCCAGCATTATCGAGAGCACATACTCGGAACCTTTCCCTGGATGGATGGAAGGAAGCAGGTGACTTCATCTTCCTTCTCTTTGTGGTGTTCCATTTGCCATGACAGATTCACTTGTTCTACCCTGCAGAATGATGGATCCAGTAGTTCTACAGTATGGCAAAGGACAGCTCACTGGCTTTCTCGCTGATCCAAATGCAGTTCTCGATGTTGTGAGTGACATCTCACTTACATTTCTCCTTACACTACACTACGCTCATGCAAACTGTCTTCGCTCAGGTACCAGCGGACATGGTGGTGAGCGCAATGGTGGCAGCAATGGCGAAACATGGATCGACATCCAACCCTGGAATGCACATTTACCAGATCACTTCATCTGTCGTGAACCCACTGGTGATCCAAGACCTGGCTAAGCTCATCTTTCAGCACTTCTCAGCCTTTCCTTGCATGGATGCCAAGGGGAGACCGATCGCGGTTTCACCAATCAAATTCTTCGACGACGCGAACGAGTTCTCCGCCTACGTTTCTACCGACGCTGTTCGGAGGAACGAACGACTCGCGGCTGCCATCTCGAACGAGAAGATCTCTCGGAGTCTGAAGAGTTTTTGCTTGAGATCAGTGGAACAAGCCAAGTACTTAGCCAAAATCTATAAGCCATACACGTTCTACGGCGGAAGGTGAGACGCTGTCGTTAAAGAGTACGTAGCATGTGTGCAACTGATGCAGAGCTCGTTTTGCTGCAAACATGTCAGGTTCGATAACACGAACACTCGAGAGCTGATGGTGGAGATGTCCGAGGAGGAGAGGAGGAGCTTTGGGTTTGATGTTGGAAGCATTGATTGGGAACACTACATCTCCGATGTCCATGTTCCTGGACTCAGAAGACATGTGATGAAGGGAAGAGGCAGATCCACCGAACCCCAACTTGGTGCCATTCCATAAAATCTGTGTTGTGGAGCTATGTATGGTTTTCTTAGTGACAAGATGATGTTTCCTTTCTCGCGCTTAATCTCAATGCAACCACCATGATTTCGGGCAATTTGGGGAAATTAAGCTGCTCACATTTGTGATTTGTGGATCGATTAGAATGTTCTCTATTGGATCGGAACGGAGCTCAACGATTTGAACCGAACCGAATTGCAATTCGAATCTACCTAATCGAACTATTTCTAATTGATTTATAAATTGAAGTAATTTACAAAAAATATTTTAAAATAAATATATACCTTTAATCCATATCGTTTCAAATATGCGGATTTTTCTTTTTCATCCGAATCCGATTTAAACAGATATGAAACCCGATCCGATATAATCTCAACTAAAACTGATCGATAGTACAAACCGGTCGTGCTTGTTCGCGTGCCGTTGTGTGGCGTTTAATTACAAGTCGAAGAGACTCGTTTACCACGATCTGTTTCGTCTTCGAACCTGAAAAGAAGAAGAAGAAGACGAAGGGAGAAGGAAGAAGGAAGAAGGAAGAAGAAGAGAGGCGGAGGGATTTGGGGGAGATAGATGAAGATGGCGTCCTGGTCGCCGTCGGCGGCGGCGGCGCGATCCCAAGACGCCTGGGATTGCTTGCTCCCAGGGCCGCCCAGCCGCAGTAACGGCGGGTCCGCGGACTGCAGCCCTTCCGGTCTCCTCGCCTACGGCGCCGGCAGCTGCGTCGTCGTCGCTGATCCCCGATCCATGCAGCTCGTCTGCGTCCTGCCTATGCCACCGTCTGCCGCCGCCTCTGCCCACGCTTCCCTAGCCCCCTTTGTCACCGCCGTCCGCTGGACGCCGCAGCCCCTTCTCCGCGACCTCTCCTCCTACGACGACCCCTCCACCTCCCACCTCCGCCTCGCGGTTGGGGACCGCCAGGGTCGCATCGCCATCTGGGACCTCCGCTCCCGCCAGATCATCCTCTGGCTCGACCTCGACGCTGCCTCCTCGTCTGCCACCTCCACCCGACTCGGGATCCAGGATCTGTGCTGGATCCGGTCCGACTCCTGGCTCCTGGCAGCGATCCACGGTCCCTCGCTCCTCGCCCTCTGGGACGCTGCCTCCGGACGGTGCCTCTGGAAGTACGACGCCTCGCCGGAGTATCTCTCCTGCATTCGCCGCGATCCTTTCGACTCCAGGCACTTCTGCACCCTCAGCCTCCGGGGCTTCCTTCTCTCTGCCATCGCTCTCGGTGGCGGAGACGGTGGCGACGTCTCTCTGCAGGAGCTCCGGATTGCCGGAATGACTGATTCATCCTTCGATCTTCAGAAGCTCGAGAAGGAATCCTCGTCTGGCTCCGCGTCCTCATCGCCACCGGCTCTTGCTCTTTTTCCTCTTTTCTTTGCGAGGCTGTGCTTTTCACCCATATGGAGGCACATCCTCCTGATAACCTTTCCCAAGGAGCTCATTGTTTTCGACCTTCACTATGGAACGACGCTTTCTTCCAGTCCACTGCCGCGCGGATGCAGCAAGTTTATGAACTTAATGCCAGATCCTGAGCTCGATCTACTCTACTGCGTTCATCTCGATGGAAAACTCAGCATCTGGAAGCGGAAAGAGTGAGTTCCCTAATCTTTCTTTTCCTCATCACACTTCTCGATCTTCCTCATGTTTCCTTTTATTTCTGCAAGTAGCAATTGATTGCAATATGAAATATCATCACCTGCAAATGGAGTGCTTAGCTTAGAAATTACTTCTAGAAAACCCCTTGAAACTTGGTCAATGTTGTGATATGGTACAAATAAATGCTACTTGAGAAAACAAAGGAAAGAAAAAAAAAATAGCATGCATTTTTAGTAGATGAGAGTCGACAAGTAATGTTTTATCAAATGCAAATTGTTTAGGGATCTTGATAATCATGATGTCAGGTGTTTTTATTTTTGGTGTTTAGGTTGACCACGTTAAGAACAGAAGGTCTTTATGATAGTTTTCACAATATAAGGAGTGCATGATCTTTGTTTCTGGAATGCATTTCTGGAAGTGTTTTGACACATTTGTTCTTGTGAGGAATAGAAATGTTATTCTAGATGAACATATGGAAGCTCTAGGTTTTGGCACAAAGACCACGATGTCAAACCCAAGTACGTCTGCTTCAATATTGATGTCTCCAACTGTAAAAGTTGTAGTTGGTACTTATCGGATGCTGAACTAAATTTCAAGATAATTTGGGATCCTTTTAGCTCACTATAGCTTTTGCTTAATTTCAATTTTTCTGCTTTAATTTTTCACTTTTTCACTTCTGCTGTATCTAGGTCATATATGGTTGACTAAGTTATTGGTAGTAACTTAAGCTATTTTCAGATTGCTATTCGTTATGCTTAACTTCCATTCTTGTGCTTTATACTTCAGTTATATGTATCATTTAGATATGATTGAATAAATCATCTTGTAGTCAACTAACTTTTAGTTTTAGAGTCATGCAGTAGTAACTTAAGTTATTTGCTGCTTTGGCACTTGATATACTAATTCTCCTGAAAATAAAAGGGACGAGGAATGAGAAAAGGGAAACAGAAATGCTAATATATACAATGGAAGGATTTGTTTGTATGATGCAGAACTTGAGTGTAAGAACACTTGAAGATGGTTACTTGTGGGCGAGCCTCCTCAGCAGAGTTCATAAAAATTGGAATCCCTCTATGTCCTTGGACCTTGATCCAGTTTCCTTATCCCAATTCAAGATACTTTTGCATCATGAATTTCTATTGTATGCCATTGAACATGCAAAAATTGGGAATCTGATCTCACTAATATCATGCAAGATACCAGTTGGAGTTGAAAACTTCACAACAACAGAGCACTAAACAAAAAGGAAAAAAAAAAATTCACACCTTTCACCTCTTCCACTATAATTGTTGTTAATCCAATTAGATGCATAGTTAAATATTTATATAGTAAAAGTGGAGTTAAAAGCATGGGCATGTGCCATAAGCCTTAGTTCTTAAATGTAGATAATTATAATTAAATCTTTTGCATTAGCATGAAGTGGAGTGAATTGCAAGGTTAAAAAATAGCATTTAATGGGGTGATTGCACTAGGAGTAGTAATTAATGTGCGTTTCATGATAATCATAAGTAAACGTGTCCTAAACTAGTTGCACACATTAAGTAAATATGGCTGTTGATACTTGTATTGTAATGCAATGAACTGTATAGGAAAAAGGCATTAAATGGAATGAATTGCATTGGAAGGAGCAAGTAGATTAATGTGGACTTTAAGATGGCCATGATTACAATAAATTTCTTTATACTGAATATATTACTTACAAAATTAACAATATTTATTCTGTAATTGTACAACTACCCATCCATAGCATGGTCAAGTCTCTAAGAAAAAGCATGGTCAATTATCTAGTTGTTTTGTGATAATATTTTATCCCCCAGTTGCTAGAAGAAAATCATCACTGTAACATAGGGTGAATTATGGAAGGAAAAATCATGAAAATTAGGCTTGTGTTGTACACTAAACAGTACCTTAAGTGATGATGTCCAACTAGATTGTTGTGATTTTATCTTAATCAATTATTATTATGACTTGTAAAATTATTTTCTATGGTTTAGAATGTGCTATTTGTGATAACAAGTCTTGGGTCTTAGAAGAAGTTGATTATCTTAGCTCATTCCAGAAACTGACAAATTTAAAATTTTATGGTTTGGAAGCTATTATTTTTGATAATGTGTTGCGATAATAAGCCTATAACATAATAAAAATATGATCATGTTATTTATTTTAGTTAATATTATAAATTAATATCTCAAGTTTTGAAGCTGAAGTTATTATTAATTAAATTTGAGAATGTTTTCTAAAATTTTTGGTGATGAAGGATATTATCTTGACAAATTTATATAACATATAAAAAATATTTCTTGAACATGTTAGATTGGACTTATGGGAGGTAAACATAGGTTAATTCCTTAACAATGGAAATGATTTTTTACTATGTTTGTTAGAGACCATGCTTTCTTATTCTCCATTCACCTGGCTTTCAACTAGTTAATAGCTATTGCCTTTATAATTTTAAATGTTTGTTTAAAAAACATTAAAAAATGCCTTAAATGTCCATGTTTCATTTATTATCTGAACCATCTTAAGGCTGTTTGCAATTTATGATGCAATCCTGATCCAGGGAATATTGTGATCAATGACTAAGCTATACAGGCAAACTTATGGCAGGGATTATTTCCTGTCAGACTAGTTTACTAAGTGCAAATTGAACACATAAATATCAGCTATATATTGTCTTCTTTAAGGATTTTGATCTTTGTGATGCAATCGATGCTGGCAAATGACTAAGCTATATAGGCAAACTTAAGGCAGGGATTATTTCCTGTCAGGCCAGTTTACTAGCAAATTGCACACACAAATAACAGCTACTTATTGTCTTCTGCAAGGATTTCCAATCTCAGTGACACAATCTGTGTTGGCCAATTGCTAGAATTGTAGGTGTCAATGCCACCAAAACAACAAAAAGAAGGAAAACAAAGGGGAATCATTTGATTCTCAGGGTTATCTTAAGCGAAAAACTTGACCAAACCCATCTGCTATGGCTCTGTTCCTCAAAAACAGCCGCCTGAGCCTTTCAAATTTGTTCTAATTTTAGATTACAACAACTGCTTCATCTACAGGTTTGTTAGTAAAACAATTTGTATTCGTCCATGCTTTGCCACATGGACCAATACTTGAACACTCCAATCTCCTTAAAGTTAGATTAGGACACATTTAATCTGGTAGCTGTCTTTGATATCTTTAAAGGAAAGACTTTCAAGATTTGAAGCTGGAAAGTTATAGTAGGTTTGTATTGTAGAGATGCAGGTGTTCTTATGAAACCCCTGGTAACAGCAAATTATGGTCATGACTAAGAATCATCTAGCTACTTCTCAGCTTGTTGGTTATGGATATTCATATTTCATAGTTTATCAGAAGGTTGAATATGATATTACATTTATAACTTTATTTTTACTGTTTATGAAGCTTAACTTGTTTATCAAGCTCAAGTTTGTTCCAAATTATGAATATTCTTATTAGCTTATGAGTGCAGGGGAGAACAATTGCATGTGCTCTGTGGAGTGGAAGAGCTAATGCCCTCAATTGGCACTGCCATTCCAACTCCAGCTGTTCTTGCTGTTAATTCTTGCCAATCAGAATCATCAGTACAAAATATTGGCCTGTTCTGTACTGATCCATCATATACACAAGCTTTACTTTCTGAAGAATGTGTCCCACCTAAAAGTTCAAATAAAGAGATGGATATTCCTTTGAAGACATGTTTAGTCTCTATTTCTGATGATGGGAAAATCTGGAACTGGCTTGTCACTTCTGATAAAGGTAAGGAATTCTCAGAAAGCTATATTTATCATGTAAACTGATAAACTTGGTGGAGAACTTGCTGCCGAGACAATAAATAGATCAACTGAAAAATGTTTTTATGAAGGTGTATCTGATGCAGTTAAAGAACCAGCGCCTGTTAATGGGAGCTGTCCTCCATCTACAAAGCCAAGATTCATGGAACCAGAATTACCCATGAAGGTTGGTTGGTGAAGATACTTGAATTTTTTCTGTTCTGAACAATTTCCTTCTTTCTTCTAGCCTGTTCGAAGTTTTGCTACTTGCACCATTAAGTTCCTAAGATAACATTATGGCATGTGGAAATTTCCTGTTCATATATCTGTTTGTACTCTGGAATAAGTATAGCACCAGCAAGATCTTAATAGCAAGGTATGCAATACCGTACCGTACCGGTGTTTCGAGGTTGGATCGGTATGGCATGGTACCATATACCGCTCGGTACACCAGGGTGTACCGAGCGGTACATCAGGTCGTACCGAGTGATTTTAAATATTTTTTTCTCATACTATGGTACTGTAGCAGTACTACAGTGAACCCTATAGCATTGTAGCACGTTCCGTCCGATAACGAGTGGTCCGCGTACCGGTATACCATCGGATCGATACGTACTGCCCGTACCAGACAGTACTATTCGAAATTGCATACCATGCTTAATAGTTTGATGAGATGTCTACTTTGGCTGTCTACTGAGTTGTCTTTTGTATTATTTTATGCCATGGTAAACCATAGTTTATGATTTTATAAACCACCAAGAATATTCCAAAATGTTTATTATATTTCAAAGCATGAAAAAAGAAACAAGAAAACAAGCTGTAGGTTGCAATTATTTGTTCAGTTACAAGGATCCTTTTCCACCTTTAAGCTCAGTGATGTCTCTAGTCAAACTAAGAGCCATCAAATGCCCTTTTAGTGTTTCTGTTGAAAATAAATGTTCTGTTTGTCTATCACTTACTCCATTCGTTTTGTTTTTTTGTGTTTGTTAAAAACAATTTATCACTAGTTAGCTTCTAGTTCCTATTCATTTTGTGCTTTCCTTAGGATGCCTCTTTTTTTCCTTTGCTTAACGAAACACGGTAGGCAACCTATTTAGATTTTCTTTAAAGGAGAAAAAGAAAGATTAACATAGAAAGAGTTGCCCATGTACACATCAACAAAGATTATAATAAAACATATGCTAACTACCTGGATGTGTGCCAACAATTGCATCTTTCTGAGTGTGAAAATACTTCAATAAACATGTATCAATGTGTTATGCTACGGGTACTGAATGCATGCATCTATAACCAGTTATGAAGGCATCTTGTCATTTTTTGGTTCAGGAATTTAAATTTTGATCCAGTAATGGTTTCAATAACCTACTGGACTAGTATGGTATAGGTATACTGGACCAGTCGTAGACACATGTGCAAACCGTAAGCACAAGCAATTAAAAAAGAATTATAAACCAAATCTGACCTGCTGAAATGAACTGGAATGAATCAGTCTGGGTGAAATTGCCTTCCTTGATACTGGGTGGTATACTAATTTGTACCACCTGTGTCATTGAATAGAATAATAAAAAACGAATGGTAGTAAACTGGTATCGAGCCATATGGTTTGATACTGATGCTTGGCTAGATCAGTAAGTACCAGTTTGTGTCATCCGGTATTGTTGAAATTTAATGCCTTGCTTTTGTTAACTATCTTTTTGAGTTGATTCTGTTGGGGATCCTACTACTATCTGTGCTAATATGGCTGCATCATTGATTTATTTAAGATTTTGAACTGTATGAAACTTGCAGTTACAGATTAGGTGGAGTAGATTGACGTACAGATAAGTTAGTATTACAAGTTCACCAGATAAGCATTATTTATTAATATTTTCTAGAGCACTTATCAGAAATGCATCATTAGGTCTCACTCAATACTGCATCTTTATTCATGTCATTCTTTCTTCTTACAGTTCTGAAGTATTTGATTTGTCTTCTTTTCTGCAGATCAGTTTGATGGGCCAGCTCCATCTTCTTTCATCAACGCTGACCACTTTAGCTGTACCATCTCCATCTTTAACTGCCACTTTAGCTCGTAATTCCTGGTTTCCCATTTCTTTTTTACTTGCTAGCATAGGTGCGTCAAAGTTTTCTATAACATGATTAAATTGAAATTTGCACATCTGAAGGTGGGGGCAACAATCCTGCACCAGCAGTTCCACTTATTGCTTTGGGAACACAAAGTGGGACTATTGATGTTGTAGATGTTTCTGCCAGTGCAGTTACAGTAAGCTTTTCTGTCCACAGTAATGCTATCAGGGGACTAAGGTGGCTTGGAAATTCTAGGCTTGTTTCATTCTCATACAGCCAGGTATATATGACTATGCAGCATAAAGATGTCTTTTTATTTACAACAATTTTCCGACTGGCATAAGACGAGTGCTTATCATCAATATTTTTCTAGTGTCCTCTGTACTTTCATGGCATGCTACAGCGTGATATTAGCTGTATGCTTATTAATCCAAGAAGTGACATCTTTTACTTGTAACATCTGAGGAATTATATTTGTAAAGTTTCTATGTTCTTTAACGAGTATATTGTCTGCAGTTGCAATGTTAGATAAACTTATACACAATATTGGCACCTTTGAAGCAAATTTTAACATGTTTATTCTTAACATCAGCAGTTATGAATTTCATATGAAAATGTTATGGAAATATTTGTCAAGTAAATTTACTGTCTAATAAAGAGGGGCCAGCTAGAATCATTGTAAGAAAATTGCTGGTGACATCATAATATGGCATTTAATATAAGAAGTATGAATTTAAAAATCTTCTCCAAATTTTGATCATGTAATCTCTTGCCAAGTAATAAAATTGTTTATGTTGTCTTGCACCTTTTTTTCTAATCAGTAGTATATCAGTAATTCATCTCAGTATTCTGAGATAAGAGTTCAGTTGGAGAAGGGCCAATTCTTTTTAGCTTCTTGGAAGGAGTGTGCATGTCAAGTGCTGAAAATTAGCTCATTTACTGAATTGCACCTTTGTCTGGGAGGGTCTAAGTCAACTTTTGATAACTCATTTTTTCGCCTGATGATGAATGTGGAATGACATGATGACTTGTGAGAAGTGGTAATTTGAAATAAACAAATATTTCTTTTTTATTTTGTCTTTGACTTCAGTCTCTATGTTCTTACATGCCAAACTATGAGAGCCGAAGTTTGTGACCTTTGCTTTCATGTATCTCAGACTGGTGGGCTATACTTTCCCACAATTATTTAAATATACCAAAATGCAGATTTTAATTTATCTTGTTCTTATGTAGTTGTTTAGGCGTCTTTCTTTAGTCCTGGTTTCTGAATTGTTAGGTCCTTTTGGTAATTACTTCTAGGTCCTTGCTACTGAAGTTTCAAACATTGAACTTCACTAGTTTCAAAACTAACAACATGGCATTTGAAGTTTTAGTTTTAGTACAAACTAATAGAATATAATTGTGTATTTGTAGTAGTTATTCAATGGTTGTTGCGGATCCTATCTTTTTTGTCATTATATATGATGTCTTGATGCTTATTGAGTTTAGGTAAATGAGAAGGGAGGAGGCTATACCAATAGACTTGTTGTCACTTGCCTTAGAAGTGGACTAAATCGACCGTTTCGGCTCCTACAGAAGCCAGAGCGAGCCCCCATAAGAGCTTTAAGGGCTTCTTCATCTGGAAGGTTGGACCTTAGCGTAGGTTTTCTTTTCATGTCTACTTTGGGTTCTTATAGATCTTTATTCATTCCCTTCATATCTATCTAATTTTTCATAATGTGTTATCAGAATGGGCAACAAGGGCAACTCATTTTATTGAAATAGCATATCTTTATTATTTTGAGTTCATCAAGTTTTTATTCATTGTATGTCATTGATTTTGTTTTCAACAACAAGCTGTTAGTCCTAATTACTTGGGTCAGGTAACTTTATGCCATCAGGTTCTTGTTAGTAATCTGATCTGATACATCATGGCTTTTTTCATTGTTTCCATACTAGCCTTTTGTCATATTTTTCTATATGTATTTAAACACTTTATCTAATTAACATTATTTTGATGGTGCATTTTCTAGTCTTCTTTTGTTTTATACAAACCACCTTAGATCTTTTATCCCTTGTTTTATCCTAAAGGAACTGATCCTACCTTTTTCTGGGGTCTCACTGATAGTCTGTGAAGCTAGTTTCTCCTCTCATCCGACTAAGTTGTAAAATTGGGCTTCGGTTTTTGTCATACTAGCTGGTAGTTGGATACCAATCAACATTTCGTTGGGACAAATTGGAAAAACTGATGAGATCTTGTTATCTGCTATTTACCGTATCTACTTTGTTAGGCACCATTTATTAGGGTGATTTATAGCCATGAGTGGAGCAAATATATCTGTTTGGAATTCAAATATATTTTTATATCCACCTTTTTTATCACAATTTTTGTTGCTAATTAATAATTTCTTGGAACTAATAGATGGTGGATGTATTTGGGGGGATGTGGGAATTTAGCAGATATAACAATACATGCAACAGTTATCAGTGAACTGTTGCATTGGCAGAATTGGGTAATTTATATTTGTAAAAGAGTAATTGTTTAATTTTTAACCTTATTGATCTCTAAGCACAATGCTCTCTTTTCTGTGGTTGTCCTGTTTCTATAGTCATTGTGTAATCACAAGGAACACAATTAGCTATGAGGAATTTTATTTGCAGCATACTTTTTTGAGATGAACACACAGTCATGTGCACATGATCTATTATATCTGCTGGGATCGAGGATTGCACATGCCAAGCATGTTGTCCTATACCAGTTGGTGTGGTGCCAAATATCATCACGGTATGTGCTAGCACACTGCAGAGCTGGCACATGGTCCATTCTGGCTGGTATAATCCCTATTCCATTCATCAACACTACAAATACAGAAACATGCTACTATAGTGCTAGCTTAGCACAATGCCTCTGTCAGCTGGGACAGGTGCCAGTCCACAGGTTGTATTCCTTTGATTATAGAGTATATAAATAGTTCTTGTCCTTTTCTCTTTAGTGCATTGTATCTATATTATTTTTTTCGAAAATGACATTAAGTTTTCTGAGTATATCCTTTTGCAGGTATCTTCTCATTTTGTTTCGGGATGCTCCTGTCGAAGTGTGGGCTATGACGAAGAATCCCATTATGGTGATCAGTCTTCTATACTTTGTGCTATGATCAAGGAAGAAGTGGATTTATTGTTTATATGCAAATATTATAGCAATTTGAGGATGAGTAACTCTTTAGCTACAGTGAAATGCACAAATATATATGTTGGTTTTAAATGTTGACTACCTTTCCACTGCTGATATTTCCATCCAGACTTTTTCCTTTTGATTAAAAATTAGAGACATTTAATGCTGATTTTCATATTTGTCTTGCTGAAAAATAGAAATTCTTGCTCATTAGGAGCCTGGCAACTTGAAATAATTACTGTTCAGATGGATCTTAGAAATTGTGTGATGTGTACCTTAGTGTGAGTGCCATTTGAGATCCAAGAGGATGAACAAATTGCTGTGAGTTATATGAGACAAAATATTGGGACATTTTGTGACAAAGAAATGAAAACTTGTATTCTGTTTAAGCAAATCTAAGGTGAATTTAGTGTTTCAACCTTTCACATTACTTGTTTTAATTCCTTATCTTGCACTGATGCTAACAGCTTAACATGTCTTGATCATTTGTTGAAAATGTTACTGGTTAAGTTGCATGAGAACCATATATTTTTATCATCATTATCTTGTTGCTGTTAGGTCTTGGCTTTGTTGTGCACTTGAAGCTTTCTCGTGCTGTTCTTATATTGGAACTACTTTTTCTGATCATGTAGCTTAGATCATTAGCTCTTCCCTTTACTGTATTGGAATGGACACTTCCAAGTGCACCCCGCCCTATTCAGAATGGATCTTCTAAGGAAATATCAGCATCAAAAGAACTGACATCTAATGCAAATGCAAGCACAAATGCATTGTCTACAGATGCTAGTAAGGGGATGTGTTTTAAGATAATATTTCTTCTCTTCTCAGTTTTTTTACATTAATCATTTATTACACTTCTGCTTTAATACTGAATTTACAGAGCTGAAGGTAACCTTGTTTTGTAGAGACAACAAGCTCTGAGACTCCTGTGGATGACATATCTGAGAGTTTTGCATTTGCTTTAGTCAATGGTGCCCTTGGTGTATTTGAAGTTCATGGACGAAGAATAAGAGATTTTAGGTGTGAATTTGTTGAATTGTGGTGTTATGTGGCACTTCCATGATGTTAAAAGTAGTTATTGACTATATCATGAATATAGGTTCTGTGGCACTTCCATGGTGTTATGTGGCACTTCTATGACTTAGCTCAAATCTTTTATGCTAGAAGTTGATTTCACCTCATTTACTAATAAAAATGTAGCTTTTCCTGCATTCTCCTTGGTGTCACCTGACAGTTGTGTCAATCCTTGATTTTTACAGTAGATGCTCTAGATAGTCATCACATTGGAAGGATATTATGCCCTGAAATCTTTAGTCATTGAAACTAAAGCGTGTATTTTTTTACTAGCTACTGGATATTTTTACAGCTATTTCTTTTAACAAACTTACTGTATGTATAAATGACTATAAGCTAAAAGTTTAACGGATGTACAGAGTACACAAACAAAAACTTGGCTTTCTGTGAAACTAATACGTTAGTTGTAAATTTAGGAAATTCCTTGTGTGGATGCTGGTAAATATATCCTTTGATAAGTTGTATTAGATGTGAAAGTTTATGCTCAAATGTCACATTACCACTCAACATTAGTTGTAGCACCGGGGGAGCAGGGATTCTCTGTGCCATGGCCTCAAGTTTGGTTTCTTGTTGTTTTATTATGAAATTAATTGCCTTCCAGTTGCATAAATGATGATAATCCAATTGTTTTTTCAGACCAAAGTGGCCGTCAACCTCATTTGCTTCATCAGATGGTTTAATCACTGCTATGGCATATCGTCTCCCCCATGTGGTATATAGCTGTGTTTAAGTAACCTTCTCAATTTTCTTTGCCAGATTTGCTTGTCTGCTTCTTTTTCGGGTGCAACTCTAGTGCAGCACAGCCTTGACTTCTTTGATTGTCTCCAGGTTATGGGGGATCGATTAGGCAACATACGCTGGTGGGATGTGACTACAGGTCTTTCTTCTTCATTTAACACCCATAGGGAAGGAATAAGGAGGATAAAATTCTCACCTGTTGTTCCTGGTGACAACAGCAGAGGGCGTATTGCTGTACTCTTTTATGATAACACATTCTCAATCTTTGATCTTGTGAGTATGAAAGCGAATCCTTAAATTGATCTATTTTACTTGGTAGCTTTATGAATGACCCTCAATTTCACACTGATTTATGTAGCAATGCAATTTCATAGATTATGTTCAATTTTATTTTTCAGAAAACATAAACTATTTTAGGAAATAAAACAATTATAGTGCATCCTGGGAAGAATAAAAATCGGACCATTGCTCTGATTCCGAGCTATGCTGCTGACACATTTCTATCTTGAATGTGGTTTCCTCTAGCTTTTTTTATGCTAGATATGGTTTCCTATCTTCTTATTTGATGACTTGCTGATATGAATTCTTCTTGCCATGTGTGATTTTGATAAATTGATTGTAGCTATGCCCTAATCTTCTATGTGAAGCTGTAATTAGAGTGGCAAGATTGTGTTCCAAACAGTGAAGAAAATATGCTATAAGGACAGGAACAATCAATATAATAGCTAAATATTAGTTAACTGAAGTATTAGGATTGTTCAAATTAGTCATTGACAGACACATGGAATTACTTGCAATAGCATTTACACAGACTCTAATACTTTTCACTATAGAGAAATAAAAATCAATTAGAAACGTAGAAAGAATTTATCTTTGAATAGGCCTTAAAAACTTAGGATAAAAAATCCATGGGATTTGCTCCAATCTTCTAAAAGTTCATGTTCCTAATTATTCCAGGGTTGCATTGCATCCTAAAGGGTAAAAAGGAGAGGGGAAGAAAAGAAGATTTGGATTGTAAAGTATTTGTTAAACTAAAATGCTATGGATCCATGAATCTCCAATGCAGATCATCATTCTCATCCAAGATTATGGACATTAGACATGTGATCGGCTATAGAGCACAGTTGTGATTCAGGAGATCGTACATGATATTAATATTATATTCCAATGTTGACCATCAGTCTAATCCAAGAATTTAGACATTGGTATGGAACACAAACATGATTCAGGAGATCGCATGCATTCATGCTATTAACTTTACATTAAATCTCTGAAGCTAAGTCCAAATTCCTAATCAAGCTAAATATAGGCATAAAGGACTTGTAAGACCCAGTAATTCTTAGCCTCTGACAGGAAAAAAAAACTATTTTTGGCTGCTATTCAAGTTCATATGAAATGGCACCTTTTCTAGTTTCTTTACAGTCTTAGACATCAAAAGAGCATCACGGAGGAGAAAATTTATAGGTTTTACTGTAGGGAGAAATATTCATCTCAAGAAGATAGATAGTATAGTGCTGAAGGAACACAAAGTCTGTAGATCTGCAAAATTAGTATCATCCTCATTGATGCTTATATTGTCCTTCCAAACTTAATAACTTTAGATGTCTGTGCTTTATTATTGAGAAAATGCAAAATTCTTATTGAACTGTTTCAATGCATAATTTGTTGATAAATTCAAAATTTTCAATTGACAGGATTCATCAGATCCATTGGCCAATGCCCTTTTACAACCCCAGTCTCCTGGAACTCTTGTTTTGGAGCTTGACTGGCTGACGATGCGATCAGACAGAAATGAACCACTAGTTTTATGCATAGCTGGAGCTGACAGTAGCCTTCGCCTTATTGAGGTTAATATGTAGGTTCTTGCCTGACATTTCAATTATATTATTTTACTTTTTGCATTTAGCCTGTGAAAGTTCTCATTGCATCATAGTGTTGGTAATTGTTCACAAATGTTTCATTTCCTTTTGTCTCAAACTATGTTCTGTGGAGATTTATACTTGTGAATCTGATGCTTAAGACTTCTGGTTGATGAATGCTACTTGTAGGCTTATATAGATATGTTAATCAATCATCACACAGCCTGATAGATAGACTGGGTAAGTGCAGATGCAGATCTGATTGTTGTGCAATATCATTCAAACGGGCATAACTATGTCAAGATGTAAGTTCAATTTACAGTACAGATTACCCTCATAAGGTAGGCTTCAAATTCAGTTGTAAGGTTTTGAAAAGCAGTGACAGATGATAAATTAGACAATTATCTTAGGAGTAAAAAGTGTTGTTATTATTCTTAGGACATGCAAGATCTATGCAACTCTATCATTATTATGTGTTTAACTCTAAAACAAGATGTTTCAACCAAAACGCTAAGCATACTAACAATCAGTTGATAACATCTAAATTGCCATTTATTTATATTGCTTGATAAATGAAAGTTTGAGCAACAGATGCCTCACAATGAAACTTAGAAGTCGGTGGAGTGGTACATCTATCTATCTGCTTGAGTTTAGATAAGCACCAATGGTTTCCTTGATGAATAGAATGGATTAAGAGTTGAGGGAAATTTACATGGTTTAAAGCTACATTTCTAATTTTGAATAATGCTGTCCGGTACGAGCAGTACGTACCGGTCCACTAGCAGACTGGTACACGGACTGCCCGTTACCGCGCGGAACGTTGGATATCGCCTCTTATCGGACGATACAGGGCTATATCAGATGGTAACAATCGAAATTTCGACCGTTACTACCATGTACTGGTCGGTAATACTTGAAATCGATCGTTAATAACCCATAATAGTGTTCCAACGGTCAAATTGACCGTTAGAGCCCTTTCTCATGGGTTTTTAAACCCATCCTCCTATTTCACTTCGTTTCACTCTCACACTCTCTTAAACTACATCAAATTCATTTTTTCTCACATTTGCACTCTCCTAAATTTTACAAAGCAACAATTTGTGAATTGAATCGAGGTTAATTTGGGAGAATTAAGAGGAAGAACTTTTTAATCAGGAGCAATATTTTACACATGCCATCCAAGATTCAGATCATGAAACTCGATAAGGTACTAGTCAAGTTTATGCGCGGAAAGAGAAGAGAAAGACAATGGATGAATTTGAGCAGATATGACAGAGCCTACGTGATGTAGACACGGAATGAAGTTCATTGTATTCACAACCATTGCAGTGATTTAATAAGCACTAGGTGCCAAAAGGCGCCAAAGTCCAAAAACGCCCGAGGCGCTAGGCGCTCGACCGAGCGAAGCGATGTGCTAAAATATAAAAATATATAATATAATTAATAAATATAATTATTTAAATAAAAATATGCTATTAAATTAAGAAAATCGGGTACAAAATACAATATATAAATAAATCATAATAGTATATATTTTATTTTTTAAATAAAAATATACTATTAATAAATAAAAATTAATAGTATTAAAATCAAAATAATATATTATTAATCTAAAAAATAAAAATACTATTATTAGTATACAGTTAGTGGTATATTGTTAACATACTGTTAACAGTATAGTGAGGAGAGTGTGAGAAGACCAAGGCTGCTGAGGCAACGACAGCGGTAGCAGGCGACAGCCGTACTTGGAGCGGGAGTGGCGAGCGGCGGCGACAGCGGGAGTGGGAGCGGGAGCGGTGAGCGATGACAGTAGCGGTGAGCAACGATTGTGGCGGCAGCGAGCAACGACATCAGCGGCGACAACAAAGAGCAGCGACAGCGGAGAAGAAATCTCAGTGGCAAAATCGCGAGTGTTAGGGTTGGGGAAGTCGGGGAAATCGCGAGAGGGAGCTTGATATCGGTGATTTAGTTGGTTCGATTGAACCAACTAAAGCATCGGAGACCAACCATACCTAAAAGTCTGGTTTGGTCTTATGGTTTAACCCAGGCGCTCGCCCGAAGCGCTCGATGCCTAGGCTTGGGCGAGCGCCCAGGCGATGCCTCTTTGAAGCGAGGTGCTCGGGCCTCTCCTCGCCTCACCCAAGCGCCTAGGCGAGCGCCCGAGCTCCCAGGCGGCGCCTCTTTGAAGCGAGGTGCTCGGGCCTCTCCTCGCCTCACCCGAGCGCCTAAGCGAGCGCCCGAGCACCTATTGAAATCACTGAACCATTGTATTATGGAAAATCATACGACCAACTTTAGTACGGTGATAGTTGGTCATACTTCTCCGAGCAACAGTATGATACGGAGTAGCAGATCAGTAGTGAAAGTGGAAGCTCTGACATTCACCAATTCATGCTTTAGGAGCCGCCTCAGACAAATGTGATTCATGTAATTAGTAATTACATGAATTTACACCTAAATTCATGTAAAAACCTTTTCCTAACTTTTTTATTTTCTATTTTAAAGGTGTTTTCGGAGGATTTTATGCCTAAATTAGGTGTACCGCTCGGTACACTATATCGATCAAAGCTCGAAACTCTGGTACGATACGAAATTTCAATCATTGGTTTAAAATATGAGACAATGCTATCTGGGTACAAATATTGAACTTGTAGAAACTATAGAGTTGGAAAAGAAAGACAACATGGCCTAGAATAGGGAACAATGGTAACTAGCTAGGTACAAAATTTGAGCGTGCATCCATATTTACTCCAATCATTTAAATCAATATATTTAATGATATTGTCAATGCAATATCATGTTCAAGAATGACCTTCCCAAGTTTGCTCTATCAACACATATAATGTGGAGATACATCTAGAGTTTTTTTTTTTACAAGGAGATACATCGAGAGTTGATTCATGTTGACTTTGCTACCCTAATTCAAGTATGCACAATGTGATATGTTAACATATGTAAAGGCAAACCAAAGTAGACAATTGTTAAAATCATATGAAGCAATGCAAAGTGTTCAATCTGTAAATTATTAATAGCAACTAAGTAATAAATATTCTAGTTCCTTACACCTTGAAGCATGGTGCAGTTATTATTTCAAATGATCAAATTAATATTTACTATCTTATTTTTCTTCAAAGGAGAAGAAAAAGATCCTACATTACGGGGAAGCCATTGTTGTCAAAGATCCTATGGCCAACAGTCACATATGAAAAAAGGATTGCAACTGCAATACCATTTTAGATTGTGATGGGTGTTAGAGATGTTAGTGTGGCTTTTTCATGGATAATTAATGACTATCTACATGAAAATTATACTGGTAGACATAATTCTGGTGAGCTTTCATAAAGGGAAAATGTGCACTTATTCAAGAAATTGCTGAAGGAAGCTAGTTCCATTTTGTTCTAATTTCCAGATATACTATCTTTACTATTAAAAGTAGAGGGCTTTATAGTTTATATTAAGAAGGGTGATATGGCAGAAGCAATTCATAGATATTATATTAGTTATATACTTACATGTCTAGTTTAAGATGAGAGGCAGCAGCCTGGGAAGTGAAATATCAGCCATCACAGCACCCTCAAAACCCTCGGATGGCACATAATTGGATGGAGTTTTTGGGAGTAGGACGTTCCCCTACTGCACTACATTCATTATCTGTCCGTCCACAGTAAGGAAAATGTTCAAAAGTTCTGTAATTAGAGACTATGGTATTTGTGTTAGCAAAAATCGAGAATAAGAAAAAGGTTTTTGAAAAGTAGTTTGTACACTAAGATTCTAGCCAAAAGCAAATGGTCCTCTGACCGAGTTTTTTGCAACTATGACTCAGAAAACCTTTTTGGTATAGGATTCCTTTCTGTATCCTGGAAAATGTGATCTAGAGGAATTCTTTAAGAGTTGAGTGTTCTCCATATGAAAATTATGTGCCAGATAATATCTATCTTAACTTTTTTCTCCATGATTCATATTGAGTTGTCAGCACCGTATCCTGAAAAGAGCAAGGTCAGGATCTTTGAGGTTAAGGATAAAACACTGCTGTGACTCATGTACATTAGAAAGCTAATGTTATGACTCATTATTTGTTTAATGGACTTACTTGTCAGTTTATTCTAGTAACTCGGCAAGCATGGTGTGTATGTAGTATGTGCTCCTTGTCATGCCATGTTCATCACTGGTTTCTTAACTTTTTCTCCATGATTCATATTGAGTTGTCAGCACCGTATCCTGAAAAAGAGCAAGGTCAGGATCTTTGAGGTTAAGGATAAAACTGCTGTGACTCATGTACATTAGAAAGCTAATGTTATGACTCATTATTTGTTTAATGGACTTACTTGTCGTTAGTAGTAGCATGGTGTGTATGTATGTGCTCCTTGTCATGCCATGTTCATCACTGGTTACACACATTCACTAATTATATACAGACATTGTAACGCTACATATCCATGCGTTGTGCTGGTACTCTAAGCGCTAAGCATGCCATCTGCAAAGGGCAACAAAGCTGAACATTGGCTGTTTCAGTTCTGTTTGACCTGTTTTTTCAGAATTTGATTGTACTTTGTATGGGATTGTGTTTCCTTGTAATAATACTTTCAAATGAAATCAAGCTGCTTTATTTACCTAAAGAGGGTTAATGATTTGTTATGTAATGGTGGTGCCTCAACTGAAACTTCACTTGCAAGCAGATCATTGTTTGTGATTTTGTTCTTCTTTTCAAGATTATGATTTCGATGAACTTCTTAGAACAGATATGATTGTTGTATTTGCTGGTTGCTTTATCTTCTCCTTTTTTGGAACGATTAAACATTGAATAACCTTTTTGTTCTTGTATACAGTCACAATGCAAAGAGCAGTTCAGGCACAAAGTCAAGAGTTTTAAAAGAGAGATTTCGACCAATACCTTTGTGCTTACCTATTCTTTTTCCAACAGCACATGCATTGGTAAGGAGCATATTACTTTGCGATAATTATTCTAGTACTTCATCACTTGTCTGGAAGAAGCATTCTACCATGGTAATCCTGTAGAATAGGTTAGTTCACTATAAACTTTAGCAGCTAAAAGTCATCCGAGACTTAAAACAAAGGACACATGATCCACCTAATGTTTGCCATCACCAGTGAATTGGTATTATGCCAGCATCAGTGAATTGTTATTAAGATGTTTCAGTATCAGTCTGCCTTGTATTTGAATTAATTGGTCATGGTGCCAAGATAACTACAGCTTACATGTTTTATTACATATTGCAGGCACTGCGCACAATCTTGCAGTTGGGTGTAAAACCTTCTTGGTTCAATTTGAACAGTGCAGCCACAGATATTCTACCTTTTCATATTCCTGAAACTGACACAGCATCTCCTAGAGACCTCCGAAGCTTTATGATTGAATCAGTGCTTCCTTCTGTTGGTGATACTGTGGTACCTGAGTTACTTCTTAAGGTTTTAGAGCCATATCGGAAAGAGGGTATGCTATCAATTGTTCTTGATAAATTTGTACAGTTTTATGTGGGCCCTAGATTAACTATCTTCTTTGATGCTGTTCCTTTTTGAGAAGGTTGCATTCTTGATGATGAAAGGGTTAGATTATATGCATCTTTAGCCAATAAAGGTTCTGCAGTAAGGTTTGCTTTTGCTGCGGCAATCTTTGGTGAAGTTTCAGAAGCCATGTTCTGGCTCCAGCTGCCACATGCTCTTTGTCATATGTTGGAAAGATCTGCAAACAAATCACAGCAGGGGGTCCCTCAGCCTTCAATTTCTGAGTCTGAAAGTGCTCTTCTAAACAGGATAGCATCACGTGAAAAGTCTGCAGGCATGGTGACATCGGAAGCAGTGGTAACGCTTATCTTTGTTGCTTTTTATTTGGGATTGAATCTTTTCAGTCTTGTTGCTTGAGATTTTTAAAATTTTTTTGATTTGATTATATGACTATGCTGAGACTAGTTATGCACATGGTCCACATGCTAATTGAAGCCTTTAAAAGAGCAAAAAACTACATAAATTAGTTCTCAATCCTCTGCCATATATATGGGTCTGCAGAAATATGGGCAGCTAAACATGATGGCCTTTAAGCAAGAGGATTTGTGGGGAAATGCGAACGAGCGAATATCTTGGCATGCAAAACTAGATGGAGAAGAAGCAATTCAAAAGCGTGTTCACGAGTGAGTAGTTTAATAATCTCTCATATTTATGGCTATGTAGCATATTGCATATAGAAATGCTTTCTAGATGACTTGATAATTTAGTAATTATTATTGTAATTGGCTTTGCGGACGTTGTATATCATTTTAATTATGGATTAGAGAAAGTTGCACAATATTGCAGTAAAGGTATCACATGGAATACATGTCACTTTTTTGCAGGTTAAAAGATGAACTTTGTTTTACTTAAAAGCTATAGTTTAGCTTTGGTACATACTTTAATTAATTTTTCAGATTTAGTGATGCATAAGCATTTTTTTCGATATCCATACATACCTGAAACTGATTGAAAATTTAAAAAGGGTATGCAATTAAGATAGAGAAAATGGGTTCTTTCATCATTTTTCCTTTTCATGTATCGAAGAATGTGGCATTATTTAGATCTGAATGGTAAAAGAAGATTCATTTGTTTGACCCAGCAGAAGAGCCAGAGAGCAGTTCAGTGTACTTGATGTTGTCAACACTTCCAAAATTTTCTTTTTCGAAATTCATTTGATGGTTATATAAAATTTGGATTTAACAGTTTTTATCTAGGAAATAAAACTATTGCTCGATGATGCATGTAACCAACACCAGCAAACTAATAAGTTAGCTCCATATGCTTGCATGAATTGGTGCCTTCCAAAAGTTGTATATTCTGTTCCAGCCATAGAAACATAAACAAATTGTCTTACTCAGAGTTCATGTGGTCCTTAAGTTTGGTTGCAGTCTTTAAGTTGATTTATTTGGGCTCAAATAGATACTAGTTGAGTATTAGAGGCTCAATCTGAATTCTGCTGGTTTCACTTTTGGACTACCCAAATAAGGATCATTTATGTGGCTACACCTATTATCCTATGGAAAAAGGAGATAATCCATAACTTAAAGGGAGACACTTGGGCTTGCTGAACATGGATTTTTGTTACTAATAAAATTTTTCTTGGTTTATGAGACAAGTTCATTTATTTAAAAAGAGACTAATTCAAACCTATAAATAGGATATTCAATCTCTACTTTGAATCAGTCTAGGCTTCCCGTCTAGCCTCAGGCAAGATTCATACCTCTTGATGTTTCCTTTTCTTTCCTTGTCCTTTCTATTTCTTTTCTTTCCCCTTCTTTTCTGCTGCTTCCACCACTACCTTCATCGTCTTCGATTCTATCCATTGATATTGCTGGAGAATTTGATCCACTACAATCAATTTGCTGTCTTAGCACTGGAACTGTTGGAAATTGGGTTGTCTTCTGTTTACAGTGATTGGATGTACTTTATTTCAACATAGTGGGAACACAAAGAACTCTGGATCAGCCATTTGGATACACAATAATGATTGGTCTACTTTGCAAGGAAAGTCTGATGCATGCAACAACCAAAAAGGGGGAAAAGTTTGTCAAATTGAATTGTTTACACTCTGTATGGTCATCGATCACCATTTGCTGTTCCCAATACTTCTATGTTGTCTGGATCTCCCTTTGCATGACCACCCTAAATGTACGAGTGGTTCAAACACATCGTGTTCTTAATCAATCAACAAACATTTCCAAACTAGTAACCAATTTTTGTTATTTTCCTCCTTAGGATCTATCATACTCTATAAACATTTTCTCTCATATTTAATTTTGTTCAGTTGATCATTGAGAAAAATTTAGGACTATAATATTATCATCAGTTGCATTAGAGCTTCCACTTATATCAAAGAATTGGATTGGAGAACTCTTTCATAGTTTTGGAAGTTTAATAGAATGTATTCTGTAAAAAATTTCAACTGACTCAACTATAAACAGGGAATGATAAAGTTACAAACTTATAAACATACTCATCTTGATTTATTCCTAAATAATATAAAGAACAATTGTTATGGCTTAACTTCTAGCTTCTGTGCTTATTGATGTTACATTGTTACTTCCAGACTTATCTCTGTTGGAAACTTGGAAGCAGCTGTGTCTTTGCTACTCTCAACACCACCAGAGGGATCTCAGTTTTATCCAAATGCCTTACGAGCTGTGGCATTGTCATCTGCTGTATCAAGGTCTTTGCATGAGCTTGCTGTGAAGGTGAACAACCTTTCTTCTTGTTAGCTATTTTGGTCAGTAACTACATTACAACAACAATAATAAAACTGTAAGTCCCAAGTATTTGAGGTCGGCGACATGGATCTTTTGCTGCAAATCCTAACTATTTGTTCAGTAACTAGATTAAGCTAAAGAAATTTCATCGTATTTGGTTGGTGTCAATTTTATCAAAATTTGTGAAAAGAATTTTTGCTCCTCTAAGTACAGCAGTTTTTTTTGTCCTGATGTAACAATTCACTTTTTTGTCCTGTCACGTCTAGGTTGTTGCAGCCAATATGGTAAGGACAGATAAATCACTGTCAGGGACTCATCTTCTCTGTGCAGTTGGGAGATATCAAGAGTCATGTTCTCAGGTTTGTTCTCCTAGGATCTGACTAAATACTGTTGATTTTTCTTTTTCTCTTTCAATATGCTGCCGAGGGCTACTTATTCTGTGAAAGTTTTGGTCTTCTGGATTCCTCTCCAATATTGATTTTTGTAACCTATCAGACTGGTACAGTACCAATATACCAGACAGGATACCAATCTACACCACCCAGTATCATTAAATTAAGTAATTAAAAATGATGAGTTAATGTTCTTATACTGCTACTTGGTCAGACCACTGAATCTTGGACGGTATACATCAGTCTGACTGGAAGTTAAAATCTTATTAACTTCTGAAAATTTCTGATGCTTGTTTACGTTATATTAAAAGACTAATAAAGGCATTATGTCTATATAAGAATCAACCCAGATAAAGATGGTTTAGCCAAACTAGATTGCTAAGGTGGTGATAGACTTGTGTATGTTGCATTAGACTTCATGATGTTTTATTTATGAAAAGAACTGGATTATGTTTGAATGTAGATGCATGAATACAGAACAATCACCAGAGAAGGTTCTATGATTGAGATTGATATAAAGTTTCATAATTTAGTTCTGAAGATCCTGAGTAATTGAATGATTCAACTTATCTATACTTGCATGATATGCTTGTGTAATCATTTTTATTCAGTGTTTAGTTTTTAGAACTCCCGCCAACATTGACAGGGTAGGCATTTTTTCATTTACAAGTTTAGATTTATTGAGGGTTTATCTAATGTACTCTCATTATGAGACCATGTGGAATGTTCAAAAGAAAATGGAGGCTTGCAGCTGTTTAGCATAGAGATTAACGATCCAATTCATAACTTTTAGATATTTTACTTTCTCTTATCTTAAGGATTTATTTCCATGTTAAAAACAAAACCTGTTGTAATTACAATGTTTTACTGGTTCTTAACCTTCCATTTTTCGGACAAGTGCTATCTTGTAACCAACTTGCATTTAGCCATTGCAACCCCTGTGCCAGGTTTGCAGATTCCTATGAGGTCTGGCTGGCCTGCACAATCTCCTTAACTGCTATGACATGTCTAACTCTAGGACGAATATATATTTCTTTAACTAATTAACAAAATATTGTTGAAATTATTTGCTCATAATTCAAATTTAAATATGTTGGTAACTTTTGATGATTCTTGTTGTGCTATATTAGCATTCTACAACTGTATATTTAGGATAACAGTCATACTGGTATACTGATATTAGCTAGTCATGCTTAGTTGTGTTCCAGCAAAGTGAACGGTGCCCTACAATATCCATGCAAGCTTAATGCTTGAAACTCTCAAGGCTCACATGTAGTTGTGGACATGTCACACTTGACTATTGGTCTAATGCAGGTAATATACCATGCACTATGCTGCAACACATGCATTGCTGCAGTACATGCAGCAAGGCAATTATTACTGCACCTACTTGGTGAAAAGCTATAGGCTTTAAATGAAAACCCATAAGTAAGTTTGTAAACATATGTTGGTTTTAAGTTTTAACTTTATCCATGGCATGTTATTACCACCCTACAAGAAATATACTGATATCACCAATTGCTAATATGTATTTGCAATGCTTCTGTAAGCTAACCTAGCACTTAAAGACATCATAAATTGCAATATGATGTGGTTTGAGGAAGACATTCATTAATTACAATTTACAAGTTCCATAGTGAAAGGTAAATGAAATTTGCCATTCTTTTTTTTTTTTTTTTCGAAACTGCATTAAGCAACCATAACATTACCTAGTGGTATATACATGATGATAAATTGCAGGCACATTACATTGGTTTACCACATTCTGTAACCTTGTCCATAACTAGCACAAGTGCTGAGGACATACATCGCTTGCTCGGTCAATTCATAGTTGGTTATGTGTCAGTTAATGGCTAGCACCAGTGCAATGAATGCTATATATCCTTTGGTCTAATGCTGTTTACAAATGCTACAGCTACAAGATGCTGGATGTTGGACAGATGCTGCAACTTTAGCTGCAACTCATTTACGTGGAGCTGACTATTCAAGGTGCATAGAATTCTCATATTCTTTTGGAGTAAAATCTGCCACATAAATATTGCTCATGAACATGGTGGCTAAAATAGGAAAAAGACAAAAACATGGTGGCTAAAGTAATTAACTATAAAATTTCTGCAGCCATAGACAGTTGTGTTATAGTTACAGAAGAATTAATGATCTATATGAATTTGAAATGAAAGTTCAAAATATAGTGTATTGTGCTTGCAGAGATTTTTTTTGATGTGATTGGAGGTACCTACAGTGTTTATACTGAATGCATTACTGTTTTATTACAGAGTGTTGCAGAGATGGGCTGATTATGTTCTTCGTAGTGAACACAACATTTGGAGGTAATTTAACATCATAGATGCATTAAGCATACGGTTAGATCATCCATTTTTTATGTTGGGACTTACAAGTTTTTGTGATAAAATCTTAACAGAGCCCTGATCTTGTATGTTGCTGCTGGAGCCCTAGCAGAGGCTTTAACTGCACTACGCAATGCACGGCAGCCGGACACAGCTGCAATGTTCATGCTTGCCTGCCATGAGATATACACACAAATTTCATCAGAATCCCAAACTTCAGTTGAAGCATTTGCATCTGCGGATGAAAACCGAAGTTTTCGATTGCCTAGCAGGAACTTGGAGGATGAGGACCTTAAAGCAGTTAGTGAATTCTATGGCGAGTACCAGCGAAGATTAGTGCACCTTTGCATGGATGCAACACCAAGCTTTGACTGATGGCATTAGCAATGGTTTGTAGATGCTGCCAAGTTTTGTTGCAAGCAAGCATTTCACAATGGTCAATGTCCAGAGTAGTCATGACTTCATATTGAGACCGACGTAACCTTATCCTACCAGTCCAACAATTGCATTCAGATTCACAGCATAACGAGGGACCAATTTAATAGAAACAATATTCTGAGGAGCACAATGTCCTTTATGTCCAATGTTTGCCAAGCACAGCCACAGAATAGGAAACAGATCGGAGCTTCTGCCCAATTACCTCATTCCTGGCATCATAAACAGATTTAAGGGGATCTTTTGGATTTATTGCGGGATCGTTTGAATGCAGAAGCCCAATACAACTCGCTGTAAGAGTAGTTCAGGGTTATATACGATCTTCAAAATGTGGTTGATTGGCCATTTTGTTCCAGTGGGATCTTTCTAGTTATGTTGGTCATGTTTGATATATGGAATTCTCAGCTTTTTCCTTAACCGACCTGTTTGTATTTTTTCATAAATAGCACGAACATGATGTGAAGGAAATTTTACACCACATAACTATCTGTCAAAAGCAGTCTTTCCTCGTTCGAGTAAATCTTTTATTCAAGGTTGGTAGCTAATGCTAATATTTGGCATTTGAGCCCATACAATTGGTATTGTCTGAGAATGGCTTCGGCTCATCATAACAATGAGCTTCTTATATCCAACTGTTCATCAATCTTGCGAAAACCTATTTTGCCTATCAAACTCCTTCCATTTTGTCCAACTACTGTTCAAGATTTACATCAAACACTGACTTCGAATTCTTTGTTCCAGGTTTTGTCGATAAAGTTTGTGCTTCCATGGAGGTATGATGGCAGTTCACCCACGGGATCCATCGATCAAACAAAGAACAGAGACAGATTTAGGTTTATCTCAACCCCTACGCGAAGTTCGATGGCTGAGCACTCAACGGTGGTGACCACCCCCAAACCATGAGTTTAATTATAAAATATTTTTTAATTAGTTATCTTTAGTATTTTGATCTTTATACTTTCAAAAGTTATTTCAAGATTCCTATACTTATGAAAGTGAAACATATATTAAGATTCTTATAGTTATGATTCTTATACTTATGAAATAGAAACGTATAATCTCGTTTCTTCTCATGTCATTAATTTTACTGTTGAAAATATCGTATATGCTCAATAATAAATCGAAGAAAAATAGAATCAATATATGCTTAGTAATAAATTTTATGACAATTTTTATTAGTAAAGTCAACAGCGTGAGAAGAAATGAGAATAAATATTTTATTTTTATAAGTATAAAAATTTTAATATAATTTTCAAAAATATAGAAATCAAAATGTTAAGGATTGAAGATTAATCTATAATTAGTACCGAGAAGAGGAGAAGGCGAGAGGCGTAGCGCCCCACCTATTTTGCCTTCCAATAGAGTAAAATTAGGCTTTTTATGGCCCAGCCCATATCGGGCCCATCATGCGTATGCACGTGACGCAGGGTGGAAGATGAGAGTGCGATGGACACACCCACGCGTTACACACCACATCATCACGGACTCCCTCCTCCGGATGAAGGCGACGACGGTGTTGACGATGACGACAACGGCTCCCCTCCACCACTTGTCCAACCTCCTCCCCTCCCTTCCGTTTCCCTCCAACGCCATCGGAGCCCTCTTCTTGCTCCCGAACTCGCTCCGCTTCTCGTCCACCCCCACCCCCTACCATCCGAGGCGGAGCCGGCGATCCCCTCTCTCGGGCCCCCAGAAGCGCACATTGACGAGGGTGTCCGCCGCCGGTTGGTTTTCGGGCTTCGGAGCGAAAAAGAGCAAGGGCACCGCTCTGCCGGAGATCGTGAAGGCCGGTGACCCCGTCCTCCATGAACCCGCCGATGAGGTGCCGGCCCGGGAGATTGGGTCGGAGAAGATCCAGAAGATCATAGATGACATGGTCTCCGCCATGAGAAAGGCTCCTGGCGTTGGCCTCGCTGCTCCTCAGATCGGTGTCCCCTTGAAGGTCGCACCTTTATTCCCTACGCACACCCTCTTTTCATGCTCTTTCTTCTGCTATATTAGCCAATGTGAGCCTGTGGGGACTAGAGTAGATAAGTCTTGGCATTTCATCCCGTTGTGTTCTTTAATACCTTCTGGAGTTGGATAAGTAGCTTCAAGCCTCGGTGAATGGGGTGTCATCAAGAAGTGGCAGGAACACTATGCTCTGTGAATCGAAGTAAATAACGGCCCTATCTGAAGAAGATAGACATGATTTAGCATTATCTGTCAGCAGTGTCTTCTCTATTATCTTTTTCTTATTGCATTTTCTCAGAACTAAAATTGGAATCCGGCTAGAATAACTTATCTGCGCGTGCCTCTGCCATGAGCTTTTAGAGAAATGAAAACTTCAGGACTTGCTACCTGGACCGTCTATTAGTATGAATTGACTTGTCATTTTCCTGAATTCTTGAGGTTACACACCCTTCAATGAGATGTGGCTCTGGAATGAAGCTAGATGCCAAGTTCCAAAACCTGTTTCTCAGAACCGAGGTAGTTCATGGTTGTTCTTTTTGCATGCCTAGCCTGAAAAGTTATTCTAGTTGATAAATGCTTCATGAAGTTTAAATTGCCTGAATTAGTAGGATACTCCAACATCATCTAGGATCACATGCAATAATGCATGTCAAGGAACTTGATGAATGTGCTGGTTCATTCTCTCAAGATAAAACAGAAGATGTTGATTACCAATAAGTTTTTTTGTTTAATATGATAATGTGTCAGTGAGTTGTCTTGTCATTCCTTAGTGGGAAACAATTGAGGGGCAACCGGGAACTGGTCTCTTTATCAATATATTCTTTTCTAAATATTGATGTTTGTAGCATAGTTTGCTTTTAAAGACTCTACAAAGCAAGACCAAGGTCTTTGAATTGAATCTGGCCTTCACTATAATATAACTTAACCTTGCAAAATCTTATTCATCATTATGTAGATGTTAGGGTGTGAAGAAATTCTGACCATGTATTGCCCTGCTACAACCATTAGGTGTTGGCATTATGAACTGATGCACCCATTTTAATTGGCAGATTATTGTTCTGGAGGATACAAAAGAGTACATTAGTTATGCTCCTAAGAATGAAATTGAAGCCCAGGATCGCTGTCCTTTTGATCTTCTGGTAACTCCAATTGTTGGGTATATATTCATTCTTGGTTCCTATGATTTCATTCATGGACCTGTCATTCATCAGTTCTCATTAGACAGGTTATCGTGAACCCAAAGCTTAAGAAGAAGAGCAACAAAACTGCCTTCTTTTTTGAAGGATGCTTGAGGTAAATTATTTAGCATTTTAGTTACTAATTCAGTTGTTTAGAGTTCCTCTCGACACAGATCAAAGTGTTGTTTTGGTTGTGTTTTATCTTTTAATGCACAGAAGGCCTTCTGATCCTCAGCATATCTTTTTATACCCTTTTTGAAATTTAATATGTTACTTTTGCATTTATCTCTTCCTTTTTAACTAGTGTTATATATATATATATATATATATATATATATATATATATATATATATATGTATGTATGTATGTATGTATGTATGTATGTATGTATGTATGTATGTATGTATGTATATGTATATGTATATGTATATATGTTGTAAGTTTTTGTTACCAATGGTGGATCTCTGACAACTAGTTGATCAATAACTGTTTTTTCTTTTTGTATCTCATTTGACTTTTTTGTGTCCTAGGATTAACATGCTCTGCAGCTAACTAATTTGTAGCTTTGTTTTCTTCTTGTTTTTTAATGTGGAATCTACATTGAGCCATATATTAGTTTCTTGAGGTGCTGCTTATCTTTTTGATTGTATACGCTGGAGAATTGGATGCTTGAGTTCAACAATTTCATACTTCTCTTTTTTATCACTTGCCATAAACTGCTCTATTGCATGGATCGGACTATCTTGCTTTCCCTCTTCTTCCAGTGTTGATGGATTCAGAGCGGTGGTTGAGCGCTACCTTGAGGTTGAAGTCACAGGTCTGGATCGCAATGGGCATCCTATCAAGATAGATGCTATCGGCTGGCAGGCTCGCATATTACAACATGAGTGCGATCACTTAGATGGCACACTTTATGTTGACAAGATGGTCCCAAGGACATTCAGGACAGTCGAAAACTTGGGTTTGCCTTTGGCTATGGGTTGCCCACCTTTAGGTGTTCGCTAGTCCGAATTTTTGATGTCAAAATATCATGTTTCTTGAGACCAAGGAGATCTTCTGGACTCTGCAAACGTAGCGCTTGATGTTAGTCATATCTGGAAACTGTATCTTGTCACTGTAAAAGAGATCTCCAAGACGAAAGTGGGTTGCCCTTGTAGATTCTTTTAAGGTATTCCTTTTTTATCAGCATGATCAGCTTTACCAGTTCCTGTGTGCATCTTGATGCCTTCATTGTTACATTTTCCCTTTTTTTACATAATTAAGTATTGATTTGTCCTCTTCTTTTCCCTATTCTTTTGCAACAAAATTATCTAAAATCACGATCTGCTGACAGTCTTCAATTGGCGTATGTATGTATGTATGTATGTATGTATGTATGTATGTATGTATGTATGTATGTATGTATGTATGTATGTATGTATGTATGTATGTATGTATGTATGTATGTATGTATGTATGTATGTATGTATGTATGTATGTATGTATGTATGTATGTATGTATGTATGTATGTATGTATGTATGTATGTATGTATGTATGTATGTATGTATGTATGTATGTATGTATGTATGTATGTATGTATGTATGTATGTATGTATGTATGTATGTATGTATGTATGTATGTATGTATGTATGTATGTATGTATGTATGTATGTATGTATGTATGTATGTATGTATGTATGTATGTATGTATGTATGTATGTATGTATGTATGTATGTATGTATGTATGTATGTATGTATGTATGTATGTATGTATGTATGTATGTATGTATGTATGTATGTATGTATGTATGTATGTATGTATGTATGTATGTATGTATGTATGTATGTATGTATGTATGTATGTATGTATGTATGTATGTATGTATGTATGTATGTATGTATGTATGTATGTATGTATGTATGTATGTATGTATGTATGTATGTATGTATGTATGTATGTATGTATGTATGTATGTATGTATGTATGTATGTATGTATGTATGTATGTATGTATGTATGTATGTATGTATGTATGTATGTATGTATGTATGTATGTATGTATGTATGTATGTATGTATGTATGTATGTATGTATGTATGTATGTATGTATGTATGTATGTATGTATGTATGTATGTATGTATGTATGTATGTATGTATGTATGTATGTATGTATGTATGTATGTATGTATGTATGTATGTATGTATGTATGTATGTATGTATGTATGTATGTATGTATGTATGTATGTATGTATGTATGTATGTATGTATGTATGTATGTATGTATGTATGTATGTATGTATGTATGTATGTATGTATGTATGTATGTATGTATGTATGTATGTATGTATGTATGTATGTATTATGTATATGTATATATGTTGTAAGTTTTTGTTACCAATGGTGGATCTCTGACAACTAGTTGATCAATAACTGTTTTTTCTTTTTGTATCTCATTTGACTTTTTTGTGTCCTAGGATTAACATGCTCTGCAGCTAACTAATTTGTAGCTTTGTTTTCTTCTTGTTTTTTAATGTGGAATCTACATTGAGCCATATATTAGTTTCTTGAGGTGCTGCTTATCTTTTTGATTGTATACGCTGGAGAATTGGATGCTTGAGTTCAACAATTTCATACTTCTCTTTTTTATCACTTGCCATAAACTGCTCTATTGCATGGATCGGACTATCTTGCTTTCCCTCTTCTTCCAGTGTTGATGGATTCAGAGCGGTGGTTGAGCGCTACCTTGAGGTTGAAGTCACAGGTCTGGATCGCAATGGGCATCCTATCAAGATAGATGCTATCGGCTGGCAGGCTCGCATATTACAACATGAGTGCGATCACTTAGATGGCACACTTTATGTTGACAAGATGGTCCCAAGGACATTCAGGACAGTCGAAAACTTGGGTTTGCCTTTGGCTATGGGTTGCCCACCTTTAGGTGTTCGCTAGTCCGAATTTTTGATGTCAAAATATCATGTTTCTTGAGACCAAGGAGATCTTCTGGACTCTGCAAACGTAGCGCTTGATGTTAGTCATATCTGGAAACTGTATCTTGTCACTGTAAAAGAGATCTCCAAGACGAAAGTGGGTTGCCCTTGTAGATTCTTTTAAGGTATTCCTTTTTTATCAGCATGATCAGCTTTACCAGTTCCTGTGTGCATCTTGATGCCTTCATTGTTACATTTTCCCTTTTTTTACATAATTAAGTATTGATTTGTCCTCTTCTTTTCCCTATTCTTTTGCAACAAAATTATCTAAAATCACGATCTGCTGACAGTCTTCAATTGGCAGGAATCTCTGGTGTCTGCTGTTGTTTGGAACTCAAATTTCAGATTCTTCCTCAGTGCCACTTCACAGGAATTCTCCCATCTTTGTTGCCACATTTGGTTTCTTTGGCTTATTTTTGGTCAAGTTGTGATCAATGAACCTGAGAACTTCCAGAGGTAGGCCTAGTAGTTTTGGTAGTTGTCCTCTAAATTTTTTTCTTCAGCTCTTGTGGTACATTTGAATTAACTTAGTTTAAGCAACTTTTATACAGAAATTCTCATGTCCTCATTTCTTAGTAGTAGTGAGAGAGTAGGAACAAAGAATTTTCCACTGTATCTTTTCTTGTTGCCTTTTGCCAGGGAGATAATGCATTCAGGTATATTTCAAAAAGAGCAAGTGTCAAACTCATCATCTTGGAATTTTGTGATTGCAATACTTAAATCATATCTCTGTTTTATTATTCTTATAATAAGCTGAGAATTGCATGCATATATGCTTAGGATGACATGGTGGAATGTGCATGAAAGTTAGAATAAATGGTGATCTGATTTCAGGAAAAACTGTAGTGTAATTTTGGGTAAATATGAAGATTGAAGTACATTCTGGTCTCCATGAAATTCTTGTATATGGATCCCATGACCTTTTTTCCTTCTGTGTTTTATACTTTCTTTTATTAAATAATGCATATAAAAAGAGTGGAAATAGGCCACTTTCCATATATTTTGACATCTTAAATTGAATGCAAATTTTGTGCTTTATGTTTATCATGGAGATGTAAGTAGAATGCTTTGAATTTTTGGAAAACAATAGATGAAAAATATGTATTGATGTAAGTAAAATTATATTTCAAAATCCATTAAATATTTTTTGATAATTTTATTTTTCTAATATTTTTAATATTTATTCAAATAATATATGCACAATTTAAATAAATAAATAAAATAAATAAATGCATGTAATCTCATAAAAATTTATTTGATCCAAATATATTATAAATAAAAATAATTATATATTTTTTTAAAAAAAATAAATAAATAAAATTTTTATCTTATAGAAAATGTAAATCATATTGATTTCTCATTAAATTATTTTAGTAATCTTATATTTGTATATAAAACCATAGGATACTTTTAGAATTCAAAAAAATCATATTAATATCTTATAATTATCGAAATGCTAATCCTATCCACATTTTTAATATAGCATTCAAGTCAAATATAATTTTAAAAATATTAAACATTAATTCGCATCTGAAATATGTATTGGGCTCAAACGCAACCGTAAGACATGCCAATATAGGTAAAAATACCTCTTCACCAAATAGTTGACTTCCCATCCCAATGTCTTGTTTTTATTTATCGATGTTAATAAATAATATCTAATTATTTGATCTCAATGCCATCTTCGTTTTGTGCAATAAATTAGATTTCTCGGATTCCCCTCGAAATAAAATAATATTAACTAAGAAAATGTACGCCTCACGCGACCCCTCTGCTCGCCGATTTGAAATTTGAACTTGGAATCCCTTCGCGAGAAGATAGATAGCCCTATCTGCTTTGCTATTGGATCCAGCTGCGGGCCCCATGTGACTCAGCCCGACTGCAACCAGCATCACGAGGCAGGTAGGCGAGTGGGTAATCTTGGAATTGGAAGCAGTTGTTAGGTTCGCGACGTGCGCATATATATACGCACAATTCTTTTACTGTCTCTCTACGGGAATTTAGGGTTCGTTTTTCTCTCTCGCTCTTTCGAGCCGTCTCCGCCAAAGCCAAATCCAAGAAGAGAAGCCTCGCATTCCAATTACATATACTTCAGTCGGATGGATGATGCATTGGCGCAGTCCGCAGTTCGCATCTTCCTCTCTGCTCTCGGCTGGTAAAAGCCCTCTATCAAGAAATCACTTCCGATCTCTCTGTCTTCTGATCTGCCGCAATAACCCCCCTTTTACGCCTCTTCTTTTCTTGGAAAGCGATCGTCTTCTGCTTCTTTTGATGTTGTTTCATCCTTTGGAATGGAAGAAGTAGCAGCGGCCGCAGCAACCTCTGTCGAGGTTAGCTCGAAATCTCGGAGTGCTTGGTTTCTTGATGTGGATGACGATGGGTAGTGGCCGCCCGATGAGTGAGTGAGTTGTCTTTTGCCTTCTTGTTCTTGCGATCCCTTTTGTGGCATCGGGTAGCTTCGTGGAGACTTGCTGGTTTTGACCACCTACCCAATTATGTGGCGTCCGCCTTCGTTTAGAGAACACTTTCATTCGTTTTTCTTTTCCTGCGTGCAAGAAGCCGTAATGAACCATCCAGGATATGGATGTGTATTGCCCCGAGTTGTATCCAGATGTTGATCATGTACTTGCAGATGGACCGATCGGACACATCTTGCAGTTGCTCGCATTGTGTTGGGGGATCGCGGGTAGCACAGTCATGAGTAGCACTGACTCGTAGGTCTTGTGATGCAGCCGGATTGGCGTGCTGGCTAATTGATGAAAGGGTCCTGTTGCACTACGGTTCTTTTGCATGTTCTTGCGGGTGCTTCGTTGAGCTTATTTCGGACTGCAATTTTAGCGTCCGATTCTAGAATTGTGCTATTTATCTTCCACAAGTAGCATTTAGACACCAGTTTCTGGATCTTTGTGGTCTTGTTGTGTGGATGTATTTCCTTGTATCTCTTTTTTTACCCATTAGAGCTCTCTGCACTGGCAAAAGATGATCAGATGCAAATGATTTTTTTTTATAGAAGTTTGAGCTGGAAGTTTATCTCATTTGTTCACTGATCTCAATCTTTTGCACCCTTGTTTAGTTACAGTGCCGTGAATTGTTTTGGAACTTAAGTCCTCATCATACAAAGCAGGAAGATTTTGGTGGTTCTGCTCTATCCTACCAGTTAAAATGCCCAAGGAAAGGAGGTCACGATCTCTGTCCTTTGAACGGCGATCCCGTGCATCACCTTTTCCATCTACTTCTTCCTCACGGATCCAAACTGATTCTGTGGAGTTGGCCAAGGACATTAAAGAATGGGAGGAGGTTCGTTGCCCTGTGTGCATGGAGCACCCCCACAATGCTGTTCTCCTTCTATGCTCCTCACATGACAATGGTTGCCGTCCGTTCATGTGTGACACTAGCTATCGTCACTCTAATTGTCTGGATCTGTACCGCAAGGCCTTCTCTGGATCTAAGTCGCTCCAGGATAATGGTGATGCACAACAGCCAGCTAAGCTTTCATGCCCTCTTTGTCGAGGACTAGTCACGAGTTGGACAGTCATAGAGCCAGCTCGCAAATATATGAATGCTAAGACTCGTAGCTGCTCTATGGAGTCATGTGCATTTAGTGGTGTTTATGGTGAGCTAAGGAAGCATGCAAGGAAAGAGCATCCATCTGTGCGGCCATCAGAGGCAGATCCTGATCGACAGCAAGACTGGAGAAGGATGGAGCGACAGCGGGACCTTGGAGACCTGCTCAGCATGTTTCGTTCATCCGTTACCAGAGAGGAAGATGGGTTCTACATTAATGAGGATGACGAAGAGGCTAATGGCAGCATCTTCATATTTCCCTCGGTCACTATGCTTTTGGTAGTGCATGTGCGTCAAGCTGGAGGTAGCGATACTGGTCGTTCATCTCTGCCACAGTCTTCTAGACCAAGAACCTCTCTGCAGGATTCATCAAGGGGTCAAAGGGGAAGTAGAGTGATACTATGGGGAGAGACCTTAAGCAATTCAACATCTGTTGGGAGAACGAGCCATAGCAATGGAGCTATTGGCGATGGTGGATCTGATGAGACAGATGCAGCTTCTCAACAGAACCAAGAAAGGCAGTGATGGCAGTTCCGGATGTTGGATGATGATGGTGTATCTTGATTCTAGTTTTCCTTTTCACGTTTGAAGCGCAGCTAGTTTCTGTGCACTTGTCATTGGACTATGGTCAAGATGATAGATGATTGTGATGCATTGTGATGTTAATTCTTTGTGTAGCCTTTGAATCTCTGAACTGGCTGCTGCATATGCATAGCTCATGGTTAATCACTGCTTGCTTTTACTGCAGCAAGCAACATTCACAGATATTGTAAAGTTGTTCATATAATCTGTTGTTCTGGAAGTGCTGATTCAAATAACGATGATTTCCTGCCTGATCTGGACTCAAGTATTAAAGTAAAGAAGTAAAAGAGATTAGTCATGTTAATGGGTCATGAGGACATTTGGATGAATTCTGGTGCTTCAGGATCAAAATCTGACAATTTTTTTGCCATAAATCCTGGCTTTTCTTTCTGTTACTGCAAGAACTTGTCTGTGCTTCATGTGCAGATGACAAGCGTGGCTGTTAATCATGGCAGAAGCAGCAACATGGTCATGGAGCTGGCAACTAATTCAGGCACTTTCTGAACTTATATTCTTTAATTTCTAGCTGTGGACTATAACTTCAAATATTTGCCAATTATATGATTGCTTATTTACTATCCCTGGTTAATTCATGTTATGTGTTGATCCATTCTCATCATCCTGAACATTCTTTTTTAGGAGAAATTTTCCGAGGAAAAAACATCCTGGATGCTCTAGTGCCTAATCCAGTTTTGCATTATAATGTTGAAACTTTTGTCTATGACCATGGAATGCAAGTATATGAAAACCATAGTGAAGAGCAAATGACTTCTGGCTGGATTTATGGACAAAAACTGGGAAGACTGTGTAGGAGAAACATACCCTCATGGAACTTTATTATACAGATGTTGATACTAATGAAATCCTATCCTCTCCCAATTACAGAAGTAACAAAACTATTCACTCACAGCAACAACAGATGCAGCACATCTACCGAGCTGTTAGACCACTCAAGCAATAGTATCAGACTGACATACTCCCGAATACATTTGTATACATACAAATTCTACATATTTAATGCACTAATTGGATATAATTTCTGTGAGACCCATCAAGCTGCAGCCTTGCTGTGAGCCACTTGCAGACAGTATGCATTTCTTCTGGTATTGTGCAGTGTTCGAGTCTGAAAAATTCCAGTTCCTTCATTGTGTAAGGCAGGCAAATTTGAAGAAATCTATTATTTTTCTTTTCCAGGAATCTAGTTTTCAGAAGTCAGAAATATGAGATTGATGGAACAACAACAACAGCATCAGAGACATACCCATTGTAAGGTCTTGAACGTGAGATTTCTGAACTCAAACACTCTTAGAACCTCTCCAGAATTTACCCCGTGTTTATATGGAACCACAAACGAATGGTAAATTGTGTGCATCCAAAGCAGGATTCTGAGCTCCTGATGGTATGGCAAATTGAATCAAACAGTAACGTTCACATCTTTTGTCTTATCAATTCTTCTCCACATTTATTGCAAGATAACTGCATATCGAAGGTATCTAATCATGTTCTTCTGCGACAGGGAAGGTACATCTTCCATGACACAATGGAAGTGGCAAGGAGGCAGCTCACCTTGCAGCATCATGTGAGCGTTCCACCTTTGTTCAATCTCCTGGGTGAGTGGAACATGCATATTTTCTTGCATTTTTTATTCACATACCGAGAATTCGATATATGTGATATTTTCATAGATCAAACATTGGAGAGATGAGATGATTTTAAGATAGAACAGACCTTGAGCATGGAAGCCAGCCACTGAGGCCATTAACTGCACTGAGGTTTATGGGGTATAGAGTCTATTGACTGCCATTTTCATATTTTCCATGTGTGAAGCAAGTGGCAGGGTACAATGCAGTTGCAACACCCATACTGAACCCACCAATGCCAAGTTTTTGAGTGACAATTGAAGTAACCAAACAAAGATACGAGTATACTATTTGTTCACAAATATGTGTACGTGTTTAAATTCTCATTGGCAATAGAGTTAAAAGGTTTTTTTGGTGTTTAAAGCTCTCAAAGTTGAATGGAAATAGAAACTAGTACTGGAAATCAATACAAGTATATGACCCATACAACAAGAAGAAGATACCATTAGCTGGCTCAGCTGACAAAAGATTTGCTGTGTGCTGCTGCTGAAAGCATCCATTCCATCAACATCATCAGGACCATCATCGGAAAGGTCTCCAACATCAAACCCTATGAGAAACAATATAGACAAGGATATAGATACACAAGGTTCAGCCAAGATGGAGAGAGAGAGAGAGAGAGAGAGAATCCAAGTTATATTATGTGTATGTTCTTTATGACTAAGACAGATGGTTACATGCTGTGCAGGGAAATCCACCAATAATGGCCACAGGTCTGAGAGGAGCAGTGGGGCATATCCACTTGACCTGCAATAATGGCACAAATGGATACCTATCCAACAGCCAAATGATTAATAAACAAGTTATGATCAACTCTGCTTTGTGTAGTAGAATGTGAATTAAGGCATTTGAAATCATGGTTAGGATGCTGGCAACAGAATGATTACACAACCAGCTCTGTAAAAGAAGCAGATACATCATCATCATGATCAACCAGTTTGAGATTTTTCATTTGTTTGATGGTGGATGTGTCATTTAATAACCTTTTCAATTTTATTAACTAATCTAAAATAAAATTTAGAAACTATGAAATCAGTATGACCCCTGACTTAATTGAGAGCCCAAGTATGTAATGATGATTCAACTAAAGTTGAGTTGAAGGTGGTGCATTGATGATTGAGCTAAAGTTGAGTGGAAGACATAATAAAAATTTATTTGATCTACTGACAGGAGGAAATGATCAGAACATTTAACAGCCTTTGGGACAAAGGGATTACTTAATTTATGTCGTCATTAGGTATATAGAACTGTATAAGCTTTGATGAAAATTTCAAATTAAAAATTAAACATTAATATTTAAAAAAAAAGGATTTTAATTTAAAATCGAAATTGGAATCGTCTAGAACTGAAAGCCACGCAATCCCATCACAAACGAACAAGAAATCAAAGAACTGATTTAGAAGTCTTACATAGAAGTCAAACTCACTTCCTGCGTCGATGAGTGATGTTGGGAGTCAGGAATCTGTTCTTCCTCTTTCTCACCCTTTTACTGATTTAGATCTGCGATGAGATGCTTAATTTCTTAATATTCTCATCCTGTTTTGTCTTTGTCTCAAATGAAAAAGAACTCTCTCTTGAGATAACTAAGAACTAATAATTCAAAATATAAAAACTTGATATGGTTTTAAAAAATAAGAATGTCACATCAAATCTTCCTTCCTTTCTCCTTTGAAGATCACTTGTACATTGAATCGATTTCCTTAGTAACTCACAATCTATTAAAAAATCAAACACAAATTATAATACATATTAAATTCATAGTACATAATTTATCTCAAGATATGAATCAGTTTCCTAAAATTTAATAGAATTAAACTTAAAATTTATTATCTTGAAACTAACATGGAAACAAACATTCAATGCTCACCGAGCATTGCACCTCTGCTTCTCAATGTTCTACCAGGATATGAACGATGCTCTTGATGATGGTGCTACTTCATTCTTATTCTTGGTCTCCTCCTTTTGATGCAACACCTCCCTTGACTCTGATGTATGATTGGGTTGATCGCACCATATTCTCCAAAAGATAAAAGAGGTTCCTTAGAAATGTTTCTACTAGCATAATTCTTTTAAATCATCAGAGGAGAAAGGGGGGTCAGTCGAAGGAAGAGTTAGCATCATAAATTCAAAACTTACTAGCAAAAACCAAAACAAAAAAAAGATATCACCACATCTTTACTCTTCACCTCCATGAAAGGAGGTTATGGTAAGAACCAAGATGAGAAGAATTCAACTCGATTACTACTGCAATTTGCAACCATGGCACTGAGAGGAGCTCGAACCTGACGGCACAGCATTTTATAGTTTGATTCAAAGAGCAACCACACCGAACACTGTGGGTCAGCATTTCTTCTTGACAGAGAAATAAACGAAGAATTAGAATCAGAACATGATTACTTAACAACTTTGATCACACATGAAAGGAAAGAGTCTTGAATCAATTAATCAAACTAGTCTTCATGACTTTTCAAACGGTAAACGTGGAAAGTTCCAACTCCATGGCTGGTGAAAAAACTAAAATAGTTCGAAGACGGGCCTCGAGAGATAAACTACACAGACTGAGACCTTACTGCACTGCATATAGACATGAACCAAGAAACTCTAATCAAACACATCATCATCGTCATCAGGAAGGGGTTGGGCAGCAGCCGCAGCCAGCTCAGCTTCATGCCTGAAAATTGTAGAAACACATGATCAACGTTATCAACATCAGAATACAACAAACTGAGAACCACATAAAGCTTCATAGCATGCATGATCTGATGATATGAAGAACAATTACCGACAATGTAAATGAGTCATGATATATATATACACTACTAAGACTGATAATTAGAAAAGACAGGTACAACAGGTATTCATCGTATTGTTGTCAAGAAGGTGCTTTTGATGTCGCAAATTCTGACCAAATAGCATTGGAAACCATGGGGAGGGAACTGAATTTCAAACTATTGAACAGAAAGTTAAGCTGCACTTACTGTTGCTGCGCAGCCAGATCAATCTGGACTTCTGGAGGCGCAAGAGCAGGTGATTCAACAAAGTGAAGATTCGGGTCCCTACCAACAAAAATGGCATTAAGTTCACCACATACACATAATGCAGCTCACACCAAAATAACACTCATTTCTCATTACCCTGCGAGTTTTCTAGCAAGATAAAGGAAGGGCTTCTCAAAGTTATAATTGCTCTTTGCAGAAATCTCATAGTATTGAAGGTTCTTCTTCCTGTGGAATGTAACTTGCTTTGCTTTGACCTGCCTGTTCTTCACATCGACCTTGTTACCACAGAGGACAATAGGAATGCTCTCACACACCCTGGTTTCAGAACAAATATGATAATTAGACAATTAGAAATATGAGGACAACTTTTGCACATTCAGTTCCAAGCATCTTGTCAAACCACCTGCAGAGATCTCGGTGCCATGTTGGAACATTTTTGTACGTTAACCTGGCAGTGACATCGAACATGATAATGGCACATTGACCATGGATGCTGTGTATACGAGTCAGGAAAAATCAAGTTAAAAACAATACATATCTTGACACAAACATTTACAGCAATAAGTCATCAATGTTACCCATCACATCACATCACAGACAAAGGAGGAAGAAAAATTGTGTACCTCTAGCACCACAGAAAGCTAAAGGAATAATTAAAAACAAGGATATCAAATTTACATAATCCAACAACTTTAAGTATTTGATTTATTTCCGTTTACACTCAAAAACTTCAGGCATGCAAAAAAAGAAAGATCTATTTCAATTGGACAAATTTATGAATGTACTATTTTTTTTAGTAACAGAATAAATAGCCCCTACAAAATTAAAGTAATCGATTTCATATGGCCATTTGGTTACCACAGGTAGCATTTAAAATTTTCAAAATTTAATAAGCCTTCTGTCATTGCAAAGATGCTATTCTTATTCCTTTAGCTTTCTTTATCGACCTAGATGCAGAGTAGCAGTGTACTTATATGCCAAATGGTTCTTGATTGCCTTATCCAATTCATGGTTCTTGATTGCCAAATAGCCAAAGTTTTGCATTAGTGACTTATTTCTGCCATCTCAGATGGCATCATATTGGTGCTCCCTCTTTCATTCAGTTACAGTGAGTTGAGCCGATTTCAAAACCAATCTCTGTATTGTTGGTATAGCTGTATGGTTGAGGTTGAAACTGGAAAAGTCCCAGATTAAGCTTGGGTTACAGGTAGTTGATTATTAAATTTTGTACTCATCTCAAACCCATCTTTCAAACCCATTTTTCTACTCAAATCTATCCCACATCCAATAAAGAGTAACCTAAACCAATTTAAGCGCATTGTGTACCTCAAAACCCTGACCCACTGCCATCCCTGAATATGCATCACATAATTGGCAGAATTACATGTAAGAAATTAAGCTTCTAATCAAACATGTTTTGGTCAGTCAACAAACCTGAATTGCATATATGGTATTAAAATAAACTCATTATATCTAATGCTAAGAGAATTCAGTCAATTAAGACTTACTAGTATCCATCCCTAAGACCGCCAAACTTCTCTTGACCGGCTGTATCCCAGCAATAAAATCTGATCTTCCCACAGTTTGTGAAGAAATCCAATGGATGGACCTCAACGCCAATTGTAGCTGAAAATAAGAATGCAAGATATTGTATATAAATACTCGACCAAAAAAAAAAAATCTGCCCAGAAACTGTTGTAACACTTACGCTCATACTTCTTCTCAAATTCACCAGTAAGATGCCTCTTCACAAATGTGGTTTTCCCTGAACCATAGCATAGGGGAAGCAGATGATTACATCATAAAGAATGCATCAAATAATTCATTTTCCTTCTGAACAAGAAAAAAAAAACTTTTTGAAGGCCACTACAAAAAAATTCATCAGTTAATAAAGAAGCGAAGACTATAAACGATAAAAAAGCCTTTTTAGTGTCATTACATATCAAGCAATCAATTTGGCGTTCGATCCACATCTATTATTGATAGTGGCGGAAAAGGAAACATCACACGATTCTAGTGATACAGGAAACAAAAGCACTACCAAGTAATATGTAGCAGTAAGACTGAAACAAGAGGTTCAGAAGGCTAAAGGCAAGATTTTTGGAACCGATATCAAACATAATAAAGAAACTTGATTTGTTTGGAATTTCATGTGGCAATTCAAGCAAACAGAAAAACCAAATCAAGGCCAATACAAATGTTCCGACATACATGCCGCAGAAAAACACTGACCAAAGCGACAACAACAACATCCGAAGATGAACAAAAGAATCAAAGAATTAAAGATCGACAGACAAACGAAGAAAACAAATAGGAAGAGATCTCACCGGTCCCTCCATCACCTACGAGAACCAGCTTAAAGCTCGGGTAATCGACGGTCTGCTGATTCGGCAACGCCTGCAGAACCAGAAATCAAAAACCCCAGATCAGCAACAGAGCTCCGGAGGAAGAAGAAGGAGAAGAAAGCGGGATCAAACCGTAACCCCTACCATGAGATCGCTCGCGAACGGGGAACGAAGGGAAACCCGATCGAAATGAGGAACAGTGCAAGAGGGCGGTGTAGTATATATTTCATCAGCACGGCAAACCCTAACTAGGAAGTTACCCTTTTTGCCTCTCTTCCCCCCTCCGCTTCGTTTGAACGCGACATTCTCAGCCGTTGGATCCTTTGATCATCACGCTCGTATCCTACTATATCCAACCCAAGTCACCGGTTCTACTAAGCTGAGGCCGGACCAACATGGACCGACCAAATTTGGGCCGGCCCACTTCAATCTACGATTTTACAGGCTTTTCTTGTTTGCCATGTCACAAATTGCACAGCCCGCATCACATCAACCCCTCTCTCTCTCTCTCTCTCTCTCGTATTAAAGATGACAGATAAGAGCGAAAACCACACGCTACGTGCGATATCCCATCCCGAGTCATCATCATGACGTGCATGCACGTCGAATCCTCACGCCTCAATTCGACCATCAGATCGATTGATTGATACTTTGATATACAGTACACAGTACAATACACCGGATCACGTCACAACAAGTCATCCCCGGCGTCACCACCGCTGTCCCGGGTGCCGACGTCTCGTCCCCTCCGTTCGTCCACCATCGGCGTTTCATGTTTTCTTTGCCATTTCTGGAAGCTATCCCGGCCCCTATCCTCGTCTCCAAATCTTTCTTGAAAGCAATCCACCAGATCTCTCTCTCTCTCTCTCTCTCTCTCTCTCTCTCTCGTATCTTCCGGGCTGGTCAAGGCAGCGATCATCACATCATCATCTCGGCTCATAGGGCTACAGGGACGCAGGCGAGTCCTCCGTGCACCCATGTGTAGGGGTGGACTTAAGGGGGTTAGAGAGAGAGAGAGAGAGAGAGGGAGAGGAGACAAGACCGTCGTCGTCATCATGCATCACCAGTCCCCTTGCGTGGTGTGAAGGTGTTCCGGATGCGTGGGTGTTCGAGATGAACTGTTAGTTGCATGGCCTTCAGCTTCAACTTAGCACTGGTATGGCGAGGACGAGGGTACTACGGAATGAGACGGTGTGCGCTACCGATTGGTGAGCATTTGGGCCTCGGGCCTTGCACACATTGCCTCGTCAGCCACAAATGCAAACCGATCACAGGAACTTCTCGAGGCCATGGCTGCCGACCACTGCAAGTCCTCACTCTGTGCTCGGTCACTCACCCCGGACAGACGGGTGAGCTACAGTGCGTCTCTGAAGTAGCACGCACGTCGAGTTAGGCGAGTACAAAAAGCTCATCTTCGCTCCCTGCAAGAGTTGGCACTGAAACCATGTCGCCATGAGCAACGACGAAGCTGTGAAGTCGATCATCAAACATTTGCTTGACGACGTGAAGAATCCTGACAAGAGTAAGTGAGGAAAAAGGAGGAAACCAATGATAGGACATGCCGTCTGCAGAAGAGTTTGGCGTGGGATTCTATTCGACTGTGTAAGTGACAAGAAATTCCAGGTCAAATCTTGCTCAAAGCTACGTTCGCTTTCCAAGTGCAAGATAAGATCGCAGTGGTAGTTTGCTGTCATCAGAAACAATCTTCTTCTCCATAAATGAATCATTCAGTGTCCTGTTTTTATGCATGTATGTGATGCAAAGAGAGAGACAGGAGCAGTAGTAGTAATCCAAGTTTCTGATACGACAACGAGGGACATATATCAGTGTGGGAGATTTGCTGAGCCACCACTTAAATGTTGCTGCGAACAAGAGTCTCTGTTCTTCTTTCCATATCTCTGCCTTCTTTGACATCCGCTGTATCGTTTGCCTCGGTCCTCACGCTTCTACATTTCACGCTCGCAGTTCCTTTCTCTGCCCTGCAAGCAAAACCCTCCATTAAACCCCACCTAAAACTGTCCAAGTTCCGAAACATCACTCGCCCCTTTCGTCCCTTCTGAAACCCTATAAAGGCCCCTTACCTTCTCCTCCGGTAAAAAAGAGGTAATGATATCTACCCGAGAGAAGAGGTCCCTTTCCACAGTCGCATAACAACAAGGCGGCTTTTGACAGCCATCGCGCAGCAAGGAAGGGAGAGAACAGAGCAGGGCAGGGCAGGGCAGAGCAGAGAGCGAGCACACATGGGTTCCGCAAAGGAAGCTGAAGGCGAGATAAGTCCTGCTCCCTGGACGCCGGGCCCCATCATTGTGGGCGCTGGCCCCTCGGGCCTTGCCGCCGCCGCTTGCCTCGCCGACGTCGGCATCCCCTCTACCGTCCTCGAGAAGTCGAGCTGCGTCGCCTCGCTCTGGCAGCACCGCACCTATGACCGCCTGCGCCTTCACCTCCCCAAGCAGTTCTGCGAGCTCCCGCTGATGGGCTTCCCTGAGGGATTCCCCAAGTACCCGTCGAAGCAGCAGTTCGTATCCTACATGGAGTCCTACGCCGCCGCATTCGGCGTCCGGCCGCGGTTCCGGACCGAGGTCCTGGCTGCGGAGTTCGACGGGGCGATAGGGGCTTGGAGAGTCCGGACTCGCGATGGGGGGGAGCTTGTGAGCCGTTGGCTGGTGGTGGCGACGGGAGAGAACGCAGAGCCGGTGATCCCGGAGTTCCCGGGGATGGAGCGGTTCAGCGGGCGCGTTGTCCATACGTGCGCCTACAAGTCCGGGGCGGACTTCAAGGGGGAGAAGGTGTTGGTGGTAGGGTGCGGGAATTCCGGCATGGAGGTCAGTTTGGACCTCTGCCGCCATGGCGCAAGGCCTTACATGGTGGTCAGGAACACCGTGAGCTTTCTCTCTGCTCCCTTCCCCACTTCGTTAGCTTCTACTATTTGCATGGCTCTGATGCTGCTGGTGTTTAGGTGCGTGTGTTGCCGCGTGAGATGCTGGGGCTGTCGACGTTTGGAGTGTCCATGGCGCTCTTGAGATGGCTGCCGCTGAGGCTGGTGGACCAGTTCCTGTGCGGCATGGCCCATCTCCTGCTCGGCGACACTGACAGGCTCGGCCTCCGAAGGCCCAAGACGGGCCCCATCGAGCTCAAGAACCTCACGGGCAAGACCCCGGTCCTCGACGTGGGCGCCCTCGCCCAAATCAAATCAGGCAACATTAAGGTGCATGGCTTCTCCGTCGAACAACTCGTGTGCATGCCTCCATTAGATTACTCTCCAAGCAAGCGTAGGATCGAACTCCTCATCCATCGTTGCTAAAACTTGTGCCACCCCTTTCTTTCGCGGGGACGAAGGTAATGCAGGGGCTGAAGGAGATGACAACGGGAGGAGCCAAGTTCGTGGACGGGACAGAGATGCAATTCGACTCGATCATTATGGCGACGGGTTACAAGAGCAACGTACCTTCGTGGCTCAAGGTATCACAACGTGTTTGGTTGGTCTTCCTGCTCACGAGGTGAGGCCTCCTGAGTGGGTCATGCGACTGGAGGCATCACTTTGTTGTGCCAGAGGTGCAGAGGTGGGCCAAAACCGGGGCAGGTCTACTCTGCACCATCATGCACGTACGTAACACTGATACGTTCGCTGTCCCAACATTGGCAGGGTGATTGTGGCCTGTTCACGAAGGAGGGCATGGCCAAAGACCCATTCCCCGGCGGATGGAAAGGGGAGAAGGGGCTCTACTGCGTGGGCTTCACCCGGCGAGGCCTCCTCGGGGCCTCCCATGACGCTCTCAACATCGCCAGCGACGTCCTTCTCCGGTGGAAGGAACCCCGTCATATGGCCATGCGGTGAAGGAAAAAAGAAGAGAAGACCTCCTCCCATCCTTCTTCCTGTGTTCTTCTTTTCACCCCATCGTGCAGTGCGGTGCAGAACTGGAGAACATGTATATTTTGGATACAGAAATGGAGAACGATAACCTTTAGTGTTTCCTTTCCGTAGCATGAAATCATTAGGAGATCTCCAAACGAGGTATATGTTCTGGTGGTCAAACCTTTACTTAGAACAGCTTGCAGTAAAGGGATGTAAGACCTCTGACGCTTGGGCATCTGCCGTGCCATGCATGCGCTATTCATCACCGCATGCCGGAGAAGAAGGCAGACTGCGTCAGAGGGAATAAATGGCTCCGTGGAAATCTTATGATGCTCTCTGTTGCATGAGTCGTCGCCTGCGAAACCTCTCACGCTTTGTGTGCTGCAATGAAGCTGCTGCTTTATACTCAGTTTCATCAATATACTCTCATCTGAGCGTATGAACCAGACAATGATGGGTGGCTACGTATGCATGGCTTCAGCATCCGTAGGACAAGAGGAGCATTCCCTCTAAGAGAAGTCATGCATGAAGAAGAAGCCCACTTGAGTTGGCGAGCATCACTTTCACCAGGGGGTCGTTCTTTGGTCAGTGCCAGGCTCCGTTTCATGCACGCTTACCCTGAACAAGAGAGCAAGCAACGTCACTGCTGATGCTAATGGCGTACGATCCTGAGGACTTGCAGCAGACTGAAAGCAATTCATTATAAAGAAAATTAATCTATATGCTCATTAAACTAATATATGATCACGATCATATAAATTAGGTGCCACACGATCCTCACTGACGTTGACACGCGACGAAGATGATAACGTTGGTTGTATTGTGCTTTGTATCTCGTGCTGCATCGGGAGCGGTTCCACGTGGGTTATCCTTGTCCTTTGCACTGTTGATGCAACAGGCTTTGAAATCGTTGCTGGGTCTCGTGACTACGGCCATCGATTTTGACCGAGAACCGTGTCAGTGTTTTCGGGTGGGTTGGGCAGAGAAGAGAGAGAGAGAGAGAGAGAGAGAGAGAGAGAGAGAGAGAGATGGCGGCGGCGGTAGCAGCAGCAGCAGCAGCTCAAGAACGAGGTCTCCCCAAGATCGACTTCACCGGCGTGGGCCAGGCCGACACCGGATCGCCTGGCTGGGAGGCTGTGCGGGAGCAGGTGATGCAAGCGCTTGGGTCCTACGGCTGCTTTGAGGCGGTGTACGACCGGGTTACTCCCCAGCTCCATGGCTCGATCTTGGAGATGGCCGCCGAGGAACTGTTCCCGCTGCCTCTCGAGGTCAAGATCAAGAACACGTCCGACAAGCCCTTCGGCGGTTACCTCGGCCAGATCTCGGGCTTCGACTATGAGAGCCTCGCCATCACGGACGCGCCCCTTCCTCACGGCGCCCCAAGGTTCTGCGGCCTCCTGTGGCCCGACGGGAACCCCGATTTCTGGTAATCACCGTCTTCCTATTCCTCCGATCCATCGCGCAGTGCGAACTGCGAAATTGATGGGCACGCATATGATCTGCTTGTAGCGAGAAGGCGTATACGTTCTCCAAGAAACTGGGACAGCTGGAGGAGATGGTGAGGAGGATGGTGTTGGAGAGCCTGGGGGTGACCGAGTACCACGAGGAGCAGTCGGCGTCCACCTAGTACCTGCTTCGTTTCTCCAAGTACGGTGCGGTCGGTGACGGCGAAGAGGAGGAGGAGGAGGGAGAGAGGAAGAAGGCGGGGTATATGGCGCACCGGGACATCAACACGCTGGGGATCGTGTGCCAACTGAACGGGGTGGATGGGCTGGAGGTGGACAACGGAGACGGGCAGTGGATCCCCGCCAAGCCCAGTTCCCCCACCTCCTACTTCGTCATCGCCGGCGATAGCTTTCGGGTACTGTAAAAAAAAATCTGGATCTGTTGTTGTCGTAGTCAACGACGTCATCGTTGACCCCATCAGTAGACTAAATGCTCCTGCTCTTCCAAGCAGGCATGGAGCAATGGCAGGGTGACCGCCCCTCTGCATCGCGTCAACGTGGGTGGCGAGGACACGAGATACTCTGTCATACTATTCTCAGTTCCCAAGGACGAGGCGGTGATCCAAGCCCCAACGGAGCTGGTGGACGAACGCCGCCCCTCCCTGTTCCGTCCTTTCGCCTTCGGCGGGTTCTTGCGGTTCTGCGTTACAGAGGAGGGCATGAAGGCCAAGTGCAAGTTGAGTGCTTATTGCGGTCGGGCGGCCGCAGCGGAGGCGGCGGAAGCAGGATCGCTACATGCTGGGGATGGGAACGGTGTGCTGGTCCGCAGCTCGTCGTCCTTAGAATCATAGAGCTTCCTCAAATCATCAGAAATCATCAGTATGCATGAAAATAACATCAAGGATTCAATAAAGCTTGTTTGATTACTCGCATGAACATATTCCCTTAGTGTAACAAAATGAGGTAAAAAGAGCTGCAATTTAGTGGTCATTTCTTTCTCAACCCATTATATAATCATCGACAGATAAAGCCAGAGAACATAAAGCCATGAAACTGATCAACATGAAGACAATACAAATCACAGTTTACTCATAATTGTATGAGTAAATTTTCAACCTGTAGATCCATAATTCTTGTTAGACGTTTGTACATGACATGAAATGAAATTTTAAACCTAGAAACTGAACATGTAAAACCATGAACAAAAGCAAGAATTTTGTAGTTGCCAGTATCATGTCTATACTCCTCCACAGATTGACACCAAGGATCTACAACAAAAGAATCATTGCTGCAGTCATCAGCATCCATTCACGTGATCTACTTTTCATCAACTTGACAATTCCTCAAATTTCCTAAGGACATGGAGGAGAACGCGATATTATGTTTTACTTCTCAAACATCTGTGGAGAATAAACTTCACAAAAGTTAACTAATAAATAGTACAAAAAATAAGAAGAAAGAAATCAGAGCATACAAGTCATTTAAAGTTTTTGATTCTTGATATCCTACAATAACATACAATACACAAGGGTAAATATAAAAATCTCCCTAAAAGGCAGAGCTTAGTTTAGCATCAGTTTGTGTTGAAGGCCTAGACATACATCCTGAGTTGCAATGAGATCCCATGGCTTTTATATTTTGATGGTAAATTAGGTCACTCATTTGTAAAGACAAAACTATCAAGTGGTAATTCTTAAAAGAACAACATAAATGGTGGATGTAGCGCCCACTAGTGACTCGCAAAATACCCATGGATGAAGAAAAGTATAATTGCAGAAAGTTCCCTAAACTAAGCTGGATGGTCTTAGAAACAATACAAGGGAGCAGCTAAATCAGATTGAATAAAACAACCAAAGGAATTCTTAAAGTAAGGTTGTTCTTGAATTAGAAAAACAACAAGATTATGACAGAATACGGCAGAAGATGAAAATTTATGATCTTGAGTACCATGTCCGATAATTGTTTTTGGTCATCATGTACATAATTACATGCTGCTCTTGTGCGGTCTTCATGGACTGAATTGGCTGCTGACCTGGTTTTGTTGTTTTGTACCACTAACTTTTATTGGTATCCTTCACTCTAGGTATAAATCAAGAGTGGGATCCTCTCAAACTATCATATGCTTCCATTGTGATGACGGTCCACATGATATGACAAAAAAAAAAAAACTACATTAAAATTTTAATAAGTGACTGCCTGATCTGAATCAGGTGATAATTAGTGAGGCTCAAATTTGCAGATTAAACTCCGCCTTCCAGAAAGTGGTTGAGGCATTGGAGGCATCTAGGCACCATATTATTTTTTTCTGAAAATTATATGATGCTATATCTTTCCTTAATTCTCAACATACAGAAAAACAAATGGTCATGCTGCTCCTCAAGCTACATACGCTGACCCCTCGTAGACCCTCATTTGTGGAAGCCATCCTTGTATATCCATCAAGACTGTAGTTAATGAATTTAGAAGAAAAGGTATCTGATGCAAGAAGAACGCATATTTGTAGCATGAAACCAACTAAGGTGTTACTTGAATATTATCATAGGTGTGCATGCATCACATAAGAATAAGGATATAGATGACAAATAGTAACAAGCAAAAGATTGCTTACCTGAACGAAGTCTTGCAATAGGAATTTCTTGCAACTCACGCCTGATGCACAACCGTTTGCCGAGTAATGACATCAATGCCAAACCAGTGATGTAAACAACCCACCAGGTAATGGAAGATGGCCAACCCCCATATATGATGCATATAAAGAGATGGATGATGTAGAGAGTAGCTGAAAAATCCAAGCACTTTTTAGCTCTTTCTATCAAGTGAAACAAATAACCTGCCCTGCTCAAGCAAAAAGGAAGCTCACTAAGATAACATTCTGTTGAAGTAATTCATAGGAATAAACATTGTTCCTTTTAGCAATATTAAATGGCCGTAATCTTGAGTTAATTTCCATAGTCAGAAACCTGAAGAGCTCAAGAGCAGCGCACTGCAAGTAGTGGAATTTCTATACATCAAGCAGCACATGAAAATTCATCAAACTAATGAATGTGATGTGCCTAAATTTCAAATATATAATTGATGCAAAGATTAGGAGAAGAATATCATATCAATAAGAAAGGAGAAGTTTCATATCCCAAAGATGCAAAACTGGCAGGAAGAATTCAAAGCAAACAACAGCAAGGGGGAAAGGAGATTAGGAAGTAACTCCCTGGAGGCAACTGAAAACAAAAGTAGAGCAAATTAGTGAGCACAAACAAGAAAGCTGAGATTTGTAGCCACCCTAGAGGCACAACCCAATACAAAAGATGAGCAAATTAGTGACCACCACTAAGAAAGCCGAGATTTTTTACCCGGCGAGGGAGCTGAGATTAGGAGAAGAATATCAATAAGAAAGGAGAAGTTTCATATCCCAAAGATGCAAAACTGGCAGGAAGAATTCAAAGCAAACAACAGCAAGGGGGAAAGGAGATTAGGAAGTAACTCCCTGGAGGCAACTGAAAACAAAAGTAGAGCAAATTAGTGAGCACAAACAAGAAAGCTGAGATTTGTAGCCACCCTAGAGGCACAACCCAATACAAAAGATGAGCAAATTAGTGACCACCACTAAGAAAGCCGAGATTTTTTACCCGGCGAGGGAGCTGAGATTAGGAGAAGAATATCAATAAGAAAGGAGAAGTTTCATATCCCAAAGATGCAAAACTGGCAGGAAGAATTCAAAGCAAACAACAGCAAGGGGGAAAGGAGATTAGGAAGTAACTCCCTGGAGGCAACTGAAAACAAAAGTAGAGCAAATTAGTGAGCACAAACAAGAAAGCTGAGATTTGTAGCCACCCTAGAGGCACAACCCAATACAAAAGATGAGCAAATTAGTGAGCACAAACAAGAAAGCTGAGATTTGTAGCCACCCTAGAGGCACAACCCAATACAAAAGATGAGCAAATTAGTGACCACCACTAAGAAAGCCGAGATTTTTTACCCGGCGAGGGAGCTGAGATTAGGAGAAGAATATCAATAAGAAAGGAGAAGTTTCATATCCCAAAGATGCAAAACTGGCAGGAAGAATTCAAAGCAAACAACAGCAAGGGGGAAAGGAGATTAGGAAGTAACTCCCTGGAGGCAACTGAAAACAAAAGTAGAGCAAATTAGTGAGCACAAACAAGAAAGCTGAGATTTGTAGCCACCCTAGAGGCACAACCCAATACAAAAGATGAGCAAATTAGTGAGCACAAACAAGAAAGCTGAGATTTGTAGCCACCCTAGAGGCACAACCCAATACAAAAGATGAGCAAATTAGTGAGCACAAACAAGAAAGCTGAGATTTGTAGCCACCCTAGAGGCACAACCCAATACAAAAGATGAGCAAATTAGTGAGCACAAACAAGAAAGCTGAGATTTGTAGCCACCCTAGAGGCACAACCCAATACAAAAGATGAGCAAATTAGTGAGCACAAACAAGAAAGCTGAGATTTGTAGCCACCCTAGAGGCACAACCCAATACAAAAGATGAGCAAATTAGTGAGCACAAACAAGAAAGCTGAGATTTGTAGCCACCCTAGAGGCACAACCCAATACAAAAGATGAGCAAATTAGTGAGCACAAACAAGAAAGCTGAGATTTGTAGCCACCCTAGAGGCACAACCCAATACAAAAGATGAGCAAATTAGTGAGCACAAACAAGAAAGCTGAGATTTGTAGCCACCCTAGAGGCACAACCCAATACAAAAGATGAGCAAATTAGTGAGCACAAACAAGAAAGCTGAGATTTGTAGCCACCCTAGAGGCACAACCCAATACAAAAGATGAGCAAATTAGTGAGCACAAACAAGAAAGCTGAGATTTGTAGCCACCCTAGAGGCACAACCCAATACAAAAGATGAGCAAATTAGTGACCACCACTAAGAAAGCCGAGATTTTTTACCCGGCGAGGGAGCTGAGATTAGGAGAAGAATATCAATAAGAAAGGAGAAGTTTCATATCCCAAAGATGCAAAACTGGCAGGAAGAATTCAAAGCAAACAACAGCAAGGGGGAAAGGAGATTAGGAAGTAACTCCCTGGAGGCAACTGAAAACAAAAGTAGAGCAAATTAGTGAGCACAAACAAGAAAGCTGAGATTTGTAGCCACCCTAGAGGCACAACCCAATACAAAAGATGAGCAAATTAGTGAGCACAAACAAGAAAGCTGAGATTTGTAGCCACCCTAGAGGCACAACCCAATACAAAAGATGAGCAAATTAGTGAGCACAAACAAGAAAGCTGAGATTTGTAGCCACCCTAGAGGCACAACCCAATACAAAAGATGAGCAAATTAGTGAGCACAAACAAGAAAGCTGAGGATAGTAGAGACACAGGAGGCAGACGATCTGCGACACGATAAGCACGGATCCCACACGACCGCCCCATAGAACATGACGACTCCGTCTCCGCTCGAACCAAATCCCTGATTCGAAGCAGGCGGAACCAGATCCGCCGGGAACTTCCACTTTTCCTCTTGAAGAACCGAATCAAGAGACAGCCGAAAATTTTGCTTCGCTATTCCCCCAAATCAACTCCCAAACTTGGGTACCAGAGAAAAATCCAAATGAAACAAATGCGGAGGAACACTGCCAAGATCGCGACTTCGAACCTCAACCGCACAATCCACCATGAATTGATGAGAAAGAGATCCAGAAGGGCAACCAACCAAGGAACCAACCAAGACAACCTCCAGCGATCTCGTCGACGATGCTTCGGCCAAGCAAGAGAGGATCAGAAGGGCAACCAACCAAGACAACCTCCTGCGAAACGACGGAGAGAGAGAGGACGCGATTCCTTTACGCGGCCACCGACTTCCCTGTTGACTCAAGAAAGAAAGCGGGGCCCGCAGGGCACGGCTAGACGACTGGTAAGAACGTGGGTTATGGTTTAACAGCGTAACGAATCTCTATGAGATGGACGATCCTGATATTAATTTTTAATTTTATTCAAAATATCATTTTTACGCATATTTAATATATATATATATATATAATATTTGATATTACGAATTATAACATAGCACACATATCACTTCAAATATTAAGTGTGTGTGTGTGTGTGTGTGTATATATATATATATATATATTCCCAGAAAATCATGATTAATTTCTTCTGATCATGATTAGTATCAATTTATGTAACAATATAATATACTCAATATATATTTATCTTAATTGAAAAAAGTTAACTATAGGGATATGCTAAATTCAAATTGAGAATGAATACAAATGTAATTAATATATATATATATATATATATATATAGTAATTACATTTAACTGGAAACCATATCAACATTGATACTATTTGAGCAGATTCTTCTTCTTCTCTTTCTTTCCTCTTCAACATATGAACAAGTGGTCATTGTCTCTAATGGTGCAAATCTCTTCGATTTCTGCACCATCAGCTGCGAGAACCCTCCTTGCTTCCATCCCAAATGTCTTCTCTGCGCACAAACAATGTAAGAGCCATTGCTGAGTTCAACTTTTGTTGGATGGATGGATGGAGAAATGACTCATGAAAAGCGAATGAATAATCTTATATGAAGAGAAAAAATTTGAAATACATATATTTTACAGACTGATAGAATGTTCTTTGTGATACTAACATTTATGATTCAACAATAACAATAACAACAAAATCGTAACTTTAATGATTGAAATAGACTCAAACTTCTCGGCAAGTATCACTTCTGATAGCTTTAATTAGTTGAGAACTAAGTAACCTTCCCTTGTCATGAACTTGGAATGGATCCACCAGCTGAGACGAAGCACTTTTGATTCTTTTACTACTCACCTCTCATACTTCTTCCATGATGTGTAAGAAATATAGTAAGTTCTGATTGTTATAGGTTTGCTTTAAGTTTAATGCATAAAACCAGAGATAATTTTGTGAAACTTGAATTTTAGCACAATTAGATCTTCATACCTGCCAATTTCAGTAGTTCTTCCATTGAATCGGGTAGAAAAATGAGTTTTCCTGCAGCATGCCTTCCTATTTTGCTAGTTTCATCAGGATGATGTCCATGAATTGTCACTCTCTTGTCTAAATCACATGAAGCTGAGCTATAAGCTGCTGTTAGTGGCTCTGCAACAACATACAAGCATGAAATGCTTTACTTCCATATCCAATTTGGATAATTGTTTTGCTGTTCTTGATACAAATGCACACCAAGCAATGATGAAATGGTTATATGATACATAAGATTTCCTCCTCTTGGAATCTAATTTTCTGCTAATTCCAGAGGATAGTGTATCATGATTTCTACCTTGTGCAGCAGTTTCCTGGTCATTTGACATTGATGCTTCAAGATGCTGTAGTTCCTCTGAGAATCCTTCCTGTTGCCGAAAATTCATGATCCTATTTTATAGTCTTAATATAAAATGCTTATGTTTGATGTTTCTTACTGTTTAATAGAGTGATGTACCTCATTCATTTGCTTCAGCAACTCTGGCACAAAGGCTACCTCTTCAATCAAGTCTGTGCTGAGCTCCTTGAGGAACTGCAAATGATCAAAGCCTCAAAAGTCAGAAAAGATGGTGTTCCTCCTCTGTCTGAAACGCTCATCAACATGACAGAACACCAAGAACTAGTAATACTCAATCAACATGTTCTTCGATACACCATATCCAGCTCCAAACCTGCATGAAGTTGGATAAGACTCTCTTCCCATCTGCGTTGTATGGCTGCACAATCTGCATAAAATGTCGATGACTGATTCGAACGACCTGCGAAAGCCTCTTGCTTCGCACCGTAAAGGGCTGTGGGATGTTGAAGATTACCCCAATTTCTCCTACCAGATCTGCAGGACCTAATGTTGACAGAAACTAAAAGTTTCACCTTGTATCAGTAGCACTATGTAAGAATCAGAGAAGTGTGTTCTTCATTCTCCGACAGCAACTGTCGTACCTTTTCTGCTCCGTTCTTAGATGTCAAGACATCCTGCATGATTGCGAGATTAGAAGAAGGGAGTGGTCAAGATGTCAGATGTAGTCTGTGTGTTCTGGCCATACCACTGCGCCAGAGACGATGATGTACAGGTCCGTGGGGATCTCGTTCTCTATGATGATGTCCACTTTGGGAGGGAAGTACTCTGCTTTCATCTCTGAAACCTGTCACAGCATATCAGCTTCGTTTGTGTTGATCATGTGTGGTATCAGATAGATTACGATGGTTACCAGCTGCACTATGAACTCTTGTGAGACTCCTTTGAAGAGGTACGTGGCTTCCACGGTGCGCCGGAAGAGGTGCTGGGCGATGGTGGATCTGATCGCCTTGGGCAGGTCCGCGATCACCTCTTCTTGCTGCAACTCCATCGTCTTGAACCGGAGCTGTAGGTGTGCCATCGTCTGCTCCCGCAGGCCGTCCGGCAGCCGGTGCTTGCTCGCGAACCGCGAAACTCGATGAATGGTGTCCCTCTGCGTGCATGCCAGCATCAAAAGATCGACACGGAGCAGCAGGGGAGGATGAAGAGGAAGCAGGACTGGCGGGTACCATGAGGAAGGTGCGGGTGGCGGCGTGGACGATGAGGTTGGTCATGTTGCCGATGAGGTAAGCGGTGAGGCCGATGTTGAAGAGCATGAGGAAGATGGTGAACACCTTCTCGCCGGTGTTCCAGGCGTGCAAGTCGCCGTAGCCGACGGTGGTGAGGGTGGTGATGGACCAGTAAATGGCGTAGGTGTAGCCCAACCATATGCTTCGCTCTTGGAAATCCGGAATCAGGCTGCCGATCCATGTCTTCTCCTTCACCCGGTAGTGGATGGCCATCCAGTAATACACGCAAGCCGATGAGTGCACCGCGAACAGTGTCACCTGCACCAGGAAGAAGTAGAAGAAGAAGACATCGTAGCCCAAAAGAAGACCCCAACTCATGCGGATTCCATGCATGGCATGCAGATGAGCTTACGCAGATGAGCTTCACGTATCTTGTCCAGAAGTAGCTGAATCGAATGTCCTTCTCCAGCCTGCAATACATCATTTGGTACGAGAAAGATGAATGAGAATTAACAATCTATTTCAAACGATAACAGTAATTCTAACATCAAAGAAAATAGAACATATTTGTTCCTCGATAGAAATATTCATGTGTCAAACAAAAAAGAGATGAAAACATCTTATATGAGTAAAGATTAGAAGAGTTGAATTACATATAAAAGGTTTGACCCATAACCTATGAGTTTAAGTTTTTGAATTGAATTATCGCTCGATCTAACAAGATATAAAAAGATAAAAAGAATTGAGCTAATCAAACTATAATTTGATTGAATGAAAATAAACTATATCATGATGGATAGACGTGAATGACTGAATCATCGTTCCGTAACATCGAAAAAGATACAGAAACCAAAAGTATAAAAAATAAAAAGTAAAAAAATGAAAAATATGATGCTAAAAAGGTCTCATGTAGTAAAGATTGAAAGAATTAGGTTACATGTATTATGTTAACCCTTACTAGATTGACTCACGGCATTATTACATTCCTCACCTTATGCCCATTTGGTCATTGAATATGAAGGTCTGTCAGCAGTTGGTGCCATTAGTAGATTGTGAACTAAAATATTGGATATGCTGCATAATGTGATCTTCATATGACATGCTTTAATCCAAGTTCACAATGGATGGGACAAGGAATTTGGTTTAGTTTATGAGATAATTAGATTCCTTTTGGACAAGCTCTTGCTGTCCATCATCTGCACAACATTTGCCCATCATTGTTTTGTCAGGGAACAGCAGGAGATCATAAGCAAATCAATGAATGGAGGCCACAGAGGATATCACAATGGATTTTGTGTATCATCATGTTAGATTTTCATTTTGCCAAGAGAAATCTAAGGACTTGTTCTTTGCATCTGAAGATTCCCTAGTTTCATGTTTATGGCCTACCGGAGATTAGAATATTACGTAGAGGAAGTGTCGATTGAGAGCTTACCTTGCGAACAGCTTGCTTGCCCGCCGGAGCCGCCACAGCCGGAGCAGATTCACGACTCCAAAGACCGACCCCCCGTTCCCTCTACCGGTGATGATTCGGTGTATGATATAGAAGGGGATGGTAGATGCCACGTCCATCACAAACCATGGCCGTGTCAAGTATCTGTAGCACACAAGAAGATGAGATGAGATGATCAGTTTGATTAGAAAGAGAGAGAGAGAGAGGGAGAAAAGAGAGAGAGAGAGAGAGAGGAGGGTGGACATGGCTGTCTTGTTGAGATTGAAGATGAGGAGATTCAGATTCTATGCGCGCGCAACTGCACCTCTTTGCTATCTTTCTCCGGTCGTCTACGAGGAGGTACGTGGAGCTGTTGAAGTAGGCGACGGAGAAGGAGACGACGATGTCGACGCCGAAGAACACGTCGACGACGAGGTCGACGACGAGGAGCGAGCCAGAGCTCACCTGTGGAAACGCCAGCTCCAACGGCGACGCCCATGCTGAGTAGAACACCAGCACGATCAGAAACATCTGCCACCACCTGTCCCAAGGAATCAAGAACTGGTTCCACACTCGATGACGAACAAGGGAGGAAGCGAAATGACAAAGAAATTAGAGAGAGAGAGAGAGAGAGAGAGAGAGAGAGAGAGAGAGAGAGAGAGAGAGCGAGAGTGATCGTCTTGACCTGTAACGGGGATCATACGGTGCAATGACATATTTCTTGATGTGAGGGTAGTTTCCATCAACGCCAGCTCCGAAGGCCGGAAGGAGGCTACTGGAGAGAGCAGCGAAGCTCTTAATCTGGCCACTCGACCACCCTCGTCTTATCAACCATGGCTTCTGCTTCCTCCTCTCGTCCTCCGCCATGGCTTCCTCTCTGTTGCTCATCTTCTGGTGCAGTAGCCCTACCACAGAGAGAGAGAGAGAGAGAGTCTTACTGCTACTTGAAGAAGGTTGGAAACATCAAGTGTTTCTGATTTCCATCTGCAACACGCAATATACTATCTGTAAGAATGACCAGATCATGCTTCTTTAGAAGTCTGATAATGATAAAGATTGCTCCATGAGTAAGTTATTTGTTTATGGTGAATCATTGCAGGAAAAGTCAACTGCTACTCCTCAGCTCATAGTTGTATAGTCCACCAAGGCCTAAGAGGTCTCCAGTCTACCAATGTAGCATGGAGGGATGCCAAACGCTAATTGGATCTTGCAACAGTTTACTTCTTCTTTACTGAATTTTGCAGGATTAGGTTCAACACAGCCTACTCTTAAATATGTTGCTTGAGGATCACAATAAGATAAAATTCTTTATGTTGTGCAGTATAATTTTGATGGTTCTTTGATTCTTGTTTGGCCCTTTTTCTTTTAGATGGTTTTATGTAACAATTCTGCCCAATAAATCATTCATATCACATGTTTAAATATTAATGTCTGATGAAAAAAATATGGGTGATATCAATGAAAGTTGGATTAACTTAATTTAATTTGAAAGCAAAAAATCTTTGAAAACAATTAAGGAGGTCTCAGACACTCAATCACATATAAGAAGACTAAAGTCAAATAGGATTATTGATGTGATCTCTTTGATGCTTAAGTTAATAATAGAATAAAATAAAAATTATGAATAATCAATGTGACGTTTGTAATATGATAAATATTTTATAATTGATCCAGTTGAAAAAAAATATTTTATGATATGAATAACAAAATGATATTTTATATTGAATTGATGTCTTGATTGAGGTAAACATTTCCCATATGTTGCTATGAGAATTTGACTGTAAAGGCTTTAAATGGACTATGATTTAAGGCATACTCTTATTGCTTGTTCCTATCTAAAGAAGCCATTACATTATGTTACCTTGCAGTATTACTAAGCAATGTATAATGCTGTGATCTTATGCAGAGATTTCAGATGACATGTTAGTGTCACACTGATATTTTACAACAAGGAAGCTTCCATGCTCATCCATGAGCTCTTTGGAGAGGGAGAAAGCTCCACAAACTTCCAAGATTCATGAATTGCTCTTGGACAAAACATCAACTGTTGCATTGAAAAGTGGGGTTCCTTGTGCTGAATTTTCTGGCAGATATAGTACTCTTGGATTCCAGCAGCACAAGCTGCAAGTGAAAGAATACTTACCTATGGGCTTGTGTGTGGAGGAGTCCCCTTTTTCTCCTCAAGCAACCTTCTTTGGTATGACAAAGAAAAGCTAGAAACATGCAGTGTGTATGAGGGCAAGAGTAAGTTGCTTGCTCATCCGATGAACCCTAGCCTAACCTTCCTCAATAGTTATATGGGTAAAATCAAATTCAATTAGACTAAGACATTGATAGATGTTGGGACGAATTGATTGAAGTAGGTGGCACTAGATTCCTCCTCTGATTGGATCTTAGATTATTATTGGATGCTCTCATGTATACAATCATCCCGTATTTTATCGAGAGATAAATATAATTATAAATTAGATTAAAGATTTTTTTCAACAAACAACATCTAAAATTAGATCGACATAAAGCTTGCTTTTAATTGATATCTTCAATAAGATAATTAAATCTTCTCGACATATTTTAAGTCTTTATAGAGATATTTTAAATTATTTTATAATTTTTACTAAGATTATATATATATTTATATATATATAGTCAAAAGTATTAATTGTTTATGAGGTCTGTCATATTCAGATTTTTATATGATCGTAAGACATCCCAACCCATCCTTCTTGATTTGATATGTTAAATTTGAATATGGAGTAATTACCTTTGAAAAGTTTGGATGACATAAATATTCATGAAAATATTAAGATTATTGCATATGAATATATATTCCTTAATTTTTCTAAAAAATATATATTCATAAACGTTTTATTCACTAGTTTAAATTAAAAACAATTATTAGACATTTAAATTCTTTCCCCAGCCGTTATAGTCTTCTCATCACCGTTGGTTCGGCAATTCCCCGCCAAGACCGACGGTCGAGATCGCGGTGATGGCTGGCTACCTTATTTTATATGACCGAAACGTCCCTTACGGACTTAACACATCATTTAATGGCCCATAATATTAGGGGTAATTTCATCATAACGCAGAATCACCGTATAATCATCGATCGAGTCGGTTTGAACGGCCGTGATCGGCACATATGAACATGGGCTGGGCTCCTCCAAGCGCACGTGACTTCGGGTCGGGCCGTGTAAACCCCCCGGCCGTGGTCCCGCACAGGTGCCTTCTACGGTCCTTCTAATCACGATGCGGGACCCACTGCGTCGGCATAACACAACCTCCACCGAAAAAGCAGGTATGTCACACGGGTGGTCCGCAGAAAAGTGGCCAAGCGTTGTTCTTCTTTTTTTATGTAGAAAGAATGCCTCGTCCACTTCCCGTCGACTCTGTTTGACTGCTGGTCTCTGCGCACCTGCGCGAGTGCGGATAGTGTGACCAATGGCGGAAACCAAACCCTAGCGAGACCCTATCCGGCACCATGGCGGGTCGAGAACGCCGACGCTCCTCCTCCTCCGCCTTCTTTTTCTGCCTCGCGTGCCTACTCTGCTTCCTAGGCATCGCCTTCGGGTCGGGCGACGCTGGCGATTTGGAGCTCCTGATGTCATTCAAGGCTGCGGTCGCCAACCCTCAGCTGCTCCCCAGTTGGGACCACCTCGGCGGCGGCCCCTGCTCCTTTGCCGGCGTCATCTGTAGCCCCGGCGGCCGCGTCGCAGCTGTCGTGCTGCAGGGCGTCTCACTCGGCGCCGACTTCCGCGCTGTGTCGTCCTCGATCCTCGCCCTCGGTGGCCTCGAAAGCCTCTCCCTACGCGCTGTGAACCTCACTGGGGCCCTTGACGGTGGCCGGTGCGGCGGCAGGCTCTCCGACATCGATCTGTCCGGCAACGGCCTCTGGGGTTCCCTCGCCGAGATCTCCTCTCTCGCCGCGGCTTGCCCCGGGCTGAGATCGCTCAATCTCTCTGGCAACTCCGTCGGGGTTCTGCCGACTGCTGCGGTGAAAGATGGTCATGCTGTCGTCGGGTTCGATATCGAGACGCTCGACCTCTCCTTCAACAAGGTCTCCAGAGAGGACGAACTCCGGTGGCTCCTCTCCAACCTGGGGTCTGTCCGCCGCCTCGACCTGGCCGGGAACCGCTTTTCCGACGGGATTCCGGCCATTCCCAACTGCTCCTACCTTCAGCACCTGGACCTTTCGATGAGCGGCCTCTCCGGCGAGATCAGCGTCGGGGTCTTCAGTGGCTGTCGGAGCTTGACCTACTTGAATCTCTCCTCCAACCACTTCACCGGTACCCTCCCTTCCGACCTCTCCTCCTGCACTTCCTTGGTCTCTCTCAGTCTTTCCAACAACAACTTCTCCGGCGAGTTACCCCTCGAAGCCCTGATCTCGATGCCGCATCTCAAGACCCTTGAGCTCGCCTTCAACAATATCACCGGCAGCCTCGGCGACTTGATCACCAAGATGCCGACGCTCGAAGTGCTCGACCTCAGCTCCAACTCCTTGACGGGATCGATCCCCTCTGAGTTGTGCCCGAGTCCAATCTTCGGCTTGGAGACGCTCTACTTACAGAACAACCAGCTCACTGGCCGCATCCCAGAGTCGCTGAGCAATTGCACCAAGCTCGTCTCCCTGGATGTCAGCCTCAATTACATTGGCGGAGCCATTCCTTCCAGGCTTGGCTTGCTCCCTTCGCTTTGTGATCTCATCATGTGGCAGAATTTGCTGGAGGGTGAGATCCCACCAGAACTTTCCAATATCCGAACCCTCAAGAACCTCATCCTTGACAACAATGACCTCACTGGGTCGATCCCTGCCAATCTTGTCAATTGCACTAGCTTGAATTGGCTTTCTCTGTCGAGCAACCGCCTGAGCGGATTGATCCCCTCATGGATTGGCCAGCTTCGCAACATAGCCATTCTCAAGCTCGGCAACAACTCCTTCTCTGGTTCGATCCCTCCTGAGCTCGGGGATTGCAGGAGCTTGATATGGCTGGACCTCAGCAACAACCAGCTCAATGGATCGATTCCCCCAGCCCTGGCCGACCAGTCTGGCAAGATTGCAGTGGGCTTGGTCACTGGTGAGCCATACGTGTATCTGAAGAACGATGGCACCAGTGGATGCCGTGGAACAGGCAATCTTCTCGAGTTTGGCGGGATCCGACCAGAGGACCTCGATCGATTGCCCAGCCGACAGTTTTGTAACTTCACGAGGGTCTACAAGGGGATTACCCAGTATACCTTCAATAATAATGGCTCGATGCTATTTCTTGATCTCTCTTACAATCAGCTCAGTGGAGAGATCCCCAAAAAGTTTGGCAGCATGTACCACCTTCTGATCTTGAACTTGGGCCACAATATGCTCTCTGGTCCAATACCACCAGAATTGGGGAGCTTGCGGTATGCTGCAGGGTTGGATCTCTCTCACAATGCTCTTGAGGGGCCGATTCCACCATCCTTCTCCGGCCTTGCCATGTTGTCCGAGATTGATCTCTCAAACAATAAGCTCAATGGGTCTATTCCTGAACTAGGTCAGCTGGCGACCTTCCCCCGGTACCGCTACGAGAACAATTCAGGCCTCTGTGGGTTTCCTCTCCCGTCTTGCAAGGACCTTGCTGGGCCTAAATCAAGCACCCAACACGGGAGGTCTCACCATGGTCAAGCCTCTCTTGCTGGGAGCATTGCATTGGGATTGCTTTTCTCCCTGTTCTGCATTTTTGGTCTAGCCATAATCATAATTGAGACAAAGAAGAGGCGAAAGGAGAAAGACAACAGTAACTGCTCAAGGGACATTTATTTTGATAGCCGATCTCCCTCAAACACCACCAGTTCGAACTGGAAGCTGACTGCCACCAAGGATGCATTGGCTATCAACCTTTCCACATTTGAGATGCCTCTCAAGAATCTCTCTTTTGTGGACCTGGTTGAGGCAACCAATGGCTTCCACAATGACTTCCTGATAGGTTCTGGTGGATTTGGTGATGTTTACAGAGCCCAGCTGAAGGATGGTAGTGTTGTTGCCATCAAGAAATTGAAACATGTGAGTGGGCAAGGTGATCGAGAGTTCACAGCTGAGATGGAGACCATTGGGAAGATCAAGCACTGCAACCTGGTTTCCCTTCTGGGCTACTGCAAAGTTGCAGAAGAGCGGCTTTTGGTCTATGAGTACATGAAATATGGGAGCCTAGAAGATGTGTTGCATGACCGCAATAAGGTAAAAATCAAGCTGAATTGGGCAGCGAGGAAGATAATTGCTCTGGGGGCAGCCAGAGGTTTAGCATTCTTACACCATGACTGCATTCCTCACATAATTCACAGAGATATGAAGTCCAGCAATGTTCTTCTTGATGCCAGCTTGGAAGCCCAGGTCTCAGATTTTGGCATGGCGAGACAGATGAGTGCAGTGGACACACACTTGAGTGTGTCTGCACTAGCAGGTACACCTGGCTATGTCCCACCCGAATACTATCAGAGCTTTCGATGCACCACCAATGGCGATGTTTACAGCTATGGTGTTGTCTTGCTCGAGCTGCTCACTGGAAGACGGTCGACAGGCTCCACAGACTTTGGAGACAACAATTTGGTGGGGTGGGTGAAGCAGCACTCAAAGCTCAGAATAAGTGATGTATTTGACCCAGAGCTACTGCAGGAGGACCCGCACCTGGAGCTGGAGTTATTAGAGCACCTTAAGATCGCTTGTGCCTGCCTCGATGATAGGCCGCTGAGGCGACCCACAATGCTAGAGGTGATGACAATGTTGAAGAGTATACAGGCAGGTTCAACTGTGAACACCATGTATTCAGCCCCTGCAGCCTCGAATGGGGGCTGCTGTGAGGGGGATATGACCCTGACGGAAGGTAGAGAAGCAAAAGAGTAGAGAAGGGGACAAATTCAAGAGGACAGAATCTTTCTGCAGGAAGGAGCTGATTGCCTCCACAAAGGCTCCCTGGACAAATATGGTCTTTAGCAGTGGTATGAGAAATACTTTCCCTTTAGCTTCAGTCTAGAGTATGTTGTATGTATATAAAACATTGTCGTTTCTTGTTTTCATACATGATGGTCTCATCTTGTCACAATTCTGTACATACAACGCGAATTTCTTCAGTTCCTGTTCCACTTTAGAAATGCTTGTGTCTTTCACCTAAGTACTAAATTGTCTTGTTTGCTTTAGATGCTTCAAAGTATGACAGTGTAGTGAGTATTTTTATCTATATCTGTTTACGCCTCCCCATTCTCATTGGCTGTTTCTCAAAAAAGATACTGAGATAACTACTATGTTAGGATTGAAAAAAAATAATCTGCAGACCTTAATTTATGTTATGCTTTGGAACTTATAGAATGATTCTATTCAAAGTGTTACTATTTTTTCAATTAGCTACTTTGATGGAAATCATTATCTGAGTATACTTGTTCTAAATGATCCCTCTACTTGTCACCTATTTCTCATATCCTTGTGTGTGATTCATTCTTTCTATTTAAGTGCTACTGCAGCCATCTAGTGATCCTCCAAGTGCTTTTTCTATTAGAAAATAAGCTACGAGCTTTCATGTCAAGATTGATTTAATCCTAGAAACCCAAATCCTCACTAATCAAAACGGCCATGTAGAAGTTTTGTAACTTTAGCCATTTCTTATCCAACCTTTATGTTGTCAAAGCTTGTTGAAAGATTTTGCCATTGTCCAAATATCTTATGGATATTAAACCATTAGAAGCTACACTAAGTTATAAATAGCACACGCCTGGTTGTTAAATATTATACTATTTAAAACTGCTGGTGTCTCACCCAATACTGCAAATGGATATTGATCTACAACAGACCAAAACTCATAAAAGTAGCTGATATCAAGCAATAAAAGAAAAAGTAAAGAAAATATTATTCAAAAGAGTGAAAAAAGAATCGGGAGATTTTAGTCAAGCAGAAGAAAGTTACATGGGTGCCATCAAGTACCTAAGTGTCTCCAAATAATCAGTTGCCTATGTTTGACCGATCCGAAAATATTAGTAGTTTTTTATTTATAATATTTGCTCTAGTTTCTTTGGCATGGTTTTTTTTATCATACAGTCACTGATTAAGATTCTGCACGGTATAGATTCAGATCTAATGCATCAGAACAAGGGGTATGAGTATCTCTTCTAGTCATGTGCACCGATCACTAGGTTTAGAGCTTATGCTTGCCTTCCTTCCTTTGATTGGCCAGAACACTGAATTATTTTAGTCCTGCTAATCTTCCACTTAGCATTAGACTTATAGATCATAGCAGCAGACAACCAGTTCTCTAAGCTGTTAACTAGTTGCCATAGATTGAGGTTTGATATAATCGACTCCCCATAAATGCATACTAGAGAGCAAGGATTTGCAAACAGCAGCAACATGAACAATTATGAGCTCAATTATCAACTGCTTTATTCCTCTGTAGTACAACATTGTGCATTGGCATGTATTACTGTTACTGGAATGGCATCTTAATGTTATCATCTTGGCTTTGACAGAGAGAGAAGCGGGGCGGCGGGTCTCTGGTGGCTGCTTGCTCTACACACTTGCATGGAGGACATGGAGGAGCAGGAAGGCACAAGGACCAATGGGAGAAAGCATCAAAGCCACGCCCAAGTATGAATCATGCTTTCAAGTAGTAGATTGTGTCAGGTACCACACAAATCTCTGGCCTTCTCACCGAGGGGGTATGCATCTCTTTCCATTTATGTTCCCTGGTGTTTGTCAAAGTTGATGTCGACTAGATATTAGATCCCATTACAGAACATTTGAACATGTATCATCCCAAGGTAATATTATCTCTTCCAAATGCATGGCTGAGAATTTTTTCAAGTTTCTCTCCATCAATGGAGTTTAGTACTGCTATGTGTGCACACCAAGACCTGCACATGTTGGTGATGATGTGATATCATACAACCTGTTGGATAGCTCTAAAAGAATCAAGTCTTGTCTCATGGGTTGTGCCTTCGAATCTGTCCTCTCTCTTATCGATCTCTTATTGCTTATTTACGTGTCTTCCTCAGGCGCGATGAACAGGTTCGAGCTGTGGAAGATCTTGGGTTGCTGAACATTGCAACAGGTCCAGCTTTGTAACACCACAATTTTTCTTTGCATATTTTTGTGTATATTAACCATTGTTTTGATGAGCTAAATCTTGGTGTTACTGCTAATGAATCAGATTCCTCGTACTTCATATCTAGGATTGAACGGTAAGTACATCGATTCAAATCAGAAATGACCCGAGCTAGACCAGCTGGTCTACGGTCAGAGTTGGAATTGTACGTTGACAGGTAAGATGGGACCTCTATGACAGGCACCGTCATGGTGATGGACCCAATGATGGAGACCGGAGAATGGTTCACCGTGAAGACCGAATTATTTGGTCGGAAGGTGGATACCAACCGGGCTGGTCAATTGTTTCTTTCCTAGTTTTGCCCAGAAAAATAAAAAGAAAAACCCAAGGCATGAAAGAGAAGAAAAATACTCATCAAAGAGCCTTGATTTATATGCAGAAGATGGCCGGAGTTAATTCCCATTTTATTCTTGGGATAAAAAACTTGCATATATATATATATATATATATATATATATATATATATATATATATATATATATATATATTCCTTAAAAAACGCTGCATACTTATGTTATTCTAATTAACCTCTGTCAGTTGAGTGTTGGCATTAATGTCTTTTTAAAATCCATCAAGAATAAGCATTTTAGATATTTTATGTTCTTTTCTAATCTCAGATTAGCTATTTTAACTGTGACTAGTATTGATTAATATAATGATTTTTGGATGGATGTTAACAGGAGAATGTGTGTGTGTGTTATAAAAACTCTTTACCCAGTGCTCATCATTTTGGTCAATTAAATAGCTCATTCTTAGTGAAAGTGACAGTCCAAGATTCGAATGAAGCATATCATGTGTGATGCCAACCAAGTAGAAAAACTCACCACATCTATATGTATGTTTGTGTGTAAAATATCTTTACCCAATGCTCATCATTTTGGTTAATTAAATAGCTCATTCTTACTAAAAGTGACAGTCCAAGATTCCAATGAAGCATATCATGTGTGATGCCAACCAAGTAGAAAAGCTCACCACATCTATATGTATGTGTGTGTGTAAAATCTCTTTACCCAATGCTCATCATTTTGGTCAATTAAATAGCTCATTCTTAGTGAAAGTGACAGTCCAAGATTCCAATGAAGCATATCATGTGTGATGCCAACCAAGTAGAAAAGCTCACCACATCTCCAATGCCAGTTGCTCCTCCACAAAAGAAGATACTCTCAATCCTGTCCATCACCAAGAAAGGGACAAGTCGCACCAACCTGTGGACAAAGCAGTGCCCCATGGCCTCTACCTGAGCTGGTTAGTGGAAGGTTTCTTTTGTCCCTCTCTTCTCAATAGTAGGTAACCATCGCCAGGTACTAGTCTTCAGTGCCGCTTCTTATAAGCTATAATCTATCCAATGTTTTAGTGATGAACTCAATCAACATTAAGATTATGCTGCACTTACATCTGGAATTTGAGTTGCATTATAATTGGATGATTTCAACAATGCTACCTGCTACAACTTTCAGGGTCTGGCATCTGATCACTGGAACCACTGAGTCATATGCCAAAGACAAGTGGGTCAGGGTCGAGAGATACTATCATATGATGTGCAGAAAAATTGATATAAAATTGTGGTGAAAAGGAGCCACCCAATGGATCCACCAGTTGTGCAGCAGATGGCAGCCTGACAAATACCAAGAGCTTCCTAAGACTTGCAACCATCACTAGCAGAAACAGAAAAATGGCAAGAAATCAAGAAAGCTTCTTGACTCGCAAAGAGAGAGAGAGAGAGAGAGAGGAATGGATTGTTGAGATACTATAACTGTTCCATGTTGTGGTGAGTGATCCAATTCTTAGAGGTAGAATGCAACAAAAGACTTGCTTCGACTCGAAGGATTCAGAAATAGAGCAGTCTCAGCTTTATACTTGCAGGGCATTTGACATCAAACACTGATGTCTACAGCTTCTCAGATATGCATATACATACACATGGGAAACAATGCATTGTTGGGCAAGCAAATAGAAGACCGGACATGTCTGCAAGCCGAGCCGCACAAGAACGTAGGAAAGCACAAAAAAAAGGGCATCCATCTAGCCAAGGAAGAGCGAAGGATTCTTTACGTTTCCTTTCATGTAAGAGAAGATAAGGCATCCCAAGGAGAGGTTTGGAATGACCGCGACGCCATGCAAAGCCACCGCAACGAACCGAGAAAGAAGAGGTGTACTATAAATACAGCAGCCGGCCTCCAACCATGCTGCACACGACACCAGCAGTTCATCTTCTCTCTATCAATTTCCATGGATGGCTCGAGAGGACAGCCCAAGCAGCTGGTTTACCAGGATCTGCAGCCACCCACCGAGTGGAATGAGACCGTTCATAATCATATCCTCCGTGTTCGTCTTCCAGGTAGAATGGCAATGACGAGAAGAGATTCATATGGGTTTTAGCCATCAAAAAAATTAATCATGCATTATCTCATTCATCTTTCGTGCATGAAAACATAGGTTTTAAGGCGGAAGACATCAAGATCCGTGTTGACGACGGCCCAAGGAAGCTGAAGGTGAAGGGCAGGAGGCATGTGGGTCAGGCTACGGTGGAGCTTTTTGAGCGTGATTTCGACGTTCCTCAAGATGCCGACCTCGAAAGGGTCGGTGGGAGGTTCCAACATGGCTGGCTTTCCGTCATCATGCCAAAGAAGAAGATACAAGAAACAGAATCAACTCAGGTGGGTATCTCACAGGAAGAAGATAAGAAGAAGAAAGAGGAAAAGCCCATCCTGCAAGAGAAGCCAGAGAGTGGTCAGCACAAGGCCGTCGAGAAGCCAATAGACGGTGTTGGGATCAAGGAAAGACATTTCCCCGTGGGAATACCAGCAGGTGGTGATAGGAAACAGGAAGAAGCCATGGCAGAAAGGAAGCCCAAGAGTTGCTGCACTAACAAAGATGGCAGAAAGGAAGGTGTGAGTTGGATGAAGAGGATGGAAGAGATGGAGGAGTGGGTCGACTCTCAAGTGGTGGATATGCTGGTGGAGAGCTTCAACAAGAACAGGAAGGTCATTGCTGCAGCAGCTGTAGGCTTCTCCATTGGGTTCTACGTGTCCCTAAAGCTGAGGTCAAGCAGCAGATGAGACCAGCAAGCATGAAGAAGCCATGAGCGGTCTCACGTACTCTTTCACTTTTAACTTCCAGTTATTGGTATCTCATGTTCTAATATAAACACTACCACACTGTTCCCATCTCCTGTATTTTTCACAATAACTAAAAAAATCAAAACAAATAGTAGATATTTGCTTTTAATTTCTCATTTCAAGCCTATGGAATCATCAGATGGTCCAAATCTAGTCTTAAATAACTCAATTAGGTCTCTCAAATCATGTTTTAGTGAGGGGGGGGGGGGGGGTTTGTTAAAATAAATTATAATGTAAAAAATTTTAATACGCAATATTGAAATCTAAAATATCATAAATTAAGGATAGATCATATGTTGGATTCAAATATAGTTGGGGTGTTAGAAGTATCTCATCTTAGATTTGCAAATAAGAAGTTAGACGTTTTTTTTTCCTACTTTCCACTGGTCTAAGTTTATGTTTCTATATTACATGTTGATTAGGTTCATTATATACGCGAGAGTAGAGGATCAAAAGTTTTTCTTATCAATATTATTCTCAAGATTTTCTAATATAGATGAACTTTCATTTTATTGCCCAATAGTCTTATTTAAAATCTAATTAGATCTATAATATATATCATATTATCATTATAATAATTAATATTTGCCTAAGATCATATAGTAAATAAATTAACAAAAAATTCTCATAAATTTGTATAGTTAACCTTTACCTAATATGTTTGTTTGTATGCATTGTGAAATTCAATTATCTAAATAAATAAATAAGATAATTCATGATAGAGGATAATAATTTGGAGAGAATGCCATTGACTCACCCAAGATTAAGCCACAACTTATGCACCCAATATTCAATTTGATCCAAAGGCCCATATAGATCCACGTCCATTAATGGTTGGATCCATATGTAACTAATATCACATAACATAATCTATCTAATAACATAATTTTTAACCAAATGTTGATATGATTTTTTGCCCATTCTTGGATCAATGGTATATGCTTACTTGTAATACTACTCATATCCTATATGTATGACTAATGTCGAATGTCATTTTCTAATTCTTTTACTGCTATCAATACAAGTGTAAACAATCTTAAAAGTAAAATATACTAATTTATTAAATAAAATAATAGGATTACCTTTATATATAATAATTTTGATGCTTGTACATAATTATAACTTCTAACTATAAAAAAAAATACATCCATACAATATGTCCAAAAATTATACATATACAAATGTCCACGAGTCATCGTTTATATCTACACTAGCATTGACTTGCACATGTTTATTTTACAGCCTAATTATCTATGAGATATTAGTATCTTTTCTTGGAAAACAAGGTTTATAGTGAATAATAACTTAGCAAGTATAAACTCTTATAACTTTATTTAGGTGAGCATGTATCATGTTATATATATAATATTTTAAAATCAGTAACATAAGACATTTAATGATAAACACCTTATCCTATAATTTCTTTATAAGCATAACCCTATAACATAGCATATACAAAATAAAGATGTAAAATTCTACGTCGAAATAATTCAAAATACTTATATGCACATATAAAAAACATAACAAATTCATTAACTTCTAGACTTAATATCATAATATATATATGCATTCCTATAGTATACATCATCATAATATATATGTGTACTCCTACGTCGCATGTCAGTTAGCCTAAAATAGAATCATTTTAAAACTAGATATTTCTTTTAATTCAACTACCAATACCTATTTTGTTTTACTAAAACTAGAT
>CM017191.1:31872646-32040146 GCA_004837865.1 Musa balbisiana | reverse complement strand
TTTATCCCTCTCCTTGGGACCAGCTGTACTTGACATATTTATGATTGTCGACCTGTCGAGCGACGGGCTTACTCCTTGAGTTGATATTGGGCGTCCTCAGTGTCATGGTGTCGAACAACAGTGTAATACTCGGTTGGTGTCGTCCCGACCTTTGTGGGCAGTGTTGTATCCGGATGGCACCGTTTCAACCTTTGTAGAGTGGCGTCATACTAGGTTGGCGTCGTCTTGACCTTTGCGGGGCGACACTATCCCCGGACAACACCATTTTGACCCTTGTGGAGCAGTGTCATACTCGGTTGGCACCGTCCTGATCTTTGCGAGGCGGCGTTGTACTCGGTCGGCACAGTCTCGACTTTTGTGGGGCGGCGTCATACTCGATTGGTGCCATCCCGACCTTTACGGGTGGCGTCATACCTGGACAGCACTGTTTCGACCTTTGCGGAGCAGCGTCATACTCGGTTGGCGTCGTCCCGACTTTTGCGGGGTATCATTGTACTCGGTTGGCACCATCCCAACCTTTGTAGGCGATGTTATACCCGGACAGTGCCGTTTCAACCTTTGTGAAGCAACATCGTATTCGGTCGGCACTGTCCCAATCTTTATGGGGCGGTGTTGACCAGGGGGCACAATCCGTTATGTTAATCTTGACATTGATGTGATTATGAACAGTGATTGGATGGCAGATTACCAAAATGTGCCCTATCAGAGATTAAAGCCCCTTGTCATTAACCAAATCATCTCAACATTTGTTGAATATAAATTACTCGAGGAATATTTTCTCTAGTTGGAACGACTATAAAAGATCAATTGAGTCAGATACTGTTCATCCTTAGTTCTTACTCTAACTCGCGTGTCGAAAAATCTCGTTTGGAAGGCTCCTTATACACGAGTCCGAATCAAATTGGGTTGATGTAGCTATGACGGACACGTCAAGAATTCAGGAAACGCCATGCGGACGTGGAAATGTACTGCCACCATTTGCCGGAATCCTGATAGAGAGGTGTTTGAATACAGGCCATCGCCATGTGAGAATTAGTAATCAGAGTCATGCAGAAAGTCCAAAGGAGACGAAGGCTACTGCGGCTGTGAGCACTCAGCATGACGTTGAAATCCATTCTTCTTTTCCTTCTTGCAGTGCACTTCGGGCTGTTGACATTTCTGAAGCTTGAAGAGATAAGGACCAGGGGTAGATTTCTAAGTCCAAAACAGTAGGCTTTTTGCCTTTATATGAGGAGGAATTGGCGAGGATAACCGGCAGCAAGGAGAGCTGCTGTGAAAGAGGAGGAAGGAGATGGAGTCTTTGCCTGTTTCGAGAGGAGTATCGATCAATAGGGGTGTGGCAGTGGAGAAGGCGAAGGTTGAAGGTGCTGGTGACAGAAGAGATGTACAGCCTCTTCTTTCTCTGTTATTTTCTTGCACTACGTATAAATTAGGGTTCTTTGTTTCGAGACTGAGTTCTCAATTGCAGAACTTACAGATTGTTTCAAGTGAAAAGAAAAAAACAGGAAAACATAGAGCTTAAAGAGGAAGTATTCCATCCATTTGTTTATGCATGTGATCTTATGTTCTTGCAGTTTGATGTCGAAGCAGAAATCTGGAACAGCAATCCATCAAAGCCAACCTCTCCCTGTAGCAGTCAGGTAATCAATCAGCTACCAATAAATTAGATTTATCATGTCATAATATCTTTCTATTTTATATGAACTCAACAAAAACAAAGGTTTTGTGGACTTCTTCTCTGTGTAAGCAAGAAGAATTTAGATAGATCTGCTCAAACTAGCACTGCTACAAACAAATAATAGAATGGGTTTACCTCACAACTACATATGCCCTTTGATGAACAGTTGTATGAAATGAATGAGGTTGGTGAACTTTAGACCTGCATTTAAAATTATATAATCACAATCCAAGTGAGCTTTTGTCTCTCTCTTCAAATGTTCTACTAGTCTCATATGACCAACAGGATGTTACAGTTGTGCTTTTTCTATTGAACATCTACAAGACAATGTTGTTAGCAATCTGGAATTTGTCTTATCCATAGTTCAATGAACTAAGATCATTTCCATACTAATGATATTGTCAGTATCATTGCATAAAAGCCCATTTAGTGTTCACCTATCTAATTAAATTGTTTCCAAATTAATTCAACAATACTGCCTGCCAATAATTATCTATAACTTTCATACAAATTCCATTGATTGTTGTGATTACAGGAGGATTATACTGAATTCAGTACCAAAGAGAAAATATTTCTGGAACCAAGTTTGACAAACTGCAGTCACAACAACCAAATACATTTCTTTGGAGTAGCAAAGCAAGAAGAAGTGAAGGAGACATTTGAGATTTCTTCTCATACTGATGCTGAGGATTCTGACCTTGTTTCTCTCAGCCTTGGAACAAGTGTAAGCTGCAGGCTCAGAGAAGAAGAGAAGGCAAAGGATGTACACAGTCACTGCTACAGCTTCTATGGTGAACTTGAAGAAGGTCCCTCTCTTGGGTTGGACTGCAACTTGGAAGGAGCCATTAGCATGCAAGCCAAACCTCCACCAGCTGTAGATCCATACAACAGCTTCGAAGAAGTGTCACCCCTACCCACCGCCAAGAGAGCTAGGGTTTCAGTGAGAGCAAGATGTGATGGCCCAACAGTAAGCAATCAAACTCCCAATCTTTCTCTCTCTCTCTCTCTCTCTCTCTCTCTCTCTCTCTCTATATATATATATATATATATATATATATATACATATATATATATATATATTTTTTTTTGGGGTTCAGTGCAAGACTTAGCCTTCATCTCCAGATGAGTGATGGATGCCAATGGAGGAAGTATGGACAGAAGATAGCCAAAGGAAATCCATGTCCTCGTGCATACTATCGTTGCACTGTTTCACCAGGGTGCCCAGTGAGGAAGCAGGTCCTCTCTCACCCTTTAATCTCTTCAAAGATCTGTCCATGGATCCATATACATTTGGATTGTTGATAGTGTTTCTTCTTCTTCTTCTTCTTTCTCAGGTGCAAAGATGCGCTGACGACATGGCCATACTGATCACCACCTACGAAGGAACCCACAACCACCCACTTCCGGCCTCCGCCACCGCCATGGCTTCGACGACGTCGGCAGCTGCAAGCATGCTCATCTCTGGTTCATCCTTCTCATCCTCTCCCACCATTAGCATGTCGCAGTTTTGCTCTCCGAATCTGCCGTTCTATTGCTCGACTTCCCGTCCTACGATCACATTGGATCTCACTGCACCCGCGACTGCACCCCAAGTCGAGCTCTCTCCGAGCTGCTCCTTGAACTCAAGCTACTCACCATGGAGCAGTGGATGCACAAGCTATGGAGCTCAGCCGAAGACGACGACTAACTCAGCTCCATCCCTCCCAAACCAACAACATCATTCACTGACACAAATGATTGCCGGGGCGATTACAACCCACCCGAGCTTCCAGTCTGCAGTAGCAGCTGCAATTGCATCATACCTCGGTGGAACTGATGGTGACAGGGAAGGCTCAATCCACGATCTCCAACCACAAGAACAATTAGCCGCCACAGCTGCCTCGATCATGTCAAACTCCTCGAATCCAGACCAGCAACAATGAGACTCAGCTTAGGTGAAGTTTTGAGCTGATAATTCATGTACATAATCAGTTTGACAGCTATGTTTAAAGGAACTTTTAGTATGTGGGATTGATAAGTATTTTAAGATTTCTTGAATTACGATAATAATAATTATTAATAAAAGTTTAAGAAAAATTTAAAATTTAAGATTTAATTCTTCTTTAAAGTGGTTGAGATTCTTCCAAATTAGAACTATACGGATTTTCTATTAGATAAAACTTAGTAAGATAAACTAGCATGGTTAATTATATAAATTTTTTGGTGAGAAATATTTTGAATGGAGAAAATATATGAAGACCACTGACTCACTAAAATAATTAAATGATGGTGAAAATTTGACCAAAGTATATTTTATGTAGGGCCCACACTTAGATGATGCAGGTAAGAAATAGGGTAACTGCGGATGAGTGGAGAAGTGATGCTCTTCTTCACTATTTGCTGTCTTCGTTATCAAGAGGCCTGACCAGAATGATCTCAACCGTCAATCGCACACTCGTGTTAAGATTGACGGTTGAGATCATTTTATTGCTTTCTCTTTGGCGCCAGTAATTTTAGCCCTCCTTTCTCCCTGTCTCTCTCCAAAAGAACGGAGAAAGAGAGGGATCAATCGTATTACACGGGACGGCGGAAGGCGAGGTGGGAATCAATGGCGCGAGGCATCGAGTCGCGGATCAATCCGAGGCATGTGCGTTTCCTCTATATATATTCTTGTCGATCTGAGAGTGGCTCATGGGTCGGAGATTCCATGCCATCGTAGCAGCCGGTTCAGACGAAGGAGATGTTGTCGAAGAAATCGGTGAAGATTGCGGATAGACTTGGATGTTTTCAGGTGACATTCGTTCGGCATTCTTTAGATTTGGTGCATTTTGATTTATTTTAGTGTTAGCGAGTTATTCTCGAAGCCTTAAGAAACCGAGGATTGGTGTGAGCATGCTTCAAGCTGTAGCATGACGAAGCCCTAGCTGTGACTCCTTATTTTGCTTTGCATCAAAAGTGAACCCTAGGAGGAGACTTCACACCAAAGTGACAACAAAATCAGTAGAGAACTATATATATATATGTATGTATGTATATATATATATATATATATATATATGTGTATATATATATATATGTGCATATATATATATATGTGCATATATATATATGTGCATATATATATATATGTGCATATATATATATATGTATGTATATGTATGTATATGTATGTATATATATATGTATGTATATGTATGTATATATATGTCTGTATGTATATGTATGTATGTATGTCTGTATATGTATGTATATGTATATGTATGTATGTATATATATGTATATGTATGTATGTATATATATGTATATGTATATGTATACACATGTATGTGTATACATATACATACATACATATATATGGAAAGGAAGGCACAATTCGAGCTCAAGATCTTACGATAAACTATTAAAGTCTTTACTAGCCAAGCTATCTGACACCGTAGCAGATAATTATATCACTATAGTTTGTGAAATGAACAAAGTCATTAGTCAAAGGATCAAAGTAACACAAATGTTTCTGCTTGCTTCAGTTATGCTCTTTTTGTTAAGAGTCTGTGAGCATATTTTCTTCAGTTATATGATTTTGTATATTAATTTGAAATTATGAGACCTTTATACCAATGTCTATTTCAGAGGCTACAGTTACTGAAACAAGAAAATAATAATGCTTAACCTATTCCATCTTCTTTGCTTGGTGTTGTGTTCTGTCCATACACCCTGTATGGTATCTTTTCTATTCAAAGTTTATTGTTCTTGTTCACTGTGTCATAAGAATTTTGTGTTTGTTATTAAGATGTATTTATCCCAGTCAAACTCATTAGTCAAAGGATCAAAGTAACACAGATGTTTCTGCTTGCTTCAGTTATGCTCTTTTTGACAAGAATATGTGGGCATATTGCCTTCAGTTACATGATTTTGTGTATTAACTTGAAATTATGAGACCTTTATGCCAATGTCCATTTCAGAGGCTATAGTTATTGCAACAAGAAAAGGTAACACATAACTCATTCCATCTTCTATTGCTTGGTGTTGTGTTCTGTCCATACACCACGTATGAGTATCTTTATTAGTTCTGTTCAAGGTTTATTGTTCTTGTTCACTGTGTCATGAGAATTTTGTGTTTGTTATTAAGATATACTTATCTCAGTCAAATTCATTGGTCAAAGGATCAAAGTAACACAGATGTTTCTTTTTGCTTCAGTTATGCTCTTTTTGACAAGAGTCTGTGGGCATATTGCCTTCAGTTACATGATTTTGTGTATTAACTTGAAATTATGAGACCTTTATGTGAATGTCCATTTCAGAGGCTATAGTTATTGAAACAAGAAAAAGATAACACATAACCCATTCCATCTTCTATTGCTTGGTGTTGTGTTCTGTACATACACCCTGTATGAGTATCTTTATTAGTTCTGTTCAAAGTTTATTGTTCTTGTTCACTGTGTCATGAGAATTTGGTCTTTGTTATTAAGATATATTTATCCCAGTCAAATTCATTTGTCAAAGGATCAAAGTAACACAAATGTTTCTGCTTGCTTTGGTTATGCTCTTTTTGACAAGAGTCTGTGGGCATATTGCCTTCAGTTACCTACTTTTACGGCATGGTTTTGTGTATTAACTTAAACATGTGAGACCTTTATGCCAACTGTCCATTTCAGAGGCTATAGTTACTGAAACAAGAAAAAGATAACGTATAACCCATTCCATCTTCTATCGCTCAGTGTTGTCTTCTGTCCATACACCCTGTACAGGTATCTTTATTAGTTCTATTATTAAGATATATCTATCCCAATAGAAAACCTTTCTACTTTCATGTACTGATATACAGTGCCAACTTTTGAGTACAGAATACAAGCTATCATAGTCTTTTAGAGAATATCTGCTACCATGCCAATTACATTCTTCCTAGCAATCCTACTCTTCTCTCAAAAGATTGAAACCTTTTATTGGTTTGCTTTTCTTTTGCTAAAGGATAATTGTGTCTCCATTCCCCTCCTTTCCTTGGAACATGTTGGAAAACATAAGTAGCTCATGTCCAACTTCCTCTAGGGGCCACCTGCTTGGCATTGATTGTTTGGCAGAATAGCCTGGTGTTTATTTCAACTTTAGTGTTACTTGTACATCTATTACCCTGTGAGTCAGCTATCTACTTGATGGCATATAGCTGTTTCTTTTAGTGCTTCTTAACATTAACAAAAATGAATAACAAAAACCATGATCTTTATTTGAAGCTGTAAAATTTCATGATAACTGACAAGATATCTGATATATAGTATGAAATGTTGAAAGCTGAAGCTGGAGGCATAGTTTACCTGCTATTACGACTTAGTATTATGGATAGATGGATAGTTTACCTATTGTTCATAATGCTTTTATGGTCAAATAATAGTAATGGGTTACACTTTTATTTAACTTCAGCAGATTTTATTTGGCTCAAACCAGTAGAACTTCAATTGGTGATCTAGGTTCCTTGCATAAACTTAATAGCCCTTGAAAATTATCTTACTTTTGAACAACCAATTGCTTGATCAACTTGAGGGTGATCACAGGCTCCTTGATGTTTGATACTTCAGCTTGCTCAATCACACATTACATTATCCAATGCTAAAACAAAGAACCCCATTGTAAAAAAAATAAACTTTTATGGGTGGGTAATGTGGTCAACATCTATTGCTCAAGAAGTATCTGATGGATTTAAATGTAGCAAGTCGCATAACTATCTTCCATGTACAGTATCAGTGCATTTGTTTCCGTAACTCTGGAGGATCATACTTTTAGTCTTATTGAAGTCCTTGTGTGGATGATGCAGGGAACTCTCAAAGAAGGCTCAAGAGGCAAATACACTAGGTGATCAGAACCGAACCATCACTTATGTTTTGATCCAAGCCGTGTTTGTGGTGGCAACCATGGCCCTTGCGGTTCCTTCATGTCCTATCAGATACATGCTATCCTCCAAATCTTCCAAGTATCCATGACCACATGGAACGATGAGAGCTTCATTCTGTTGTCATGCATTGCCAGTCTACCAGGTGGATTTTACATAACTATAGTAAAAAGGGGATGAACACATCAACCAAGAAGAAGAAATTTGAGATGAACACATCAACCAAGAACTAGATCAAGTGGTCCATTGCCATGAGGCTCACTTGAATCTGGGGAGGGTCAATATCATCGTATTAAGTTTTACAGGCAAAAAGTGGTTTCCACAGTTTGTACTTTGTTCAGTCATGTTACTGTATTATAAGTAGTTTTGATTACCAGAACAATCTAGGAGTTGCTATCATCTATCGTCTTTTCCTCCTTTTATCTATTCCTTTCTTCAAGTGCTAGGAAACTTAAAAGAGTGTGTTATGTTTGCTTGATAAAACTTCTTGCTACAAACTTTTGGTTATTAGAATTATGTAATTTAACCAGTAACTAAAAGTACTACTTACATGTAGCTATTACAAGATGTAAATGCTACAAATAGCAATTGCATGCCAGCTTAATTTATCTTATAGTTGATGCTTGCAATTGAAACTAAAAAGAGAGATTTAGTTGACACTAGCAACTATAAGATAGAAAATCTTTTTTTTCTTTTCTTAGAGGATAAATGATGAAGACATAATCAACGGTCAAGGTTTTTACTAGTTAAATTAGTTGATACTATGAAATAGGTCAGAAAGAAGAAGATGATTATACATATTAGTATAATTCATATATGACAGGATGAAATAAAGTTCCAAATTTAATTTTGATTAATTAACTTATTTGTAATATTTTAAATTATAAATCGATTCGTAACATATACCATATTAGATACATGTTTTGTAAGTAATGTAACTCTTACAATTATTGAATTAATTGATGCAAAGTGACTGATTGATTGCTGAGTGGATTGATCAACAATTTAAATTAATAGTAACAGAAAATAATAATAATAATAATAATAAATAATAATAATAATATAATAATAATAAATAATAATAATAATAATAGACACGGCTGCTGCTGTTCCATCTGGAATTATTAATTTCTCGCGCGGAACGCGTGACATGGTCCGGTGCACAGGGGAGGCGCGCCCACAAGATGACAAAAGGCCGGCGACACGTTGCGCTGCTACCCAAATGCGCGTTCGAATTCAAACTCTTCGATTCCGTAATTCGATTCCCATCGCGATTCCCTCCTACCTTCCCCCACGTCTGCTCCCTTCACCCCCCAACTTAGCGTTATTATTGTTACTGTTAATTACGATAACAACTCTCATCATCATCATCATTACCCGAGTTAGGACAAGAGGACGAATTAATGTGGGTTAATCCCTCATCAACTTCACCTACCCACCCCCCTCTCATCCGAGACGCACGAATCTTGCAGCGGGAGAGATCCGTATCCAGCGGCTGACGAGACCCGATCGCCTCATGATGGCACCCAGGGCATTGCTTTTCCACTCATTGATTGCGTACTTGAGATTCACCTGTCTTATGATTGGTTGTTATGTGGGACCTGGTGTCCCATATTGAGATGCTGGTTCAAAATTGGAAGCAAACGGACTTATGGAAAGCACAATAAAGCAAATACGCCTCCGCCTTAATATGGTCCGATTAACGCTGGTCCACGTTACCTTAACTTACAACCCAACCCCATCTCCCAACCATCAAACGACGAAGAAGAGGAAGGCAAAGGAAGAAGGATACCCATCTGCGTCGCCCTAAAGGTCGTGGCAAGGAGATGGAAGAAGACAGAGATCTGTAAGCAATCTTCCATCGCCTGCCCTCCTCCTGTAGCTCCAGTTGCGGCGAAGAAGAAAGGGGGGCGATGATTGGGAAGCCCGCCTTCGGCAAGGGCAAACCCGGCAGCAGCGGCGGGAGCGACCGACAGGGCAACGCCCGCTTCCTTCACGAGATCGAAGCCCTCAGCAAAGCCCTATCCGTCGACCCCAAGCAGCCCCGACGCCCACGGTCCTCCTCCGACGACCGCCGGTCCATCTCCGCCGGCCGATCTCACCTCAAGGCCCCCTCCAACCCCAAGCCCTCCAACTCCGACAAGCAGAAGGATAAGAAGAAGCCCGGGTCTTCGTCCCTTTGGGGCTGGAACCCTATCAAGAAGGCCCTCTCCCACATCGGCGGCCACCGCCGCTTCGACTGCTGCTTTTCCCTTCATGTCCATTCTATCGAGGGCCTCCCGGCTGCCCTCGCTGGTGCCTCGCTCTCTGTGTACTGGCGCCGCACCACCGACCCCGTCTCCTCCGCCGCCGCCACTCGCCCGGCCCGCGTCCTCCATGGCGCCGCTCTGTTTGGGGAAAGCCTCACCTACCGCTGCTCCGTGCACGGCGCCCGCAGCGGGCCGGGCGGCACGGCCAAGTATGAGGCGCGGCACTTCCTGATCTACCCCGCTCTCACGGTCGGCGCCCCTGGGCTGGACCTCGGGCGCCACCTGGTGGACCTCACCCGCGTGCTGCCAGCCACACTCGAGGAGCTCGAGGATGCGGAGAAGGCGTTCGGCAAGTGGAGCACGAGCTACCGGCTTTCGGGTAAGGCAAGGGGAGCATCCCTCAATGTCAGCTTTGGGTTCTCACTGGTGGGAAATAATTCTGTGGATGCCGGCGCACGAGAGAGGGAGGGGTCCAGAATGTTGAATTCGGAGGAAGGAGGGCTAGATAAGGTCAATTGGCAGGGCTCGATGGTTCCTGTGGGAAGCCGGCTTCAACATCATGGCCGGTGCCAGTCAGTGAAGGATGTTAAGGTACTTCATGAGGTCTTACCGAGCTCCAAGTCAGATGCCTTGGCCTTGGCTAATTTTGAGAGCCAAGCGAAACCTGAGACGTCCAATGACTCTAAGGAACTTCCAACTTTGGATGCTGATGCAAAGCGAGAGCTTCAGATCGCTGTGGAACAGATTCAATTTACAGAGTTGAGGACTTGCTTAGTATCAGAGCTCTTGGAAGGAACTGAGGAAGAACCTCAGCTCTTGGACGGAATTGAGGTGGAGTCGCATCTGCCGAAGCCTTGTATATTGCCGGAGGCTGTCAAAGGAAGTGATGAACAGGAGTGTGATGAGCCCAAATTCATGGTGATTGAACACGGGGTAGAGTTTGTATCAAAAGACCGGACTTGCAAAACCAGTGCTGACATTGAGATTGACGAGTCTGCTGGTGATGACAAAGCGGGTGAGGCCAGAAAGGAAGGACTGGATACGAAACCAGAAGAACCAGTTGCGGAAATGGCTCAGCAGGAAAGCCATAATCTGCATGATGCTTCATTGTTGACTGGTGAGGCCAAAATGGAAGAAGGGTCAGATATGAAGATACATGTACCCGATGCGGAAGAAGCTGAGCATGACATCTATAATCCACAAGAGGCCACATTGTTGGCTGTGGATCCACCGATGCAAGACCTAGATTCTATCTTTGGTAAGCTCTCGGTTCTTGAATTAGGGGAATTCGAGTCTCCAGATATCCAAGGCAAACCAACCAAGCAACTGAGTCATGGGGACATTAAATCTAACTACAAGATGGCAAATTTGCTGAACAGGTCCCGTAGCTTAGATGCTGTCACAGAGTCTGTTGCCAGTGAATTCTTAAGCATGCTAGGTATAGAGCATAGTCCTTTCGGATTGAGTTCGGACAGTGATCCAGATTCACCAAGGGAGCGGTTGTGGAAGCAATTTGAGAAGGAATCACTAGCTTCAGGTGATAATATCTTTGGTCTTGATGCTGGAATGGAGAAGCAGTCCTATTGGGATGAACTTTCAGATGGTCTTGATCTCTCAGTAATTATTCAAGAAGCTGAGACAGAGCTTCAGAATGCGGAACTGGCAATGAACAACATGAAATCCAGGGCTAAAATGCTGGAAGATGCAGAAACAGAAGCTTTGATGCATGCATGGGGCTTGAATGAAGAGGCCTTTCATTGCTCTCCGCCTGGGAGCTGCTGTGGATTTGGTAGTCCCATTGACCTCCCTCCGGAAGAGCCACTTGAGTTGCCACCACTTGGTGAGGGCTTGGGTCCTATTGTTCAAACAAAAGATGGAGGTTTTTTGCGGTCCATGAACCCTTTGATGTTTAGGAATGCAAAGAACAAAGAGAACTTGATCATGCAGGTGTCCAGCCCCATTGTGGTTCCTGCAGAAATGGGTTCTGGGATCATGGAGATATTGCAGCGATTAGCTTCAGTGGGCATTGAAAAACTATCAAGGCAAGCAAGCAAGCTGATGCCACTAGAAGATATCACTGGTAAGACAATGCAACAGATTGCCTGGGATTCTGCAACTGCTCTGGATTCTTGTGAAAGGTCTGAGAGTTTTATCATCTGTTTCTCTTCAGTTTAATTTCTTTTGTAACCCCCCCTTGTTTTAGAATCTTCTGATGCCTGTATTAAAATTTTCTCCTATGGTTTGTACAGGAATGACTTATTAGAAAATCATTATCCAGAAACAGGGTTGGCTGCTTCTCATAATGTCTCTGGGAGGAGGAAGAAAGGTAATGGCATGTCTCTAGCTTCCTCCAGCACTGGGGAAATGATATCTGAATATGTTTCACTGGAGGATCTAGCTCCAATGGCAATGGATAAGATTGAAGCCCTTTCAATTGAGGGGTTGAGAATACAGACAGGCATGTCTGATGAAGAAGCACCTTCAAATGTTAGCCCCCAGTCTATCGGAGAAATTTCAGCATTGGAAGGAAAAGGAGCCGACAATAGCTGGTCTCTAGGTCTGGAAGGCACAGCTGGATTACAGCTTTTGGACATTAAAGACAGCGGGCACGATGTAGATGGCTTAATGGGTTTGTCTATAACACTAGATGAGTGGATGAAGCTTGATTCAGGCATAATTGATGAGGAAGATCAGGACAGTGATCGAACATCGAAGATTCTGGCAGCCCATCATGCTAATTCAATGGACTTGATTTGTGGTGAGTGGAAGGAAGACAAGAGAGGTAGGAAAAAATCTGGTAGAAAGTGGGGATTGTTGGGGAATAACTTCACTGTTGCTCTGATGGTACAGCTCCGGAATCCCTTGAGGAACTATGAGCCAGTGGGCACGCCAATGCTTGCTTTAATTCAAGTTGAGCGAGTTTTTGTTCCCCCGAAACCGAAAATATACAGCACTGTTTCAGAAAAGGGAAACAGTGAACAAGAAGATGAGGTTGAGACTGAAAGCAAACCATTGACCAAGGAGGAGAAACATGAGGAAGAGGTCATTCCTCAGTACAAAATCACTGAGGTACATGTTGCGGGTCTAAAAACAGAACCTAACAAGAGAAGTCTTTGGGGTAATCCCAAGCAACAACAGTCTGGTTCTAGGTGGTTGCTTGCTACTGGAATGGGCAAGAGTAATAAGCATCCGTTTATGAAGTCGAAGACAGTTGCAAAACCTTCTCAAGACATGACGGCCAAAGTGCAGCCAGGAGATACTCTTTGGAGCATTTCTTCACGTGTTCATGGCACTGGGGCCAAATGGAAAGAGCTAGCGGCTCTGAACCCTCACATAAGGAACCCTAATATCATCCTCCCGAATGAAACTATTAAGCTGCGTTGAGTACAGTGAGCACATGGTAAAACACTATCACATGAGCCTTTTGTACAGAGGGCAGATGGGTTGCATGAGGTGCATTGTCGTTCATCGTTTGGTTTCTGCAGCTTAATATTACGGGCACCTTTCATGCCTGGATTCCATATTGTAAGGACTAAATATGGTTGCATTTCATCGTTGAGTTTCTTGTTGCACATACTTTCAAAAACAAAATCTTAATTACCATGCAGGCAATTTATGTAACTAAGCATCTTTCTATAAATAGATCTGCATTGTTTGTGTCTATATATCAGCATAGCTTGGGGGATGAGGTCCTTCACCACATGATTGTGTTTTCACCATGGATTTCTTTTGCTCCTTGTGAATTGCTCATTCAAGGGGTGAATCATTTTTATTTGTCGAAATAAAATATTGAAACCACTTGCATCTTTATTAGCTTATTCAAATTGTTTAAACCTTTCTTCCCTTGAAGGACGGTAAGATATCTGGATGGTACTTTCACCAAAGTAATGCTAGAGTTAGCTATCTTGTCCAATTCCATAAACTTTGCTGATACGTAAAATCCTAGTTTATATGTTAAAGGATTGGTGCCATTTCTAGTTTGCGTTTGTTGGTGCAGAAAGCATAGCCATCTTTTGTTGCACTGCTGAGTAAATTTAGTGTGATCAATAAATAGGACAGTGTTGTTACAATGGCTTGTTGTTGTAACTGAGCCATGAATTGCTTGTGATTTCTAATATCTATTTAAATGTCATGAAAGGTTTGTAAATTTGTGAAAGCTGCTGAGTTGTTAGAGATCAAACCAATAGTTAGTTAATTGCTTGACTTGGAAAGAATTGATGGCAGGTAAAAGAAGAACCTGAAGCCTGATGGGTGAAGGTTGTGCTATTTCTTTCTGATTGCAGGCAGTGAAAGTTGCTTCAGGTTAGTGCAGAAATTTGCACACCTTTTAAGGTTATTTTCAACTATATTTCTTTTATTTTCAAGAATCAGGTTATTATTATAACTTTTGAGAAGTCATCATATTAGTGTCACACAGGATTTCATAATCCAGAATTATATATATATATATATATATATATATATATATATATATATACAGAGAGAGAGAGAGAGAGAGAGAGAGAGAGAGAGAGAGAGAGAGAGAGAGACCTTTATCTATATCTCATCTCTCTTGGGAGAACCTTTGTTAGAAATTTCTCCTTAGGTTATCACGTTATGATTTCATTTTTGTTGTGATGGTTCGATTTAGCAAGATAACACTTTATACCATATAAGAAAACCATATATATATACACACACCTAAATTATTATTTCTGATATCGAATGGACTGCCATTTCGAATTAGAATCGTTGACATTTAAACTCACACTACTCCCAGCAGTGCTCGAAAATGAATATAAATTCCCCGTTGTGTGGTGATTTGAACATTAAGAACACATCAGCATATGCTAGCCACCATCAGCACACAAAAAACAGAAGAAAAAAACCACCATCAGCACACAAAAAACAGAAGAAAAAAAACCTACTGATGGCACTGTTTTGAGTTTAGTATCAGTCAAGTACTTAATATCTTATTGATCGGAAATAATAAATACCAAATTGTTACAAACGGTCGTCGCACACCCGTAACAACTTCATTTAATGAACCGTTCGTCGTTTTCCTTTACATATACATGTGCTTGACAGCATGTTTTGATTTAGTTTTATGTTTTTTTATTTATAAAAATATAAGTTCAAACAAGTTGCAGCGAAATAGTGCGATCGCTCATCGAATCGAGCAAAACAGTCCAAAATGGCTCCGTTTTCACGTGTCATGGGCTGTTTTCTGTAGCCCGCTATTGCACCCCAAAACGTTAGCCATCTCAACCCTTGGAACCATCTGGGTGGCACCATGGGGGATGGGGCTTCGGTATTATGTCGGGCGTTGAACAACCATTCGCAAGTTCGCACGTTACCTTGACGGAACTTGTTGTCGCGCCCGGCACCCGGTGAGCAGCTGTTTGTGGACTTGCACTTGTTCGTTCAACCCTCTAAAGTCCTTGTTTTTCTCCTCTCCCTCTTTTCTCTTGTGCACGCAAGGTGCTCGCTGAATTGCTTGTAAAGCTTTCCCTTTTCGTGAGACGTCAGGACTTGTCCGTCGCTCGTTCTTCGAACTAGTCAACTTTCTCTTTTACAGGTCCTTCAGAACCTGCGAGAGGTTGCAAGTAGGCTGATCTTTGCGGATGTAAATCGCAAGGGCGAGGCGCGACTTAGGCAACGCAAGCTAAGTTCGCGTCTTTGCCGCAAGGGTGTCTCACGCCTTAGGCAATTCCAACTAAGGCCGTGACATTGTGGTATCAGAGCGGGCAAGCACTTCGAGCGAGCAACGAAGGAACTTCACAACTTCGCCATGGCAAAGCATCGTGGCGAATCAAGCAAGACGGGGCAAGCTGGACCCTTGCCTCAAGCAGCCGTAGGTGGGCTGCAAGTGCACATTCGCTCTTATGCTGTTGGAGCCGCTTAGGAGGAGCACGACAGCGAACATGATGAGCGAGAAGTTGTCTACTCTCCGCGAGTGGAGGAGGCGCAATCTAAAGTGCCAGTCGAGAAAAATAGTCATAAGGAAAGACTCACGATGGCAGAAACCCGTTTGGATGTTCTCAAAGCAAGCTTGGAGGAACTCTACCATGGCCAACGAAAGCTTGTTGGGGTAGAGAGCTCACAAGAAGAAGCGGAGTCCAGAATCGACAAGGTTGAGGCCCTAGTCAACCGTTTGTCAAAGGACACCAAAGACTCCGTGCAACACCTGTAGGAAGTTGTGGTGGGACTCACTTCAAGGGTGACCATATTCACAAGAGCACTAAATGCGGGAGGAAGCAACACCCGTGTTGCGCCGTCACAAAACTTGAGGGCACCCGAGCCTCATGGTTATAGAGGGGCCAGAGATGCCAAAGAGCTCAAGAATTTTCTGTTCGACATGAAACAATACTTTCAAGCTACGAGGCCTGATTCTAAAGATACCAAAGTTTCTATAGCCACCATGTATCTGAACGGAGATATAAAACTTTGGTGGCAAACCCATTGGGAGAAGATCCAACAAGGTCAATGTCGAGTTGACATATAGGAGGACTTGAAGTAGGAGTTGAGAACTCAGTTCCTACCGGAGAACACAAAGTTCGTCGCAAGAAGGAAGTTGAGACAACTCTACCAAAATACTTCCATCCGAGACTACGTGAAGCAATTTTTTGCGCTAATGATGGACATATAGGACATGTCCGAGAAGAATAAGCTATTCAGCTTCCTTGATGGTTTGAAGCTATGGGCTAAATAAGAACTACATCGAAGGAATGTCGCCGATATGATCGGGGTGATTGCTACCGCAGAAAGGCTCACCGACTTTGTTTCCTCTGAAGACTCGGGAAGAAGGAAACAATCTTCAAGCAATCGCCCTCCAAAATATTCTCGAGGGAAGGAGCTCGGGAGCGAACAAAAGAAGAAGAGTTCCCACAAAGGGCCAAGCCCGAAAGGCAAGGCCCTGAAACCTGGCAGATGCTTCTTGCGCGGAGGGCCACACATGATGAGGGAGTGCCCACAAAAACAGGCACTCAATGCTTTAACAGCTTCCATCCATCCCCCCAAATCGGACAAGGGCAAGGCTGTCACTCTTAGTTCGAGTAGTTCTGAATCTAACAGCGATGGCGAGGAGTCGCAATGACCCCGGATGGGAGCAATGCATTTGTTGAACGTCATGTGGGCTCAAGTGGGGGAGAACATGAAGACGAGGCCACAAAAAACAAGAAGTGGTGAGCTGATGTACGTAGACATCAAGCTCAATGGCCAAACGACTCGTGCAATGGTGGACATGGGCGCTACCCACAACTTTATTGCTGATCGAGAAGCAAAGCGACTTAGGCTGATCTTGAAGAAGAGCCCAAGTCGAATGAAGGCAATGAACTCGAAGGCTAAGCGAATCTCCGAGTTGGCAAAGGGAGTTCCCATCAAGATCGAAACATGGAGCGGGAGCACAAACATGATGGCGGTGCCACTAGACGACTTCCAAGTGATTCTTGGAATGGAATTTATACATGTGGCGAAGTTGGTGCCAATGACGTTCCTAAACTCCCTATGTATGATGGGAGGTGACGACCCCTGTGTGGTTCCCATCTCTTAGAGAGGAACCAGGGAACCCCAACATATATCGGCATTACAACTGAAGAAAGGGGTACGAAAAGGCAAACTAACATTCGTGGTTGCTATGAAGCTAGAGCCACTCGAGGAGAAGGCCGCTCATCAACCTGCTGTGGTGGCAAACGTCCTGAAAGAGTTATTGGCATTATGCCACCCGAGTTGCCAAAAACTCTTCCGCCACGTAGAGGCGTGGATCATAATATCGAGTTGGAGCCAGGAGTGAAGCCTCCAGTGAGATAACTCTACTGCATGCCCCCGCCAAAGTTGGCAAAACTCAGAAAACAGTTAGGTAAACTGCTAAGCGGTGGTCTCATCCGTAGTTCTAAAGCACCATTCGGAGCTCCAGTTCTCTTCCAGAAGAAACAAGATGGGAGCCTCCGACTATGCGTCGATTACCGAACCTCAACAAAGTGACGGTGAAGAACAAGTATCACATCTCGCTCATCGCGGACTTATTCGACCAATTGGGCAAAACTAAGTATTTCTCAAAACTCGACCTTTGGTCGGGGTATTGGCAGGTGCGCATTGCTGAAGGTGACGAAGCGAAGACTACCTGTGTGACCAGGTATGGAGCGTTTGAGTTCTTGGTGATGCCTTTCGGCTTAATCAACGCCCCAGCCACGTTTTGCACTCTCATGAACCAGCTATTCAAAGAGTATTTGAATAAGTTCATGGTTGTCTATTTGGACGATGTCATCATCTACAGTCAAACGCTCGAGGAGCATGTCAAGCACCTTCGGACAATTTTCAAGGTTCTCAGGAAGAACACTCTGTTCATGAAAAGAGAGAAATGCTACTTTGCTCAAATGGAGATCTTATTCTTGGGGCATCGAATCGTTGAAGGCTCTATTCGGATGGATAAATCGAAGGTGCAAGCGGTTGTAGAATAGCGAACTCCAAAGAAGGTGCCAAAGTTGATATCCTTTCTTGGTTTCGTCAACTACTATTGACGCTTCATAGCGGGGTATTCGAAGCGTGCGACTCCATTGACGGAGTTGCTGAAGAAGGAGCAACCTTGGAGGTGGTCTGACAGATGTGAAATAGTATTCCAAGAACCGGTGCTTAAATTGCCGGACTATGGGGAGCCTTTTGATGTCCATACAGATGCTTCAGACTTCACTATTGGGGGAGTACTCATGTAGGAGGGTTATCCGGTGGCCTACGAGAGTCGTAAGCTCAACAAGACCGAGTGGCGATATCTAGTGCACGAGAAGGAGATGACAGTGATGATCCACTATCTATGAGTTTGGCGACACTATCTTCTCGGATCGCGATTTGTGCTGAGGACAGACAACATCGCTTTGAGTTATTTCCAAACTCAGAAGAAACTCTCTCCAAAGCAAGCATGATGACAGGACTTCTTGGCTGAATTTGATATAGCAATGGAGTACAAGCCTGTAAAGGCAAATGTCGTGACTGATACATTGAGTCGAAAAGTGGAGCGTGTAAATGCCGTACAATTGGAGGGCAGAGGCCAAGCAAGTCAATTGCACTCCAACTTCCTTTCCAGGATCAGGGATGGACTGTATAGTAATCCCCAGGCAGTTATCTTGATGCAGCTCATCAAAGAAGACAAGGCACGACGATTTTGGGTCCAGGAATGACTCATTTACACTAAAGGGAATAGAGTTTATGTTCTTCGAGTAGACAATTTGAGGTGTAAACTCTTAAGAGAGTGTCATGATTCCCTTTGGGTTGGACACTCAGGCATTCACAGAACGTTGGCTCTCGTGGAGAGGGTCTTCTACTGGCCAAAGATGAGGACTGATGTGGAGGAATATGTTCGAATATGCTTCACTTGCCAACAAGACAAGGCGGAGCAGCGGAAGCCGGTGGGACTTTTCGAGCCATTGCCCGTACCGAAAAGGCTGTGGGAGAGCATTTCCTTGAACTTCATATAAAGCTTGCCACTAGTAGAGAGACTCGGATCGATACTCGTGGTGGTCGATCAATTTTCAAAGTATGCAACTTTTATTGCTGCTCCCCTACACTGTTCAGCAGAGGAGGTGGCCAAGCTGATGATGAAGGATGTAGTGAAGTATTGGGGAGTCCCGCACAATATCATCAATGATCGAGACGCTCAATTCCTGGGACAATTCTGGTCCGAGCTATTCAAATTATTGGGGTCGAAGTTATACTTCTCCACAAGCCTCCACCCCCAGACGGATGGCCAAACCGAAAGGATAAACTCGCTCCTAGAGCAATATCTTCGGTACTACGTGAGTGCCAACCAACGAGATTGGGTGAAGTTGTTGGACATTGCCTAATTCTCCTACAACTTGTAGCAGAGCTCTACATCCAACAAGAGCCCCTTCGTGATCATTACAGGGCAACAACCGTCAACTCCTCACACCATGACAATCGAGTATACTAGGAGTAGTCCGTCAGCTTACCACTTCGCAAAGGAGTGGCACCGAAATGCAGATATTCCGCTAGCTTACTTGGAGAAGGCAGCAAAAAGAATGAAGAAGTGGGCAAACTTGGGAAGGCGACCACAAGAGTTCAAGGTCAACGAATTGGTGTTGGTAAAGCTCCAACCAGCATCACTCCAATTCTTTAGGAACAAAGTCCACAAAGAATTGGTGCACAAGTATGAAGGGCCCTTCCCAATTATCAGCAGGGTGGGCAATGTCTCCTACAAGTTGCAGCTACCGGCGTGGTTCAAAATTCACAATGTTCTTCATACCAGCAACCTGAAAGCCTACCACTCGGATCCGCAAGATGCTTCCCGAAGTGTTCCAACTCGGCTACCCCCCACCAGAGTCTCCTACGAGAAATGAGTTGAAACCATTTTAGCGGATCGCAAGATAAAGCTACCCATTGGAGCTAAGCAGACCGAGTACTTGGTGAAGTGGCGAAAGCTTCCCCGAATTGAAGCTAGTTGGGAGCCCGAAGACGCCCTATGACATGAAGAAGCAATCATCAACAACTACCAACAAGCGTTGATGAGGGTGTCGACAGTTTAAGTGGGGGAGAATGTCACGAACGATCGTCGCACACCCGCAATAACTCCGTTCAATGAATCATTCATCGCTTTCCTTTACACGTACAACTGCTTGCCAGCATGTTTTGGCTTGGTTTTATGCTCTTTTGCTTGTAAAAATGTAAGTTCGAACAAGTTACAGTGAAACAGTGCGATCGCTCACCGAACTGAGCAAAACAACCCAAAATGGCTTCGTTTTCACGCGCCATAGTGTCACGGACAAACTTTGAAACAGGATGTTTGATGTAATGCTCATGTATGTCTGTGTCTTGTGGGTTTGTTCATGCTCTGCACAGCAGGTTGAGGGACGGCCGAAGGCTAAGAGTCCCATTTGTGTGGGTTTGATGGCCACTTTAGGCTTGTAAATAAAGGTTGTGTCATGTGGACACTTGTGAGAGATTTTCGGTCTGTAATGGACCATTTTCCCCTTTGTTGTGCAACTGTTCGGAGCTTGTTAAGTCTGTCTGTAATTTGCATTGTAAACGAAGTGTTTCCTGGATTGTTTGCTTGTGAATCCTGAGTAAGGCGCTTTCTCTAACCCGTTTTCTCTTTTGTAGGTCCTAGGGGACCATGGGGAGGTTTCGGGGAGGCTGACCTTTGCGGACGGACACGCAAGGGTGCCGCACGACTTAGGCAAAACCAGCTAAGTCCGTGACAGATGGTATCAGAGCGGGACAAGCACTCATAGAAACACTTGACATGCAAACGTGGGGGACCTAGCGGGGCTGCGTTGAGGGCAGCTAGCATGCGCGACTGTTTTGGGGAAAACGGACATGGAGATGTAGGGTAAGGAGTCGCTCAGAGGAGCGGGCATCTGAGAGTGGCATTCAGAGGAATGGCCAACCCTTCGCGCAAGAGGCACCACGAGGACAAACAAGCTGAGAAGAATGCGGAGCACACAAAGGTTGGGATGGCTGAGTTTGAGTTACGGCTCAACGTTGACAACAACACTTGATGGTGCTCAAAGCAAGCAAAGCGCTTGGCAAAAGGTTGAGACCATATAAGGTGGAATGAGTTGTTCGGCAACCGAAAGAGTTGCGCAAAGCTCACAGAGGTGAGGGGAATTGCTAACTCAAAGAATTCGGTACTCATGTAAGGGCTTGTATGCGGACGACGGACTGTTCGTGGCCATCCCAAAGCGATCGGAACTCGGCGCCATGGAGCATTGAAACTTTCTCTTCGGCATGCAAAGGATACATCCGTAGGAGGCTGAAGTGTGCAGCAAGTTCAGCATGTTGCTAGGCCTTGAGGGGCATAGTGAGGGCTGTATTGACATGGAGTCGCAATCTAGCAAGTGCATTTGCAGGAGGTAGGACAATGCACAGTTTGTTCAGCAAATCGGAGTAGTCCAAGGGGATGGTGGTCTCCGAATCGAAGAGAGATGTTTGCTCCAACGGGATAGATATCTAGGAGGGATAAGTCCCGACTCTCCAGAGGGAGAATCTTGTGCAACGGACCGCACATGTTGAGGAGGAGTACCTCAACAAATAACACCTCCACGAAGCTCAATGGATCGAGCGAGCGGCGAGGAGTCGTCGCATGATCTCGCTTGAGAGAACACATTGGTGGATGCATTGCGAGATCAAGTGGGGGAGCGACCAAAAGCAACAGAAATGAAGGCACACTAGGAGTCGATATGGAGATCGGACTCAAGGGAGGGCTGACCCGTGGAATGGTGGGCGCGAGGACCACCATCAACTCAATGCAGAAACGAGGAGCGGAGCAACTTGGGTATAACTTGGCGAAGTACCCAAGCCGTATGAAGTGAGCCGGCATAGAAGATGGAACATAGAGCGGAGGCGCAGAGCTTTCCGTTGACAGAGGTCAAGGACATGAACTCTTGCAGAGGCAAGAGCAGGATCATGTTGTTCCATGGGTCCTTTCTGATGGAGCGGACTCATCCTGCATGATGCCAAAGACGAAGGGAGCTTCTGGGCACATGCACCTTATCTCGGAGAAGCATTTGACGGAGGAACCAAGGCGATTTAACTTGCGGAGGCAAAGTTGGGTTCAGAAGGCCTTGGCACGGGGCAAGAGGACGCGAAGGCGAGTACTCTTGAAGAATATGCCACAGTGTTGCTATGAAGTTGCTTGAAAGGAAGCGGTGCGCAGCGGAGATTGTGCTGGTAGGGGCAGAGGCCCAGAATCCAGACAATGGTGCACTAATTGCAGCGAAGTCGGTGGATTTCGGGAGCTACTAGGCGACGGACTGTCCTAGAGCGGTGCTTCATCTAGGTGTGATCCAAGAGTGGGTGGATGAAGGTCGATTGCCAAAGGAGTGAAGGCCATGGTACCGCAGAGGTGGGTCTTCCGTGCGTGCATCGAATTTTGCATCGGATGAAAGCCTTGGTCATCAGCATATGGGGGCTGTGTTCCACCAAGGGTGAAGTTCGAATGCAAGGTCCAGTGAGTCCCCTGGGAGGGACGTGATCATGCAGAGGTATGATCGAAGCAGCTAGAGAGTTTGACTGCTCCAGAACTATATTCGCTTAAGGGAGCCCGACAAGTCAGAGGACAAGGTCGAGTAAGCGAACGTTGCGACCAAGGAAGCTAAGGAGAACAGAATTGGTGTAAACTCTACAACATGATGGCAGAGGCCATGCATGGGAGTTGCAGTCTGTCTTTCCATCGACCAAAGGGAGCTGCTTGAAGAACACAGAGGTGTTGAAGCAGGCGGTCGAAAGGGGCGAGGAAGCGACGACGAGTCCAGAGGGACTTAGCTACCCAAACTCAAGCATCAGTTAGTATGGAGGTGGACTCGGAGGAGTGCCACAGAGACATCTACTGATCGGGAAGAAAAGGGATGCAGAGGCGAAGCGACGGATAGTAGGGCCATGGGCATGGTAGCGCCATGGTACCGCAGAGGTGGGTCTTCCGTGCGTGCATCGAATTTTGCATCGGATGAAAGCCTTGGTCATCAGCATATGGGGGCTGTGTTCCACCAAGGGTGAAGTTCGAATGCAAGGTCCAGTGAGTCCCCTGGGAGGGACGTGATCATGCAGAGGTATGATCGAAGCAGCTAGAGAGTTTGACTGCTCCAGAACTATATTCGCTTAAGGGAGCCCGACAAGTCAGAGGACAAGGTCGAGTAAGCGAACGTTGCGACCAAGGAAGCTAAGGAGAACAGAATTGGTGTAAACTCTACAACATGATGGCAGAGGCCATGCATGGGAGTTGCAGTCTGTCTTTCCATCGACCAAAGGGAGCTGCTTGAAGAACACAGAGGTGTTGAAGCAGGCGGTCGAAAGGGGCGAGGAAGCGACGACGAGTCCAGAGGGACTTAGCTACCCAAACTCAAGCATCAGTTAGTATGGAGGTGGACTCGGAGGAGTGCCACAGAGACATCTACTGATCGGGAAGAAAAGGGATGCAGAGGCGAAGCGACGGATAGTAGGGCCATGGGCATGGTAGCGCCATGGTACCGCAGAGGTGGGTCTTCCGTGCGTGCATCGAATTTTGCATCGGATGAAAGCCTTGGTCATCAGCATATGGGGGCTGTGTTCCACCAAGGGTGAAGTTCGAATGCAAGGTCCAGTGAGTCCCCTGGGAGGGACGTGATCATGCAGAGGTATGATCGAAGCAGCTAGAGAGTTTGACTGCTCCAGAACTATATTCGCTTAAGGGAGCCCGACAAGTCAGAGGACAAGGTCGAGTAAGCGAACGTTGCGACCAAGGAAGCTAAGGAGAACAGAATTGGTGTAAACTCTACAACATGATGGCAGAGGCCATGCATGGGAGTTGCAGTCTGTCTTTCCATCGACCAAAGGGAGCTGCTTGAAGAACACAGAGGTGTTGAAGCAGGCGGTCGAAAGGGGCGAGGAAGCGACGACGAGTCCAGAGGGACTTAGCTACCCAAACTCAAGCATCAGTTAGTATGGAGGTGGACTCGGAGGAGTGCCACAGAGACATCTACTGATCGGGAAGAAAAGGGATGCAGAGGCGAAGCGACGGATAGTAGGGCCATGGGCATGGTAGCGCCATGGTACCGCAGAGGTGGGTCTTCCGTGCGTGCATCGAATTTTGCATCGGATGAAAGCCTTGGTCATCAGCATATGGGGGCTGTGTTCCACCAAGGGTGAAGTTCGAATGCAAGGTCCAGTGAGTCCCCTGGTACCCAAGACAAGGCTGAAGGGCGGAGGCCAAAGAACTTCGTAAGACCGTGTCAACGAGATTCTCATCAAGACTAGCGAAAGTGAAGGACTTCGGGTCATGCAAGAGTGCACGATCAAGGAACGAAGCAGGCAGTACGCGGTGCTGTACCTTTTGCTACTCAGGAGTAGGTGGCAGGGCTGATGGAGAGGCGGTACAATCTCAGAGGCGACCAAATCTATCAGAGAATTACTCCAAGTTGGGGTGAAACTTCGGCATTCCAGAAGTTCGATGGCATTGAGGAGGTGAATCACAGTAACTAACTCAATGCAAGGAGTGCAAAACACTTCAAGTGCTTCAGAAGTGTGAGCAAAGAGCAGGCGAGGCCAGTAACCAGCTCGATGCATGGAGTACAACCTCGAGGAGGCGGGAGAAGTCAAGTAACCTTTGCCTTCTCAACTACTAAGAGAATGGGTGAAACCGAGTACCCCCAATTCTTCTTATCTATCCAGCAGAGGAGCTCTGCACAAGTTCAAAGACCCTTCGAAGATAATGGAAGACAATAGTTGTCAAATCCTCACCAACGGTGATCAGTGCTACTGAGAGTAGATTGTCCGCTTCATTTCCTAACGAAATGCCAATCGAAAGCTGAAGTGATGCGAACCTACTTGGATGAGGCAACTAAGCGAAAGAAGAGTCAATGGACAGATTTTGTGGAGGAAGGACCCAAAACTTCAGAAGTTTGCGAGAGGATGCTCGTTAAAGCTCCAACAAGCATCCACCCAGTTCAAGCAGCATGTGGAATTTGAGAGACTAGCGCAGAAAGGATGGTCTTTTCCTTCATCTGGAGGATCCGCAGGAACCAACAAGGATCAACACAACTCAGCCAACCCCACACCATATTTAGAGTCATTGGCGAGTTGAAGCAGGATGGCGGATCAAAGATTCGACTACTCAAAAACAGTAGCGAAGAGCAGCTGGGAGCCAAGAGGCGCGTTGCAGCTGGAGCAGAAGATTGAAGACTCAGCAAAGGCAAGCAGTTGCAGTGTCGACAAAGGCTTCGACGAGGACGTCGAAGGAATAAGTGGGGGAGAATGTCACGGACAAACTTTGAAACAGGATGTTTGATGTAATGCTCATGTATGTCCGTGTCTTGTGGGTTTGTTCATGCTCTGCACAGCAGGTTGAGGGACGGCCGAAGGCTAAGAGTCCCATTTGTGTGGGTTTGATGGCCACTTTAGGCTTGTAAATAAAGGTTGTGTCATGTGGACACTTGTGAGAGATTTTCGGTCTGTAATGGACCATTTTCCCCTTTGTTGTGCAACTGTTCGGAGCTTGTTAAGTCTGTCTGTAATTTGCATTGTAAACGAAGTGTTTCCTGGATTGTTTGCTTGTGAATCCTGAGTAAGGCGCTTTCTCTAACACGTTTTCTCTTTTGTAGGTCCTAGGGGACCATGGGGAGGTTTCGGGGAGGCTGACCTTTGCGGACGGACACGCAAGGGTGCCGCACGACTTAGGCAAAACCAGCTAAGTCCGTGACAATAGGCTGTTTTCTGAAGCCCACTACTGCATGATAAAACGTCAGCCATCTCAGCCCCTTGGAACCACCTAGGTGGCACCATGGGGGATGGGGCTTCGGTATTATGTCGGGCGTTGAACAACCTTTCGCAAGTTTGCACATTACCTTGATGGGAGCAGCTATTTGTGGACTTGCAACTGTTCGTTCAACCCTCTAAAATCCTTGTTTTCCTCCTCTCCCTCTTTTCTCTTGTGCACGCAAGGTGCTCGCTGAATTGCTTATAAAGCTTCCCCTTTTCGCGAGATATCGGGACTTGTCCGTCGCTCGTTCTTCTAGCTAATCAACTTTCTCTTTTATAAGTTCTTCAGGACCTACGAGAGGTTGCAAGTGGACTGATCTTTATGGACGCAAATCACAAGGGCGAGGCGTGACTTAGATAATACAAACTAAGTTCACGTCTTTGTTGCAAAAGTATCTCATGCCTTAGACAATTTCAGCTAAGACCGTGACAAAATGATATTTATCAAATACCATATCAAATCTAAAATGTATAGTTTGCTAACGCTCAAAGAGGCCTCAGCCAATCCATTGGTTATTGGTATCAATGACATCAGAAGCTATGCCTTTTTTTCATCAATAACATCCGAAGATATAAGTGATGCACATACAACTTGGAATTGATACCAACAACAATAGCCAATAATAAGTCATAATATCTTGGCATCGATTGCATTCAAATCGATACTCTTAAGAGTATTTAATTTTTTATTATTTATAGTTTCTAATAAAATCGTCCATCGAAAATAGTACCTCCGGAAAACAAAATTTTCTTGTAACCTCTCTATTACAAGAGTAGTATTAAATACAGTGGGGGAAACCAAAATGTTTTGACCTATGCAATAACTCTCGATTATAAAGGCAAAACTGCAAGTCTTTGCATCATCAGATCACTGAGAAAGAAATTTTAGGGGCAGTACAGCAAAACCAAAAGCCCTACCCTGTCATAATTCAAAAACCTTCGACAAAACATATACGATGGGTATCTCAAAGCACTTTCAATCAAACCAAAGCTGATTGACCATATCCTGCCCTTGCCGCCATATTCCTTCTTTTTCTCTTTCTTCGTCGGATAGGATCATCACAAGCTATGCTGGACGATGGAGCGGCAAATACATTATATCTGGCACTCAGAAAACACTGCAGCTCTTGACAAATCAAGGTATCTTGAAAATAGACTTCAGCCTCACGACGAGGCGCCACTCTTCCATTGACAGATCATCCTACAGCATAAATTGAAGTAAATTAGTAATTTTATATGGAAAAAAAGCCACCCCATTTTTGGCATGGAAGCAGGTATTCATGAACCCAAGCACGAAACAGTGTAATCAGAGTTGTAGGAACACAATAAACTCTTGCGCACCAAATGGCCACTACAAGAACAAATGGCACACTAAAGGATGAAAGAGGGTCATGAACTAAATGAATAATTTCATTCTTACCCTATAGTTTGTTTTCAATATGTCGATTGACCTCCTTGAGATATGACTGACAAGCTCATCATCAATATCGAAATGCCTGCCGTACATCTTCTGTTGTTCTTCAGGACTGGTGGCAACTATCTGTATAGACGGGAGATGGTCGATGAGGCTCAGAAGATCTTTTCCAAGAAAGTAGGCAAAAGTAAATTCAAAATATGAAATATCCTTGATACCTTTATAGCCACCTTTTGCCCCTTAGTGGCAACATCAACCTGCTTATGATTGATCTCGATCGATGCAATCTTCCCTATATCTATGAACTCTCTTGAAGGAATGCAAATAGGGGTACCAATCTGAAAATTAGGGTAAAGCTATAAGCAAACAAGATATGATACTCTTGTAGAAAAGCACTTACAAATTATAAGAGCAAAGGTCAAATTTACTAAGTGCCAATTTGGAATAAGCTCTATTTCTTATTGTTTGTTCATGAAGATAAAACTCAAAATATCAATGATAAACACATGTTTATTAACTTTTTTTACCTCCCGAAAAGCAAAACATATTTCTTAACTTTATTTTTTTTTCCTCTCCAAAAACAATACTAATAAAGCTATACTTCAATTTTGGAAGCACAAACACTTGCAACATTTTAAAGAGAGATCGTTTGCTTTAACTGTGTGACCAGCCACTGGTCCCTGCAAGTTCCACGACAAACTGCTTCCTAGGATCCTATATGCAAAGTTATGAAAAGAAAACATGTTTTTGTCAATAAATAACAAATTGAAAATAACAGTTCTATTTACTGTTTAGGAACAACCAAAAGCAAATATATTTCAAACAGAGGCCTCGGTTTGTGAGGCCAGTCGAAGACTAAGATGCAAGATTATTTCACACACAGCACTCAATTGCTCGGATAAGGACCCTTCAGAACTAAGATCCGAGCACTAGCTTTGGAAAAAAAAAAAAGCTTCCAAACAGTTCAACTTGCTATTTAAGAACACCAAAACTAATTGCTATTTAGGGAAGATTTATTTCACTTTCAGCAACTAATTGCTTAGATTTGGGCCAAGGATGCTGTCCCTTTGTAGAAAGGTAACAGTCTTAATGGGGAGATCCACAAACATGAACTTTCAATGGATGAAGAAAATGATTGCATATGAAATTACCTTAAGAATGCCTTCAAGAATATCCACACCCAATACAATTGGGTCCTTCTTGTTGAATATGCAGTTTGGCATAATCTTTAGAACGCAGGGGAAAACTGCCTCTTCAGCACTTTCCTTCTTCTTCTCCTCCCTTAGATTGTCAATGTAAGCTTTGAATTGATCAAAAAGATGATATATAATGTCTGCAACGAAGATTCTAACACCAGTCTCATCTGCAAGCTCTCTGGCATCAGGCATCACTTTGACATCAAATGCTAAGATGGTTGCAAACTCTTTTTTCCTCTCAAGCATGACACTAGCCTTCATGACATCCTTCTTGTGTACTGGACCTATACTGAAATCACAAAACGGAATGCTCACAGCTGGGCTCCTCAAGAACTCTGTAAGTGCTTCCAATGACCCAAGGGTTGAAGCCTGGACATATACACCTTCCCCACTCTTGTCAATCCGGTTCATAACCTTTTCCACATCCTGCATTACGGTTTTCTTCAAATCTTCCAAATCATCCTCAGGTTTTGCCACATATAGGGAAGTGCCAGCAATGGCATGCTCAAGGCCCTGTTACATAAAGGATGTACTCAGATGAAGTTGCTGAAATAAAAAGTGCATATCTGTAATCCAAATGTACCTGTGCAGAAATTTTTACACCTTGGGCGGCTTTAAGCTCTTTATGATGCAAGTATGAACCCTGAGAAAGACACGAGTGACATGCCAATCAATAGAAACATGAATCATCAGAGAGCAGCTAGTTTTGGGGTCAATGTAATGTAACTTAAATCATATAAAGATATGACAAACTATTGCTCTATATAACTTGTAGGTCATATAACAAATGCACGACATAATGACAATAACAATAACAATAACACTTAATAATTAGGAATAACTCATCAATTGTAACAAGAATTCCATTGATATGTATGGGTATGGAAGTAGCATCTCAAGATCAAAAAGGTAATTTGAACTCTATAGATAATTTTTACTTCAGAGAATTTCATGAGATAAAAAATTTAAAGGAGATGTTGTATCTGAAAGTTTAGATATGAAAACTACACTCTGGTATTAACTTTTAATGACTGTATTTGGTTTGATATGCAAAAGTAAAATTTCCAAACAAACACATTATAGGCTAACATGTCACAGTTAACAATAAAACAGTATAAAGCAAAGAAAGAAAACATCAATTTAGCAAGTAAAACCTGCTTATCAACACTTTTTAAACACATTGTTTAACCATTGAAATAGTAAAACGAAATGTCATCAGGATGCTCAAAAGTGGTCTAAAGAGATTGAACAAGCACTTGTGAGATCCAGAATCCGTAACTACAATCTTCCAAGACCTTTTTACCAAATTAGTCGAACAAAAGCATAAGAACTACAGTCATTTAGTCATATTAACAAATATCGTCATCCTAGCCTTTCCAACCAAGATTCCCTGGATCAGCTGATCCTGTTGTGGATTTTGATCCAATCTGAGTGGTCTGGATCAGGATTGATTCAAATATGCTAATTCTGACCAACATGAAATGATATCTCACGTCACTACCATGACTCCAAGGCATAAAAATCTTGTGATACACTCATTCTCTGTGGTTTTTCTCAGAATTACTTGTTTGACCAATCTAAATCCTGCTGAACAGATGCAGCACAGCCCACCAATACTGACTCCAGATCCTTGAGTCAGAAGAAAATTATAATCCAGATCCTGCAAATCTTGCTTCCAACAATATAGCTTCTATTAGGATTAAAAGCAAGAAAGCCACTCAAAGATTTGACAGAACTCCACAAACAGATAATAAACCTAGCAACCCTATAAATTTGGTGTACAAAACCTGTCCAAGGCAAGGCAGAAGAAGATCCTTGCACGTAAACCTAAAGACTAGTCAACAAAGTTTTGCTTGAAGGAGCTGAAAGGGCATGAATGGCAAAAACATCATTCAAAACATAACCTCATAATTATTGGTAAAAAAACCCAGGTTTATTTAAATTTTGAGTTTCTTTTCCGCAAAGGATGGTCACCCAATTTTCATCCCTACATAAAATAGGGATGCTTGGTATTTGATCAGAGTTTGGACCATATGAATACTAGAGCAAAATAGAACCGGTGATCATTGATCTAGCATGAATAACAAAGCATCCAACAGACCAACAATGAAAAAAAAGACATAAAAATCAAGGTTAATGACCAAGAACTTTTATCATGAAAATGATTGTATTGTTATTGATTCATTTATTTGATTCTATAAACAAAAGAGGCCTCTTAAATTGATCTCCTCATCTGCAACAAGCCATGTCTGTCTTACTTGATGATGAATTCAAACACATTAAACTAGTTAGAGTAATGAAGGAAAACAAATATTTTAATTTGCATATTTTCAATAAGCCATGACAGTCGTACTCCATCATGACATTCAAGTACATCGGCCATATGACAGAAAACAAGATGCACCAGTAAAGGAGATATTAGTCCATCTCCCTTGCTACCTTGCAATCTTGTACTAAGCTGTATAAAAACACTCTCTTCTTGCCTTTACATAAAAAAACACTTCCCTTTTCAATCCTTGACTAGATTACTAGCTAAATTTTGGTGAATTCATGTATTCTAAAAAATTTCATTTCATTCCACTTACCATGGACAAGATAAGAAGTGACATCAGATGCAGCATTACTCTAGTGATTTCTTTATTTTTTCCTAATCATTCTTGACATCATAGTATCTAATGTTGTTTCTCCTGGGGTTGCACATGATCCAATTCAATATTGGTTTTGAAGAAATTTTCGAATCAAACTGAATATGTTCAGTTTTGAGAAATATAAAGTATAAACCAGACCAAACCAACATTAATTCAGTGTGATTTCTTGTCTGGTTTTGAATGTACCTTGCGTTTTTAGGGCATTATGTTATATGTAATTATAATTTAAGAAAAAACATCATAATTACAAGCCATAATCACCTAACTATTTGGAGTCGAGTGAATATAAAAATCCTTAATTAAGAAAAAGTATTTAGATCTTTATTTATAATTTCTAGTGGAATCTTCTTAAGTCTCTCTTAGCACTACTTATTTTACCTCTTCTAACTCTTTAACATTTGTACATTTGGATGTCTCATTCGCACATACACATACCATCTTGAATGTTTCTCTCCTCATTCTATTGGAGACTCGGAGCTACAACTAATTGTTGACAAATGAAATTTTGTAGTACCTCCACACAAGCACCTAAAATTATCATCTAAGCGACACAAATGTTTTTGTATATATTACCTTTCAACAGCCCATCAGTCTTTAGGTTTAAATGCAAGTATCTTCTTCAAGCAAAACAAGCTCAGAAAATAATTTAAAGTTCTGCATTTTGAACTTTGCTTTAGGTTTAACCGTTTAAGTGCAAGTATCTTCTTCAAGCAAAACAAATTGTTCAGAAGAAGTTTTGCTTGAAGGAACTCAGTACCTCACAAAAGGTTTAAGATCCTAGGTGTACCATATCAAATTTGTTGATGACAAAGATAATTTAAAGTTTAAACTAGCTTCTAGGAATTCAATAAAAAAAGGATTTCAGACATTTCCCTTACTTATACGAGATAGTAGATTAACTATTAGTTGAACTATCTGCTGTAAGATGGAGGCATCATCATATGTCAATCGCTAACATTGTTGTGTAAAGTTTACTGAAAAAGACAAAATCCTGCTAAGAACATCACAAGTTGCAAAAAGCATGGAAACATTTAGACAAGGACACAAGTACCGAGGAAATATACGAAACTGAGGATATAAAGGAAAGATTGTCCTATCATATATGGAGACTGAAAAAGAAAGGAGAGAACCTACAAAGAGAGAGAGAGAGAGAGAGAGAGAGATTACACCTAGCCTTTGAAAGTATCTTGAAATTATTGATGTTATTTATAGAACCTCAACAAGCCTTATAACCTACAATTTTACAAAATGATAATGGGATATCTCTCATACTTTCACATAATATCCATTGTTTGTATAATCTTGACATCTTCCAAGATTAGATGAAATTTAACCAATTAAAAAGGATGCAAGACACCCACAATAGAGAAACTTGCTCAGAGAATAATGCTATTCCAAGTTTCCAACCTAACTAATGGTCAATAACCATTTAAGAAGAATAGATAGCGCAAGGAAACTAGTCCCAAAAAATTGAACTAAATTGTTACCTACAACAACTTATTAAATTTGGTGATAATTACTATGCATCAACAAGGAACTACCCTCTAAATAAGAGAACCGTAGTGGGTGCCTAGAAACATAGGATTTGAGACACTGACAATTTAGTTTAGTCATCGTAAACCTTGATTTCCCTAACCTCGTTATAGCACATAGAGTGACTCTAAGCTAGACCTTTTAGCTAGTCTAACATGTTTATAAAGCATATTTTGGTCAATCTCCCAGAATCCTACAGTCATACAATGAAAAAAAAAGGCCCGAATTTAAGATCCTGTTTTTTTTTTTTTTTTTTTGTTTAACATTCATCAAGAGTTTAACAGAAAGGTGTTATATATAATGGCATCTTTTCCTTGCAAATTGCAAAACCAGAGATGGCATGCTAACATTACCCCAGAAAAAAAAGTACATAATAAGTCCAAAGAAATTGAATTTTGTTGAACTCCTGTCATCAAATACACAGAGATATACCAAAACCAAGTGATGTACTCACCTTTACACGGAGCTCCTTCATTGGGTGGGGAGTCAGTAAAGCTCTGATATTGGTCACAATGGGCCCCTGCAATAAAAACTTAGATAAGAAATAAATATATAAAAAAGGAGGCCAAAGTGAAGACTCAACATCTATACCTGCATGCCGCAAACAACTATTTGGTCACCCTCATGAAGAACACCATTGACCAGTACGACATCAATGGTTGTTCCTAAGCCTTCAATTACTTTAACTTCCAACACAGTACACTGAAATACATATTGAATAAAAGAATAAGTTAATTAAACTTTTACTTATCTTACGTAGAGAGGTACCAAAACTATCCACCGGTAAAGACTTGTTTTTCTAGAAAATAAAGGAAAATGACTAGCATAGTAAGATAAATGAAATGCACATCATATATTTATACAGCTAAAAATTATCATATTCATTGCATTTTACCAGAATATAGTATTGGTTTACAGTGAAGTGAACCACTAACAAGGATATCCTAAGTCTGATCCAACTCAGAGACAGTGGAGAATAAGCACTTGGAAACAAACCTGGACTTCATCGACAAAGGTAAGCTTTTCTTCCATAGTTTTCTGTGCCCATTGCACCAACAATAAGAGAAGATCTGCTATTCCTTCGCCACTAATATGATATACACAAACATTAGGCAAATTTTAAGTATCATAAAATTTTGCTTTTAATAGTCCACCAAAGATGCATAAAAAACCTTTCTTCGTGCTATGTAGATATTACCTGATAGCACTTGTGGGAACAATATTAAATGTTTCTCCCATTTCTTTATTTTTGTAGTACAGAGCTGTGTTCAAGCCCTGCTCTTTAAACTGTGTTATGATCTGTTGAAGGGACGCAGAGAGAGATTGATTCCCAATTAGATTTTAAAACAAAGATACAAAGCAAAAGAGCTTATCAAAATTCCAAATGTATTGACCTGAGTAAGCCTCATATTAAATTCATTCTTCACATCATTAGATTGTTGTCTGAGTGCCTTCACTATTGGTGCATTCGGACAAGATTTCCAACCATAGAGTCTATCCACCTTAAAAAAATTTAATATCATATAATTAGTCAATCACAAAAATATATATAGTAGTACAGAAAAAGAAATTCTGAATTGAAAAGTAATTATTACCTTATTTAAAGCAACAATGAACTCTGCATTCCGACTTTTTAACAGGTTGATAGATTCAATAGTTTGTGGCTCAAGTCCATGCATGATGTCCACAACTAGTATAGCAATATCACAAAGGCTTGAACCTCTAGACCGTAGATTAGTAAAAGACTCGTGCCCAGGGGTGTCAATGACAAGTAAACCTGGAACCTTCAGTGTCGCATCAGCTTTTAGCTCTCTCGTCCTCTCCCTTATGTTTTCAGTTGGAAAATAGGTAGCCCCAATCTGCTGAGTGATACCACCAGCTTCACCTTCCTGTACATTAGTGCGTCTAATACAATCTAGTAACTTGGTCTTTCCAGTATCTACATGACCAAGAATGCAACAAATGGGTGAGCGGAGATCAGGACCACTCTTTTTTGATTTATCCTCCACAGCAGTTGACTCTTGCTTAATAATAGCTTCTTTCCCCCTCTTAACATTTGTGGCAGATTCACTTTCATGTTCATCCTCTTTGTTATTTGCATCATTCTTCTTCGAAGATGTACGAGGAGCCGCCACCTTTTTGACATCAGGCTTTGCAGGTGCTGTTGAATTTGCTTGAGACTCAACAGGAAAAGATACATGTTCAATAGTTCCTTTAGGTTTTGTCATGATGTCCTGATCCTCCTCAGCAAATGGATTTGTCGCGGGCAATGTCACATCAAGATCATCCCAGCTCTTTGCATCCCATTCTTCATCATCTTCATCCTCATCCATAGCTTTGACCTCTTCTGGTTCCTGATCTGCTTCAGTTTTGTCATCAGAATCTCCAACTTGAGATTGAGATTCCTCTTCAACCATAACATCTTGCACAGCTTGCTCTGTACAAGGTTCATCAACCACTTGCTCATTCTCCGTGACCTTCTCTGTTTCCACAACCTTAGATTGAGTCAGTTTAGACTTCTTTGTCTCATATTTGGGCCTCTTCTTTATCACCACACCAGAATCACCTATTGAAACCTCACTCTGAGCAAGGAACTGTTTCCTCATTGCTTCCAACCTCCTCTGTTCATCCTTTTGTTTAGCCGTCAAAAGTTTGCCCTCCTGTTTCTTCTTAAGCAGCTTCTCCTTTTCTCTGTCCTTCTTTCTCCTCTTTGCCTCTTCCGCAAGCCTCTCCAGTTCCTCCAACCGCTTCCTCTCTTCCTCTTCCTTCCTTAGCCTCTCCTCCTCTTCCCTTTTCTTTCTCTCTTCCGCCTCCTTCCTTCTTGCCAGTGCCTCCTGCATCTCCCTAACATGCTTGGGCAACTTCTTGTCAGGAACCTTCCCCTTCACTTCTACTTTTTCTTCCTTAACCTCAACAACAGCTGCTGCTGCAGCAGCTGCAGCCTTCTTCTCTTTCTCCTTCTCCTTCTTCTTTTTCTTCTTCTTGGCCGCTGCTGACTCACCCTCTGCCTCCCCATCTCTATCCTCTGCCTCTGGCTGTTCTACTGGGGCTGAAGCTGATTCCTGCACAACCAGGGCAGACTGATGTGGAGGTGCAGCACTTGGCGGAGGAGGCAGCTGGCCCTCCCCAAGCTCAGCAAGAATCTTATCTAAAGCTTCCTCCTCCTGTGCAGTTCTTCCACTTTTCTTCTTCTTTTTCTTCTGCTGTTTCTTTGAGACTGCTTCCTCAGCGCCATTTACTTGCCTGTTTGATTCCAAGTCGGCATCTTTGACCTCATCTCCCTCGACTTCTTCTTCCGCCAATGTAGGAGGAGATGAAGTCGAAGCTGAAACCAGTGGGGGGGCTTCCCCCAGCTCAGTGAGGAGTTTATCCAAGTCGTCCTCCTCCTGGGCAGTCCGCCCGCTCTTTTTCTTCTTCTTTTTATTTTGCTTCTTCAAATCAGGATCAGCTAAGCTTCCCTGGTGGCTTAATTCCACATCAAGATCCCCATTTCCATCCATCTCATCCAACACAGCAGACGGAGTCAGGGTTTGGGCCATCGCCGGGGCTTCCCCCAGCTCGGCCAGGAGCTGATCGAAGTCTTCCTCTTGAGCGATTCGCCCGCCCTTCTTCTTCTTCTCTTTTTCTGTTGCTTCTTTGAATCCGCATCCTCCAAGCTGCCCTGACGGCCCAATTCCACATCGAGACCCCTGCTTTCGTCCATCTCATCCTCCACACGATCGTCAACTTCAGATTTCACCTTCGATCTCGATTTTGAATCGGGCTCCTCGTCATCCGCGTCCTCCCCAAAGGCATTCAGAGAAGCGAACCCACTCGTAACGGCGCTACTCTTCTTAGATTTAGAGGATTTCTTCTTACCAGAGAAGACGAGGGTAACGGCATCATCGTCATCCTCCCTCGAGGGTTCCGCGGCGCCAGCAGACGATGACTTCTCCCAGTCCTCCGCCGGCTGACCATCGGCGGCTACGTCGCGCTGGTTCTTACTGCCCTTCTTGCCCTTTCTGGAGTTGGCAGCGGTGCGGATCTCCGTCCCGGTGTCCTGCGTCGGCAGCGGCTGCTGCTGCTGCTGCTGCAGGTCCTCCGGGAAGGAGTACTCGTCGTCGTCGATGGCGACCGTTTTCTTCCGACCCATCGCTCCCCGATCGACCCAAACAATTCTAGAGAAGAGGCAGAAGCAGGGATCGGTTCCAACCCTCGTGAATCATACAACAGCGGCGACGATCGAACGCAGGAGGAGATCGACAGCGTGGGTGGAATCGGAAACCCTATAAAGCAGCGAAATCGTTATATTGGGGGGCTGTTGGGGGAGGGGGCGGGTATTATTTACATATATATATATATATAAGACAAAATGAGGAACGCGCTCTCGACTTGGATCTTCGTTAATTTAGCATCGACAGTCGTGTACGTGCCTGATTGATGTCCTAAGATGCGTGCTAGGATGAATGATGGACGGTGAGATTTACATTACAGGCAGGATGCACGAACCTTCCTTCTAAGAAAAATAGATATTACTTTTTGGGGGTAATGTACACAATCCTCTCTTCGGAAAAAAAAAAAAAAGATTGCCAGGAAAATTCTCATACCAAAAGCAGTCAATCCCGTCAAATATGGTATCATTCGTTAGCCGATTCATAACCATTCTCATCCCAAAAATACCTGTGTGATGACAAAATCATCAAACAACAGCTCCTAAAGTAGGAATAATAATCATTGTTAGGAAGAAAAAAAAACCATATCTCTCTCTCTCTCTCTCTCTCTCTCTCTCTCTCTCTCTCTCTCTCTCTCTCTCTCTCTCTAAAATCATGGTAAGAGGATCCGTCTGAATTCAATTTAATCGACTTCTCGAGAATTTTTGCTAAAAACTGAGGAAAATTTTGGCCATGGAGTCAAATGGTAGATTTAGAGTTTCTGAGGTATTTACACTTGGTGTTGTTATTGTCTCCAGGATGATGTTGATTTTGGAGTTGGGAATGACCCCAAATGCCAATTTGGAGAATGCATGTGGTTTGATGTTTTTATCTCAGGAGCTTAGAATATCTTAAATTATGAAATATGCTTAATTATTCTCATCTCGAGTCTTATATTTTTTATTAATTTAATTTAATATTTATTAAATAAGATTTTGATTGTCTGAATTAGGGAGGTGAGTCGGATCCAATCAAGACTCATTTCAGATGTGATTTACCGATGTATCGATTCTATAAGACTAAGTCGACGGTATTCTTGACAATGGTCCCTCTAACGATCAAATCAATCCCTGAAATTCACATTTGAAGACTAGTCGGACTAATTGGACTAGTTAGTGAAATCGAGCATGTGAATCCCTCAAATACGTATATTGGGATCTTTTTTATAAGTAATTTAAGAATGATTGCATCCAATATCGTCAAGCATTAAAAAGAGACACGATGTGTTAGCTGAGGGCATGGCATAACATTCGTCCCTCCTACAATCCACATTATCATATAGTGTCTTTCATGGGATCAGATGGTCGAGCGCTCAACCACGTGCTATCGATTAAGTCTATATGTCCTTTGATTCGATTGTCACTTATCAACAATATGTGGTTGACAGATCACTAGGATGACCAACCTATCAACCACATTCAGGCTTATGTGTTTGTCATGTCAACTTCTTTTTATCACTAAGCCTCTTTTTATCACTAAGCCCCCACTCTGGAGTTGCTGGGTCTTAGAGTTGTCAATCTTTAGAGCACATTAATCTTGACTCTTTACTTAAATTAATCTTTAGAGCACATTAATCTTGACTCTTTACTTAAATTTCGAGCTATTGGTTCTGGATATATTCGGTCGGATAATAATGCATAGTAGACTCTAGGAGGTGCATGTTTGAGTCGGATGTCCCTATAGCATGTGGCCGCCCGGGGATGCTGCGTACTTGAAATGCACATTTGGCTCATATGTTATGAGTCATCGAAATGCACACTTGGCTTATAAGTTGTGCATCATCGAAATACATGTTTGGCCCGTGAGTAGTATGTCATTTAAATGCACACTTGGCCCATAAGTCATGCATAATCAAAATTCACACTTAGACTGTAGTACTTGTGTCGTCAAAATACACACTTAGCCATAGGTTATGCATTATCAAAATGCACACTTAGCCCATTGGCTATGCATCATTGAATGGTCAATCGACTAATTAATCATAGGATGCATAATTGGGTAATTAGTCAGTCAAGTGTGGGATACATAGTCAAATGATCAGCAAGTCGGGCATAGGACACATGGTCAACTGATCGACTAATTGTGTTGAGCAATGGCGCTCGAACAGTCAACCATCGGGTTGGGTGGCCCCTCCCTCGGTTATTTGGCTAGTTGGCTTAAGATTTGAAGTGAGTATTTAAAACCTTGGTGAGTGTGTCATCTCTCTCTTCACGAGATTGTGAAATGTATGCCATGTGCACTATTTATGCCTTGATTTCTGACGGGCACATCGTTAAGGCTGCCTGACAAATCTAAATTGAGTCATCATTTCAATTATCGCATCATGTACATGATGCTTGTAGGAGAGTCCATGTAAGGGTTGCATGCACTATCAGAGATTTGAAAGATCATACCAATTTTGACTGATCGCACCTGGCCAATGGCATGGTACTATATCCTTATAGTTAAAATATTGGCTAGTTGAGTGGCTAGGCGAAGGGTCACTTGAGCACTATAAATAGCCCCCTAAGCCTTAGCTTCCTTCACATCTTTAAGTTTTTTCCTAAACTTGTAAACCCTCAAAGCCTTCAAACCTTCGGACAACTCACCCTTTTGAAAATTGACTGTTAAATGTCTTTTTCATCCAGCTTATCCCCAACGTTCGACTACTTCCCCCTCCAATAAAGGGGTCAAAGTTATCGCAGCAAGGGAGATTGCTTCTTTGGAGGTAAATCCCTTGGGCAGTGGGGTCTCATAGGATATGCTAAGGTCATATGAGTTGGACTCTTGGATCTCCAATACTGACATGGTGCATATCTGGGAAGCATTCAATATCCATTAAATTTGAGCTAATAACTCTTTAGCCTAACACTCGACCCTATGAGTCACATTATTTTTCCTGTACCTCCTTTGATGTATTGGAAGTAGGGCTCAAATTCTCTCTCCCATCCTTTTTTTGTGTTATCTTAAATGTTCGAAAAATCTCTTCTACCTATGTGGCATCAAACTCCTAATGCTATTTGACTACTTTTGTCGAGGAATGTCGAAGGCTCAAGTTCTCCCCTGACCTTACTGCAGGCCTACTTTATGATAAGTCTCAAAGACTTAGCCTATTTCTTTTCTAACCGAGTCTTAAAGGCCTGTCGACATGACATGGTCCATAGAGAAACTTCGAAATGCGATTCCAAGCTTGGAAAATGCTTAGCAATGTGTCTAGTTTACCATGACCATGATGGTGTGAGTTTAGGAGGAGGATCCTAGCTTCCTTGTAACAAGTATAAGGGCATAAACTAACATTTTTGAAAAGAATTACTCGACATCCTTCTATATAAGGCTATTTTAATATATTGACTTTCGAACCTTTGTTTATTCATAATTTAAGATTGAGTTTGACTACTCACTCTATCACTATCATATATAGGTAGAGCTCACTTATTAACTTTTAACTTCTTAGGTGATTTTAAAGAAGACCTCAAAAGAAACGATGACTTAAGTTAATTTTTTTATTCGAAAAAAATTTGTTATTGCTTAGGACCATTATTAGTAATGTGAATCCAATATTGATTTAGATGCTCTTACAGAAGGAAAAAGATCACTTGCCAAAGACTAATTATTGCAAGATGTTTAATCTTGGAAGATGTTTAATTATTCTTTTGTATTGGTACCATCTTGAGCCTTATCTTTTTTATTAACTTAATTTATTATTTATTAAATTAGATTTTGATTATCCAGGTTGGGGAGGTGAGTCAGATCCAACCAAGACTCATTTTAAGACTATCTGAGGTTTCATTTGAGATTTTTTATGTGTCAACTCTATAAGACTAAATCGAAGGTGTTCTCGATAATGGTCCCTCCAACAATTAAATTGATTCCTAAAGGTAACATTACAAGACTAATCGGATTATGCGAACTGATAAGTGAGATTGAGCAAATGAATCCCTCTAATGTATACCTTAAGATCCTTTTTATAGGTAATCTAAGAATATTTACATCCGAGATCGTTGAGCATTAAGAGAAGATATAACATGTTAGATGAGGGCATAGTATAATGTTCACCACTCTTATGACCCATGTCATCCAATTGCACCTTTGTGGGGTCTGATGTTCGACCTATCAACTACATTCGTGTTTGTCATGTCAACTTCCCTTTATCACTTTCTATTAACTAAATTTACTACCAAATAAGAGGAGAGGTGAACTCATGAGGAGAGCTTCATTGTCAGCTTTATTATTTGTGAATTTAAATTCAAACGGAAGAGCATATTCAAAAGTTCATTCATCAAAAGCTTATAGAATCTATAATTTTATTTCGTGAGGCTCTACTAGGTCAAAATCCGCCAATATAATTGGTATCCTTATGTAATATCTTAGACAAACTATTTGAGGATTTTCCTACCACATTAGGCTTCGAAAATACTTAACGAGGTGGTTCGTTTGTCATGACCACGATGGGGTGAGCTTACGAGGAGGATTGTAACTTCTTTGGGCATAAACCAACTTTTCTATTTATGGGTAGCATTGCTCTGACATCCTTCAATATAAGACTATTATAATAGAGTGATCATTGAACCATTGTCTTGAATTAACACTAAGTGTATAGGTAAAGCTCTCATCTAATAGCTTTTGGCTTAGGTGATTCTAAAGAAGACTTCAAAAGAAATAATGTCTTGAGTTAAATTTTCTATTCGAAATGAAAATTTATGGTCACTTAGGAACGAACATCATTAGTAGTGTGGATTCAAGATGGAACATTATTAGTAGTGTGGATCCAAGATGGATCTAAATACTCCTATGAAGGAAAAGATAAAGTTAAATTTTCATTGAAGAGGGGTTCGCTTCGCTGGCATACTCTTATGACACTTCATGTATTCAGTTTTCTTGTGATATTATCTAAAAGTCCTTCCTATGAAAGTCCTTCCTCTTTGCTCGTTAATTTGATAAGGTCAAATTTGCTCGTTAATTTGACTTGATTAAATTAACTCACATGACTCATGTTTAAAGTATTATCACATTCCAAAGAAAAAAGTAACTAAAAATTTAAGAGTCCAATAAGGGAAAAAATTTTCGAAGGAAAAATATATCATATCTCATATCCTTTGTCTATCCCCCACATTAAAGAATAAAGTTAATCGAACAAACTCTCAACTTAATTTTTTATTAGAAGTGATATATGAAACACAAATATCTCTTACTTTCGAATTCAAGCGACACAAGGTATACAAGATACACATGATTTTCGCCTTCGCAAAAATTTCTCCCGTGCCCGAGTCACGAACACTTAATGATTCTTCTCTTTCGGACAATATTATTCATTCATTCGGCATATTCTATCTTGAAGAACTCCCAACATGTTTCAGATCGATAAATTGAATCAAATCAACTCCAATCATCTATCTATGTAGGACTTAAATCTATCTTCATTAAATTGGTAGGAGGACCCAAAACGAAACGAGCACCTCACGTGATCTGGAGTTCGAACTCTGATCCGCTCTCCAGGCTGAATCCCTGGAAGTCTTCACCTTTGTAACATATTTGCCTTTGGTAGCAATCTCACCTTCACTTTAGTACTGCTTCTCTCTAGCGAGCTCAGTCCATCTTCTATCACTGAACGCCTCTAACCAGTTCATCATATTTGTGGATATGTTCTTCCAATTGGCACAGCAAATTTAGGCTCCCACTGGAATTGAAGTAGCTTCTCATTTCTTACCTATCTTAGCTCCTCCAACTAGATATGATCCATGCTCAAATCCAAGCCCGTCACCGTAAAAGCCCGCCAAGCAATAAATGAGAAGCAACCAGAAACAAACATATTTTGGGATGATCATGACAAACCTGAATAGCAGAACATCTGAATACCGAATGAAAGAAACATCACAAGCTGTTCATTGCACGATGCAGGCAAAAATGAACACTTCAACCGAGGAGATCTCGAGAAATTTTATCGTAGATATACCCATGAATCAAAAGATCTTTGTGCTGAAACAAGAACATGTGCTCTTAAGCACAATCGTTGGCGATGAGGCATCTAAATTTTACCCAAAAGATCATAGAGAACTTTCTACATGGGTTGCTAATTTATCAAGAATCCTCATCATGAAACATATAATTTAAGAGTAACTTTTGATTCTGGAGAGTCTCTTACGCTTTCGACTCTTCCTCCTAGCAGCAGCTTTTTTTTGGACACCTCCTTTGTTAGTGCGACGAAGAGAAAGAGTACTACTGCCAGTGGGTTTACCAACTGATGTCCTCTCTCTTCTACCAATCCATTTTAATGGCAATTTGTTGGTCACTTTGGCGATATCACCAGAAGTAATGAGTTCCACTAGTCTTTGAATCTTGTCCTGCATTTGTGCAACCCATGCCATGGACAGATCAAGCGATAGAGAGTCGTCCATTGGTTTTCTCCAAAGATTGAGCAGGACCTCTTGAAATGATAAGTACGACAAGGAAGGCAGAAACTCCTTTTTATGTTGGCAGAGAAGATTAACCTTTATAATATGTTTGCAAAGGTTCCCCTGCATTGACCATGAACAATCACAGATAGCAAACTCTGACCCTGGGTTCCACACCATCCGTTCTTGGCCACCATCCTTCTGGCTTAGAACCTTGGCAAAGAGATGCTCTTTATCGTCGAAAGTAACAGCATCATCTGGAACCTGCAAAGCCCTGTGCCATGAAGTGGATAAAATGTATTCCTCTTTTACTGATGGGAAAGACCCGCTTTCATCTGCATATAGATCAAGCCAGTAACCAGAATGAAGTTCGGTTGTCAGCTTATGAACCAACCAATCCACTCGTTGGAGTGCACCAAGATGGGAGTCATCATAAACTTTGAGCTTGAGCTTCACATGGTATCCTTCGATAGCACCACATGACTCCTGGCTTGCAAGTGGAAGACACTTGATGGTTCCAAGCCACATCTCTAACATGAGCACAATAAGTTATGTAGACATAAAATAAGCATAAAAGAAGACATTTATATGAACACATACACAAAAAGGCACGAAAAGTTGATGGCATAGATATCCCCTTACCAATTTTTGGAACCCAAAATGCCTTAAAATACTGAATGAAGGCAGTCTGGTCAATAAAATCCTGAAATAATTCTTCCATAGCATCCATAGGATCTTCTTTAGTCCATATACTGTACATTATCTTGCCCAATCGTTTGTATATTTCTCGCTGAACTTCAATGTGACCACACTTCTTGATCACATTTTTAAGCCATGATCTACGAATACGCCAGAGTGAGAAGAGGATAGGACAGCAAAATATCTCCCTGTAGAAAACTGACTGTTCTAGTGAGAACACTCTATTGAAGCGAAGTTCAAATTAAGAAATAATCAATAACCACCAACTTGCCTGATAGGGTCAATTTCTAGTGCTGGATCATCTATAATGAACCCATAGATATTCCAAACCGAGTCAACAGCACGAATCCTATCTACAAGAGCTTTCATCCATTTAGAAACATCCTGCTTAGTGATGGTTCGGGTTATAACCCAAGCAACAGGCAAAGCATGATGCCTAGAGTCAAAAGCAAGGAGTGTGTACAGTGGATACTGCAAGGAAAAAGAGTTTCACAGCGTAAGTAACATGCTTAGCCAGCAAAAAACAAACAAAAAAAAATCTACAAATGTGATTATATACACCATGTATAAGTGATGTCCAAATCTTAATGCAGTTGAACTAATCCAATCAATCTGGAATAAATTGACATGAGCTGCCAAAATATCAACAAATGCATTGAGTTGATTGGCAATTCAAGCAAACATATGCATCATCGCACAAATATTCAACCAAGAATTATCATTTAAATACCTTCAGCTTGCTTATGCCGAAAGATGAGTCACATGCTAGAATGCTTTGATGACAGAACCGGATCATCTGCTGCAACTGCCACTCTGTTTGGATCCCTAAAATAAAAGGATCGGTCTCTGAAGAATCCTGGTAGAAGAACACGGATTTCTTATTTTTCTCAACCCACATGCGAATGCTGGCTTGGTCATCCAGATCCAGCTCATGTGTGGACCTTTTAATAATCATCCCAAGCTTCTGGACGTACTGAGAAGCAAGGCTATTCACGCTCGCGTTTGGATCACAATAACGTTGAACACCTTCAATATGTGTTTGCAATACATTTTCTTCGGGAATGCCAAGATAAATCAGGGACATGGTCTGTTGCTGGATTTCACTGCAAATGTATGGGACTTTCTTGGCGCCTGGGCCGATTGCATCACGATCAAGTGGACCATGGCATATAAAACCCGACTTGTTAACATGGCGCCTTTCGTGATATATGATAAGAGCAATCGACGGTCGTGCATATAGGCGCTTGATGGCAAAATGGCAAGTGCAGCCACGCATGGATTGCGGCCGAGCAGCACGATTTCTTGTGTTGAGCCTATATCTTCGGCTAGGTAATATGCTTCCCCCCTCTCCATAATTCTCCGGACCAAATGAACACCAATATCTTCAGACAAATAGGTAGCAGCAAAAAAATAAAGAATTAGCAAACAAAAAATGAAGCAAGAAAGAACAGAACTTAAAAGAAGCAGGGTAACAAAGAAAGAAATTTTGAGAACTCACAGCCTATATAGGAGGTATTCATCACTTTTACATTCCTTCAGGCTACCCCTCTCTCTCTTCCTTCCCCTCTCGATGTGGAATCGAGTGGGATGCTCTGGGTTCGAGCATTCACCACCGATAAAGGCATCAACCCGGTCATAAGGAACAAGAGCTACATCATCGACGTGGTGCTCGGAGCTTCCGTACTTGGTCCACGTGAGGTCCGAAGCGGTGAACTCCTCTGTTGGAGGATCCTGAACCGGGAGGTCATCAATCGAGTACTTTATCTCCATTCGCCTCCCTCTACCATTCAAGAACAGAATGACCAAGAAAAAATCGGATTGATGGACAGAAAACAGGCACAGGATATGATTTCTTTCATCAGCTGAACCGGTTTCTAAACAATATTTCTGCAAAAAATGGGGATAAACACTCAAAAATAAGTACAATAGAAATTTTTTGCCGCGAGCCGAAGAGCTAAAGAAAAGGCGACATTTTTCGTGTTTGAACTGAATTAGGACAACAATACCTCAAAAGCAGAAAAGGTAGCAAAAATAAAAACAAAGATGATTAATTTTGATTAACATGGAGGAAATTTAAGCAATCTGACAGCAAAACCCAGAGGAATTTTTCACTGGAGATGAATAGCTGAAGAAAAGGGCGACATTTTTAGTGTTTGGAACCGACCGAAGACTCACCAAAGAGCGAAAAGACGCAAAACCAAGCGCTAATTAGGGATGCATTCGTCGAGGAGGAGACGGCGGCAAGGAAGAGAGATCGATTAGGGCTTCAGAGAACCTTTCAATCGAGAGGATCCTTTGGGCGGAACGAAAAAAGGGGCTTAGGGTTTTGCAGAGAGGAACCACGAAATAAACGAGAATTAATTCCCGCACCCACATTATCGACCTTTCTCGCTACCTGCCTCGTGTCTTGTGTAAGAGTTCTCCATGGGGCCATCAGTGTGTCCAATCAGGTATGGTTCGGTAAATTTTGCTTTTATTTTGGTCGTCGTTGTGGCTGAGATCCTAATTCGATAAGCTTGTGGAATTACACGTTATCGGGTCGGGTATAGATCCAAAATTTAAGTTTGATCTGATCAAAATTATATTGACGAATTCTATCCTAAGTATTCAATATATATATATATATATATAGTGACTTTTTAAAAAAATTTATACTTTAGCTATTTCATATCTCTTATTTTTAATTTAAAAATATTCAAACCATCCCTCAAAATTTTTTTGCTCATTATAATGTTTTAATATTTTATAATGCTTTTGATCTGTTATACTGCTTTAGTCATCATAATAAAAATATTATAAAACTTATTTAAAAACACTAACAATAATCTAAATAGACTGAAAAATATTTTTAAAAAATAATATTATAATAATATATGAGTAATGACAATTGTTGATATGGGTAAAACTGATAGTATAAATAAATATATTTGTTGAAATAAGATTTTCGGATAGAAAAGAAACAAACTCACGATAATACTTTAATACAATCAAAAAATGACTTATCATCAAATTTAAAATCATAAATGATGTAGAAAGTTCATCATCCCAAAAATAATAAATAATGATATAGAATAAAAAATAAATGACTTACATATCCAAGAGATACAGAGTTTAAGAGATAACTCCAAAAGAGTTTCTGGTAATATCTTCAATTTCTAAAACTTATTTCTTACTCCTAAATATCAAAATAAGTACTGATACATAAAACAACTCTTTATGCATAGAGAATTATGAAATTAATTATTTTACAACTAGTAACTAATGCTATTAATGTATTCTTTGGTCAAAAAAAACATATTGAAACAATTATAATTTTATCTAAGGAATATGTTTATAAACTATCATATTTGAATTGGTTGAGTAAAAGCTTATAAGATAATATTATGGGCTATAGAGAATATCACAGCATCAGTAAGATCCACACGAATTAATTGTGCAAATTAAGCACTCATGTCAGATGCACGATAAGATATTATTTATAATATTTTTCAATAATATTTAATACATTAATAAAAATATACTATTAATATTATTTAAAAAATAAACAAGTCAAATGAAAAAAAATATTATACCAGTTGAAAACTGATAAAAAAAAACTAACGAAAAATTTTGATGAAAAAACTTTTAATGAATATTTTATATTTTTAAATTAAATATATTATTTAAAAAATGTAAAAGAAGGGTATCTTTTAAAAATATCTAAAATACAAATATTTTCTAAAATAATTGTGTGTATATATATATATAAATATTTTCTAAAAAAATTGTGTGTGTGTATATATATATATTCAAAGTTCGAAACAGTGCTCTAATTGAGAGGTGATGACCCTTGTCCTTGTTGTCATGTCTCTTTTATCTTTTATTTTCTGATATTATATTTTCCTTTCATATGATTTTGTAAGCTTATTTGGTTGTCTTCACATATCGTAGAAGGAGAGAGAAACGAATCTGCTGCAACCAAGCACGAGCCAAAGCACTTAAGAACACCAAACCACTGGCTTGCGAGGATTATTCAGCAGCGAGATAACGCTTACAGAGAAGGTCGTGACCAGCGATATCAGGCTGAGAGAAGATACTACAAACAGTTTCCGCTCTTATTCCAGCAAATCCATGCATCGGCAAGCAGCGGCGGCGAGGGCGGCGCAAGAGCCGTGCACTGCTACGGGTGGCAGCGGTCGCCGCAGTCCTCGTAGATGATGTCGCGGCAGTAGCATTTGGGCGGGAACGACCTGGTGCAGTGGCAGTTCTTGCAGTTGGTGTGGCAGCCTCCGATCAGCTCGTCGGTGCACCGGCACTGCGGCGGGAACGACCTCGTACAGAGGCACATGTCGCAGCACGCCCATGGCTTCTCTCCCGCTAATCCCTCTCCGTTTCCTGCACACATATATATAGACGTAGATCAACCAGTACACCATGAGAGCTATATTACTTACGACACTGAGAGATCAGCTCCAAGTACGTACCTTGACTGGGGAGGAAGAGAAGGTGAGGGTCTACACGGGCAGTGGAGAGGCTGACAAGAAACACCAAGGCCAGGAAGGTCACCACAAGGCCGCTGCACCTCATCTTCTGCACCGACCACTTCGCACTCATGTGTAAGCTAGTAATGGAGGATTGGAGACGAGGGATTTGGCCCGTTTTATAGAGAACCTCTCACAGCATTTGGAGAAGGGCATGCATGCGTCAAACGTGGTGGAGAAGACCCCATCGGCTGGCCGCTACTATACAAAATATACAGTGCACTTCGAGTCCTAAAGACAAGAAAACTTCTACTTTGATTTTTAGTGTGACAGACTTATAATATTCATTCTTGTCCGGGAAAATATTCTGCCCCAATTCTCTGTGCTATGAGAAAACAAGAATCTAAATAAGTTAATTTAGGTTATTTCGATCGTCTGATTAGCTTCGGTCTAACTCAAATTCAAAGATGAAATATGTGTGTCGTGCACTATTTAAGACATCTCAAGATTGTTAGTCTCCTTTAGGAGATACAGCCCAGATAGAAGACCGTTGAAGTGTCATTCACTTGTTTATCATAATGATAATTTTATTCGAAAAAGATTTTAATAATTTAATTTATCGTAAAGTACTTATAGTATAATGATAAAAAAAAATTATAAAATATTTTAAGATTAATCTACCTAAAAAATAATCGAGATAAATGATTATTCATTAAAATTATTTTACTCTGATTTGAGCTTGAATCACATCGAAACTTCGTCTAACCTTAGTCTTTATATAAGTTGATCACGAGTAAATATCTGAGTTTTTCTTTTGATCATATTAAATTTTAAATTAAATTAATTTAAATACTATGAATATTTATGTAATCAATTATAAAGATAAATTATTTAACAGTCTAAAGGTGTGGGGATAAAAACATGTGAAGAGAAATTATTTAACAGTCTATTTTTATTTAATTTTTTTAGGAACATGTAAGACTTCTTATTGTACTGTCAGAATGAAAGAACAAACCCCAACTATATTTCTCTCTCTTCTCTCTTAATATTTCCATGTGTTTGCTGCTTTATCCTCTTGAACTATATTAAAAAATAATATTTATAAAAATGTTTAACCTATGCATTGTTCTATCGATTCAGACATCAAGAAGTACTGCATAAAAAAGAATTCAGATCAGTGTTGTCGTTTCCAAAGGCATGCAGTATTCCCGAGAACTATTTTCTTATGTTCAAACTCTGGAGTCTGCAGCGTCGTCCTTATCCAAATGCCAACTCCGACGAAGTAGGTCACGTTCTCAGTTGGAACACTCTCGACAAACTTTGTCGTTCTTCGACCTGAGACCATTAAATGCAAGGAAGCTGGAGCAGCGTGAGCAAATGTCGGATAAAAGCATCTTTTTCTGGTTTTGCAGGTCGGAGGATATGATCTTAATGACGGACAAGGAACGATCATGGTGGACGGAAGTGCTCCTTTAGACCCACCAATTCAAAGATAAAATACAAAGCGTATGCATACATAATATGGTATGTTCCGGATGGATTGAATTAAAATACTGGAATTCTATATCAGACATATTTCTAGTATTATGCGATAATAATTATAATGTTTGGATTAGTCCAATTCAATTCGAATCCACGTACGTAAAATATCTTACGTGATCAAAGAAAAAACTCGAAGACTCAAATGCTTATTTTAAGCTCGACTTATATAAAAATTAAAATCAAATAGATTTTTCAATATGAATTTTTTAACACTCAAATTAGTGATAAAATAAAAAAGAATAATTATAATAAATAGTAACGGTGGTTTTTTATAATAAATTAATTAAGTAAATAGTTTATAGTATAGATGGAATGGTAAAATATATATAGCCGAAGTGGCATTGACTGATCTCTCTCCCCAAACGAAGAACAACGCTGCCACCGAACTCAGCACCGCATTCATGATCAATCCGACACCTCCATGTGATGTCGTGAAGGCTCCACGCATCCACCCCTCCTTCCATGTCTCCTCCTGCTCACACCCCAAGTTTGCAGCACACTCATCCTCATCCTCATCGACTTCTAAATCCACAGTGTCAGTAGAGTTCTTAAAGTCTAGCAGGATGGACTTGTCCTGTTGTGGCCGTCTTGATGTTCAATGGTTACTGATAGCCTCCCTGCTGCCAAGAACAGACTACATTCCCTCTCAGCGATGTGGTATTTTGAGTATCTGCTGTGAAGGAACAAGCCTCATGTAACACGTTAAAATCCAATCGAACGAGACGATCTAACCAACTCTGTGATTCAAAGAGAATGGCACAGCAGGCAACTTTGACTCCATCTTCAAGTCGCGGACAGATGGTTAGCATCGAGTGAATGTTCGTGGTCGTGCCAAGTCTGTACGAGCAAAAAGATCTCACGGGTCCCGACGCCGACAAGACAACTTGTGAGACCGACAATTAAGAAGAGAGAATCTTTTGCACTGATATCTACAGCCACAAAAGCTGGCCTTTCGTATTAGACCGTCCGATAAAGCAAGAAGAAGCTCAACAATGGCTAGAGAGGAGGTCAGAGTGGGATATTCCCAGACGACCCAAAAGAACACCGAGGAACCGAGCGAGTTCCTCCGACGAAGAGAAAGCGGATAAATAGATATTTAGATGCCATGAAAGAGATCGCCCACGTCACTGTCACCACGTTTAACACGTTCATGCCCTTCTCCCGAAAGCTGTGGCAGGTTCTTTTCTATAAAGAGGCTTGATGGCTGAGCAAATCACTAATCCCAAGCTTCATCTCTAATCCTCCATTACTAGCCAGCAAGTTCTTGGTGTGGAATATGAGGAGCGCTGGCCTTGTTGTGGCCTTCCTGGCCTTGGTGTTTCTTGTCAGCCTCTCCGCTGCCCGAGAGGACGCTGATCTCTTCCTGCCAAGCCAAGGTACTTGAAGCAGATCTCTCAATGTTTCTTGTGGTGTACCGGCTGATCTATATCTCTATATGTGTGTGTGTGTGTGCAGGAATCGGAGAGGAAGTAGGGGGAGAGAAGCCATGGGCGTGCTGCGACAATTGCTTGTGCACGAAGTCGATCCCGCCGCAGTGCCGGTGCACCGACCAGTTGATCGGAGGTTGCGACCCCAACTGCAAGACCTGCATCTGCACAAGGTCGTACCCGCCCCAATGCCGCTGCCTCGACATCATCAACGACTACTGCGGTGAGAGATGCAACCCGGAGCAGTAGCGCCCCCCGACGGCCGCTCCCGGCAGCTTTCGTGCCGCCGCTGCATGCGTGATGCATGGATTTGCTGGAATAAGAGAGGAGATTGTTCGTAGAATCTTCTCTGCACCTGATGTCGCTGGTATAACCTTCCGTGTGAGTGTTATCCGGCTGCTAAATAATTCATGCAAGGCAGCGATTTGGTGTTCATTGGTGCTTTGGCTCGTGCTTTGTTTCTCCAACACCGATGTATATGAAGAAGATTACCGAGACCTAACGAATGCTTAAACCTTTTCATTTTGATCAAACAGACAGACAAATAAGCTTACACAATTATAAGAAAGGAAAATAACAGACAAGATAGTGAGGACGTGGCTCATCTCGTCTACATTAAATTTGCTTTGACAGGGAAATATTTATCTCTTGTCGTAGGTCAGATACGTAAGAGCCAGAGAGGACATGTTCATCTCAATTATATTAAATTTGATTTAATGGGAAAATATTTATCTCTTATCGTAGGTTAGATACGTGATTGCTCCCTAACGACACATTCGTTAGAGAAAACATGGCTCATGATAAAATTTAAAAAATATATTAAAAATATTTTAGCAAAATAATCTTATAAAATGTAAAGAGGAAATTAACTTTTTGTATTAGAGAAGATTTTTACAATACTTTTTTTAAATGATCTCATAAGCTTTGAGGGAATTTTTATTTTTATTTATATTTTTATTTTAAAAAAATAATTAACTAACAATATAAGATAATTAAAAAATATATAAAAATAAAAATGATAAGTAGGTAATTTTAGATTTTTGAAAAATAATCTTCTCATGATTTCAGTGTGAATGGGTCTTGATATCCACTTATAGATTATTACTAGATCTTAATAGGTTCCTTGATCAAATTTATTTAGTGTTTTTCTTAAAATTAGTTTTATCAATTTTTTAAAAAAATCTTAATTTCCTTGTTCTATATTAATCCACAAAAAAAACTGGAGTTTATGTGTTATATAATATATTCTCATTTAAAAAATAATCATACAACTATACAACATTTGAAGATATTTGAGATCTCCTAATGACCTAGCAAATCAATCATATAGGTATTGTTATTGATTTTCTTTAAACATTGTAGAGATCATATTTCTTCAGCTTGAATTTGTTGTGACTATAGAAAATCTCTATTTTCGTAAGTACATCTTAACTATATCTTCATTCTTGAACACCTTTCTCTTGTACTTATCAATTGCTTCCTTCTACTTGCATTAATAGCTTCAAACTTCTTCTTCAATTTCGCTTAGATTGATTGTTTTTGTTTAGTCATATTGTTAGTTGCTATACTCATTCCAACTTTTGATAGATAAATTAAATCTAGAGTATACATTAACACTTTTGTATAAATAATAAAAACATGACGACGCTTTGATAAAATTATAAATTGCGTTGTTATAAGCAAATTCAACTTTTGTAAGTATGAAATCTCATTGTCTTGGTTTATCACCACAAATGTAACGAATCGAGTTTCCCAAAGTTATATTAGTTGCCTCCATCTAACCATCAATTTGTGTGTGAGCTATATTACTAAACTTCAAATTTACGTTAAATCTTTTTCACAATGTCAACTAAAAATGAAATAGGAATTTAGAATCTCTATTAGAAATGATTGATTTTGGTGCACGAATTCTTATAAGAATAATTTAGCAATATGTACTGAAGTCTTCTAACATGAAATGAGCCATCTTGGATAATTGATCTACGATCATAAACATAAAATTAACTCTCTTCTAAGTTCTTGGCAATTCCAATACAAAATCCATTGATAAATCCTCATAAATACCTTATAGAATTAATAATGGCATATATAAACTAGTGTTTTGCGATTAACCTTTTGCAGTTTGAGAAGTTAAATATTTTTTTACAAAATTACTTACATCCCTTTTTCATTATAGCCAAAAGTATTTCTCCTCGACACTTGCTATTGTTTTATCTAGCTTGAAATGTTTGTTGAATCTTTGTCTATGTAAATCTCGAATAATCTTTTCTCATGAGGATATCCTCAAAATACATAACTTGTTATCTTTGAATAAGTAACCATTATGGACATGAAAATCATTTATAAGTTGTCTTATCAAATTCTTCTCTCAAACGAAGTCCTCATACAGATCCTCCAGACATTCAAACCTTACAACTTTATTACTTAGATAAACTAGTAAAGTTGTTATTCTACTCAAAGCATTAGCAACACGATTGGAAGTACTAAACTTGTGTTTGATTACTTAGACAAATTGCTTCATGTAGGAAGCTCATCTTACACGCATCTATTATGGTTCTTGAAATGGAAGGCTTGATGGTCTGAATATATTACAAACTTATGCATAATCAAGTAACATTTTCAATTCCGTAAAACTTGTATCACATCATACAACTCTTGTTCATAAGTAGACCACTTTTGGTGTGCTTCACTTAACTTCTTATTGAAAAATACAATTGGTCTTTCTTCTTTTAAAAGTATTACTCCAATCTCAATTCCACTTGCATCGCATTCTACTTCAAGAGGCTTTTTAAAGTTAGGTAATATAAGCACTGGTGTAGTAGTCAACTTTTCCTTAATCTCCATAAAGCTTTTCTTATAGCCTCAATCTAGTAAAACTTCATTTTCTCTAAATAGTGAGTGACAATACTATTGAAGCTTCTAACAAATCTCCTATAGAAAATAGTAAGAATATAAAAGCTCCTCACTTTTATGACAATCTTCACTATAGGCCATTCTTGAATGACATAAATTTTTTATTCATCTATATGAATTTCATTAGCTGATCTATATGTTCTTTCCTACTATAATTATAAATTAGAATGTCATTAAAATAGATTATTATAAATTTTCCAATGAATGATTTAAGTGCTTAATTCATAAGCCTCATGAATGTATTTGGTGCATTGGACAACCCAAATGATATTAACTAACTATCCATATAAGTATTCTCTTATCTTGAATATAGTCTTCCATTTGTCTTCAGGTCTTATGCAAATTTGATGATATCAACTACGAAAATCAATCTTTAAGAATATCTTAGAGCCTTGTAGTTGATCCAATATATCTTCTAGTCGGGAAAGTGATACCTAATTATAATTTTATTGATAGCTCTGTTATCTATGCATATCCTCCGGCCTTCATTTTTCTTAGGTATCAATAAAGTTAGGATTGCACATGGGCTCATACTTTGTCTAATATGTCCCTTCCGCATCAACTCTTCTACCTTCTCCCTTAACATTTCATTCTCTTCTGGGTTCATCCGGTACTGAGGTAAATTTGGTAGACTTGCTCCTAGAACCAAATCAATTTGGTGTTGAATATCTCTCATGGGTAAAAGTGCATATAGTAATTCTTCAAGGGTGATCTCTTTGAATTCTTCCAATATCAATTTTAGTTCTTTTGGAATCTTTGCTTCATGTGGCTTTTTTCCCTCCACAATAAAAGCATAGCATACTCTTGTTTCTTTAGAACTAGTAATGAATTCCCTTAGAGTTGGAAATAAATAAGATGACTTCCCCTTCACTTTAGAAGTGTTGGATTCATCTCCCTTTCGTTAGTTGGTAGAATGATAATCTTCTTCCCGTTTCACTAGAATACATAGATATTCTTTCTTCCAAAGTGTATTGCATTTACATCATACTGTCATGGCTTTCCAAGTAGCTTATAACACGCATGTCAACCACCTCATATATAACTTTCTCATTGTAGCTTTTCCCAATTAAGAGAGGAACTCTACAGGATCTTAGTTACAATGATAATTGGACATTTTTTTAATTCCCCCTAACTTGTATAGTGTTGGATGAGCTTTCGTCTGTAATTTTAAGTGTCTCACTGGTGATTTGAATACAATATTATTATATCTTCCATTATCCATGATCAATACATATATTTTATTATTAATATTACATTGAGAATAGAAGATTTTCTTACACTGAGATAGATCTTCTTGCCTTGAGGCGAGTAATAATCCTTTTACAATACATGCGACATGTTTCTCTTTTTCCTTTACTATTTTTGTATTGCCAATATCATTAATTGTATCATCTTGGGCATCTCCCCTTTTATAGTCATCTTTGTAATCTGCAAGATTGACAGTCATATAAGCATGATACTCATTGGAATGATGATCAGGCTCCCACATTTGAAACATTTTCTAATCATGAGTCGAACATATAGATTGTTTGTGACAGTCAAAATATGCTTAGCTTATCGTGTTGCTTATTCGGTACTTGTACCTTAATTTGTATGTTGTATTGACTCAATCAAAACTTATTTTTCTTTGTTAAGAACACCATATTATTGGAGTAGAGAATTGTCGAGTAGTAATTAAAGGTCGAGTCAATAACATTTTCACTTTTAGTGCTATATTATGAGTTTTATCTATTGTTCATATGTGGGTTAAAGACATTCTATCTTTGGTTGTAAATTTTAGTCTGTTGACATACCTTATTGTCTATTGGTTTTCTAATTACGATAAATTATATTTGGCTAAAAGGTATGTGAACTCATTAGTATACTCAGTTTTAGATTGAGTGCCTTGGATGTAATTTTAGTATTGTTGGAACAATAGTCATTCATAGTCTAGTGGTAGAAATCTTTCTTTGAGAAGCTACTTCACTTCTGCCATGTCTATACAAATGTTTTTCCTTATCTTTTTTTGTTATTCGGTGACATATCTCACCAAGCTACTGTATCTCCTTTCAACTTTTATGAAATAAGTTTGACTTGTTTATGATCAGGAACATCCATTACCTCGAAGTAGTGCTCTACTTTATAACTTGAGTTAAGAAAAGCTTCAATACTAAGGTGACCATTAAAATTGGGGGGGGGGAGTCTACTTTGATGTAGTAATCCTGATATTGTCTATTTCATATGGGTAGTGCTTGATGTCTTCTGTATCTTTTACTGTAATCTTTTGAGTCATCATCATATATTATTGGTTGTCGTGGGCGGATAGTACCACATCAGTTGAAGTGTCGTGATTGAGCTATACCTACACCTCTTTTTTGGTTGGTTCTATGATAGTTCATAATTCTTTCTTCTTCGTCTGACTCATCTTTAGAAGTTGGTTGCCTACATTAAATTACAGGCATGTATTGATTATTAGGCTCATCATTAGTATCAACTTTGGTACGATTGATCCTAGCATTATCACGAACTATGTTGGTGCCCAAATCCAAATCAGTGAGTGTGTCACGAATCTCACAAAATTCCTAGGTAATTATTACTTCTTGTGCTTCTAACACTGTTGATAGCTCTGATACTCTCTAATCATTATTGTTAAGGTTGTTGTCATTACCTCTATCATGAAAGTCATCACCCTTGAAGTTGCCATCGTCATTGTCGATAATGTCATTGTTATTACTGTCATTATTACCACTAGATCTCATCTGGATGGGTTATAGGGTTGTACTAAACAAATTAAGTTTTCGATATACAAGATTTAGTCATCATCGATATCTATCCTAGTAATATTAATTTTTCGATGACTCCTCAAATCAAATCATAACTACTCTAATAAAATTAATCTTTTAATCACTCTATATCCATCCTAATAATATTAATTTTTTGATCGCTTCTCAAATCAAATTGAACTAATTTAGTTAGCTATTGTCTAGTAGGATGTGAAGCATGATGAAAATTTCAATAGCTGCATGGCGAATAATCTTTTGATAACAAAACAGATAAGATTATCAAATTATTAAAAAAGCACAAAGGATAATGGACAAGCTTCATATCATCCACTATAAAATTAAAAAGGATCAAGTACCAACATCTGTATAATGTCAAGATAAATAAGAAATACGTTAATCACCTACATCATTAAAGTAATGGATGATATACTATCATGCATAGAGACAAGGAGTGAGACCAACCTATTCATATAACTAAAGACCAATCTAATTCGAATCAAATATACCAACTTATCCCGTATGGTGTGTCTATACCTCTTACAATCATATACATAAGTGGGAAAATAACATACTATAATAATTAGACATTAAATTTATTAATGCATATTAGATTATATGATCTTATCTAATTAGGTAAGATATACTATAATAATGATTAGATTTTGATGACGATATTGATCAATAGGAAGAAAATTTAATTATAATAGAATTTCTTAAAAGATGATTTTGATGAAAGGAACTCTCCTAATTACTTATTATAGATATTTTGTTCTCACATATAAATAGACAGGACCTCCTAGGAACTTTACATATCCATGGGTGTGTAAATATATTAAGAGATTATAAATCTTCTCATTTGATCATAGTGGTTCTGATAAAAAAAAAGAAAAAGAAAAAGACAAGTCTAGCAATCCTTGCAGATCGATATCACTATAGAGCTTGAATACAATGGATAGATCAGATAAAAAATCTTTTGAGTAGTATCGAAAAGGTACATATCATAAATTTAGAGATATATTATTATTTGATTTCAGATTTTAACATTAAAATCAATCATTTAATAATAACATATTATGATTTTTATGCTTACAAATGAAAATATAAAAAATATATATAACAATTTTCTATAAATTGTCATATTCTAGAGAAACTGAAGCTAGCTAATTACTAAAACATGTTCCCAATGCCACACTCGAAGAGAAGTAGAAGTATTTAGCTTGTTGGGTGGAAGCCTAGAGAGGGCCAACAGTGTTTCGAAGTTAATCTCTTTGAGGGGGACTATGTTAATGGTACAATACATGCACATGCATTCACGACGAGCAACCAAAAATTTATGTCGTTAAATTTCCCTAAAATTTTCTACGGATTAGAGTTCTTGTTCGGATTTCCTTTTTATATTTACTTTATGTTATTTGTCTTTATCATCTCGACATAACATTTTCATATATACTGAATGGACTTGCACAAATGTTTTCTCGTAACCATGAACTCTTTTTCTATGTAACACCCAGTCCTCCATTACTAGCTAAGTGTGTGGTGATTGGTGTAGAAGATGAGGAGCACTAATGACCTTGCTGTTATATAATCTAATGAAATAATTAATCTATTATCTTGATAAACATAATCTTATATATAATTATTATTGTCATCTGGATTAAAGGGACTTGATAACTGTTCACTCTTAACTAGTAAAGCGTACAATAACTCGTCATTTAGCTCCTTCACTCTTCGGGAAGGAAAAATTGTAAAACAATATTGTGATGTATCTTATCAGACATTTATTTCCTGCATGTTTCTAATCAAGATTATGGTGTGACCCGATGACATTTTTGGTCATCACCTGATAATGATGCTTTTTTCTTTTGACAAATGATAAGGGGTGAAGATGAAATTTGATTATAATGTGTGAATAAAGGTGATCTTTTAATGTTTTTTTTAGCACATATATAAATTCAGGGGATTTGTTAGAAGAAAAAAAAGGTACGATACGAGAGATGACGATATGTGATGCAAAGAATCGATGAAAGGGGAGCCTACATGTTAAACTCGGGCCTCATCACTTATTAAGTTCATTTAAACTTAAAATTGGTAGTAATATATTTATCAAATCTTTATAAGTTAATCTTAATCTTATTCATTTTCAATATGAGACTAATTGGAGTATTATAATTTCATCGGTCAAAAGTATGATGCTATCGTGAAGGCTTAGTATAGCCTAGATCAAACGTTAGTATGGTGTATATGAGACATAGAGTGGTAGTTCAACATCATGATGAGTCATCTGATTCCATCGACAAATAGTCTTTTTCTACTCGAGTCATCTTATTATACTCAAATACTGGGTCAACTCTAATACTATAAAGAAAAATCATATCATGAACTTTGTTATATGATTATAACATCTTTCCACAAATACATCCAAAACCGAATAAATGAACATTATTTTCTTACATAACTTATAAATATTTATTATATAGTGATATTAAATTAAAAATAAATCCAATTGATTCTATCTAGTAGTAGAGGTAGGTTTGCTCTTCATTGGAATATAGTATAGTACTATTGGGAGGTTATTCTGAAAATCAAAAATAAAAAAATTTAGCAACGTTAAGTATGAACCCCTATAAGTCAATTGTAAAATAAATACATGACTAAAAGTCAATCATCTTACTAACATATATTAAATACTTGAAAGAGTACTCCCCTAAGAAAATGCTTTATCTTATGGGATGAGTTTACGTTCTTCCATATGTCACTTTTAATAATGGATGAAGTGGTATCCCTCACTTATTAAAGTGTGAACATATTCTTCCTAACAGTAGATGAAGAAATCGTCTAACTACAACGTCTAATGGATTGCTAATCCCCGAAGGGAATCACCCTTCATGCTTTCGGTAGAAAAACAATATCATCTCATGTTAGTCATGATATATCGAGATGAAATAGTATATTAAAATATTTCTTTCAAACATCATTATTATCAAATAATATTAATTAGTCATTAATTGACTTTAACCATAATTTAACTAGTCTAATTGAACTAAATTTAACTAAAACCTAGTGAACCTATCTCTAATCCTTATTTAACCGGTTTGGAATATCCCTAGGTTAGTATAATTTGAATCAGATTTAGTTTAATTTAGGATAAACAAACTTGAATAAGTCAAACGAATTCGAAATTATCTTAAATCAATTAATCAAATCTAGTTTGATTAAATCAATGTTTGATTAAATCAATGTTTGAACCAAAATCAAATAAAATAAGAGTAATGGACTAAACTGCATAATACTAAGTTAAGTTAGATCAGCCCATGTACTAATTATTACATGCACCACACCTGGACCAGCCCATAGCCCATGGACTGGTTATATGCACCACAATTGCCCATGTTGAGCTGGTTAAGTCTGGCTCGTGGGTTGTCGCTTGACTTACGAGTTGTGGCCTACTGATTTCAATCTAAATCCTAATCAATTTTCTCAATTTCGAATTATGATATTATAAAATTATAATCAAACATCTATTCATTAGTAATAAATTATTAAGATATAATAAATAGTAATATATTAAAAAAAATAAAACTAAATAAAGAGAAAATAATATTCTTAATTAAGTATTGTATAAATCTAACAAAAATCATGCGTTCAAGATAAAAATTTTAAAAATACATATGATATCAATAATTTTAACATATTTTAATCCAAAAATAAAATTTCAAACATTTAAAGCAAAGGAATAATTTTTTTTTCAAAAAAAAATAAGTGAGCATACCTCTTCTCAGTAAGATATAACTCTTTGTTCCTCTCTGGTGAGTAATAAAAAAGAGGAATCTCCTTCTTAAATAGAATGAGGTGAGCCATCTATATAATAATTTTTAAAAATTTTATATTTATTTACTATTTATTTTTATTTAATTTACTAATAAAAATGATATCATCCTACTTGAAATATTGAATAGTTATTTCTTATATTTCATTAGCAAAAAAAATACTATATCTAAATTCAAATTTTGATTACAGTAGGAAGGGAAAATAATTGGCTTATTAGTGAAGAAAGACAAATGAATAACATATTTGTATTTTTTGTCGATATGTATCAAGATGAGGGTTAGTATAAAAAATACGGTTGACTTAAATATCATACAAAATATTTCGAGTATGACAACCTAAGTGTATGTATACAAGGCTCATCCATCCTTTTTTATATAATATAAAGGATAACTATGTATAATGAAAAATTAGAATATACCAATATATGTTATGTGATATGTGAGTGGATTCCGATCAATACCTTAGTATCATATGATCGATATCTTAGTGCTATATAGGACGATGTCTCAATATTATATGACTAACACAAGGATATTATCTGGATCATAATGATAAAATTGAACAAATAAGTAAAGTGTTACTGTAACTTGGATCTAACACGTATACGATTGGGTTTGAGATAAATATATAATTTATTTATAATTAATGTCGATCATACTAATAATAAATCAAAGAATCTATTACACAGGAGGATTATCGGAAAATAATGATTCAAAATATCTATTAAACAAAAGACTTTTTTAAGTACATTAAATCATGCACTCAAATATCATCTAAATCTTTTGATCCTCGACTAATATAGGTATAGATATTTTTTAAAAATACTCATAATAATTTTATAGGATTCGACACCATCATCAATAATTTTAAGAAAATATGATCTATTTTCATATATATATATATATAAATGAATGAATGAATGAATAAATAAATAAATAAATAAACTATATATATATATATATATATTCACTTTGTCGGATTAATGGATTAGGATAGATAAGAAAATCCGATCCATTATCATCCCCGCTAATAATACTCCGACGACCGACCCGCCCACCTTCTCTCCGCTACTCCGAGCGAGCCGTTGAAAGCGGCAACAAAAATCCCGCTCGGGAGACGAAGCCGTTGCCCTCGTTCCGTCCTCCCCTCGAAGTCGCGACGAAGAACTGCTCCACATCGAGATCCATCGGAGAATCGAGGCGAACGAGGAGGAGCCGGTGGATCAAGCGATCAGGAAACGCTCGGTGTTGAGATCCGGCCGTGGATCGAGGACGGAGGGTCCGGGAGGGTGAGAGGTTGGAGAGATCAGGGATCGATTCTTCTTCTTGCCCCTCCTTTTTCCTTTGCGGTTGGATCCGATGGCTTCGGCGTCGTCGAGGATCTTCGAGTACTTCGTGGTGTGCGGGATCGGGCCGGAGATCCGGACCCTGGAGGGGAACAAGGGGTTCCAGGGGATGGAGGTCATGTACATGCCCTCCCTCCTTGACCAGTACCCTCCTTCCAACCATTCCCTCTACCCTCCCCCGCCCCCGCAGCTTCCCACCGTATGTTTCATCTCCTTCTCTCTTTCCCCATCTCTCTGCTACTCATTTTCTTTTGATTCAGGTTCTCTTCTTTTAATCTTTTAAACCTACCCAATTTGAGTTGTAAGTGGGCCTATTTTGTTGTCCTCATCTAAAATGGGAAAGGAACATATGTAAGTTCAAACAAGGCCTAGATCCGTAAATGTCAATCTTACCGAACACACAACATTTTTGCTTAATTCGAGTTATTCACTTGGTTGATTGTTTTCGGATGCTTAGTTGGAATATACTTGTGTTCGACACATTTCTTGATAATTGAGAAAGCACATCAACATTTTCTGAACTCTGAACAAGGTATACTAGATAAACACTTACTAGAAGACAATTATTTCCTTTATTCTGATGGTGAATGCTACTATTGCAGTGCGTTCTACCTGCAGGGGTGGAATTCTATTCTTCGGGGTTTAACTCGGATGATGTAACAACATACCCTCGTAGTTATCCGATTGTTCTAACAGGTATTGATGATCTTCTGCTTAATTTTAAATGGTTTACCAGGATTATTTTTTCAGCTTTTATTTTGATGTCCGGAACAAAAAAAACCATAGATGTTGAGCAACTCAGAAGCTACAACCCTGTTCTTGTGAAAGCTTGATCTAACTTGAAAATTAGTGTCATTCAACATTGATGCAGCTCTTCTGAGTTGCCCTGATGTTGATCAACTCAGAAGCAACAATAAGATTTTGTCTGGAATATTTGTGGTTGGCTACTTGGTTCATTTCTTGCCATGTAGATCACATATTCATTGTTCTTATTATTTCTAACCAAGTTTTCTCTTGGGTGTCTTTTTCTAGTTGGGCACCTCTAATCTAAATAGTCACCTATCTTAAGTGCACTTATATGTTCATTTGGACATGTCAAAATTTTCTTAGACAATTTTTCCTTATTTTGTTCTAAGATGGTGTTATCTTTAACTTTTTTAAGCATTTGATAATTTCTCATGGTTTCATTTAATGTTACATCAGAAACACATCCATCCATTCTGTCATTCTCATCTATCTTATTCTTACTTTCTGATAGGCATTGTTATATGTAGATTTATCATTTAATTTGTTGTTGACCTTGTAACACATGAACTCAAGGTATTATATGGCTTTTTTAGCCATTATGTATGGGCAATTAAGGGAGTAGAGAAATCACAATGAGTGCAATGATCCTTGTTTGTGTTTGGCAAAATGAACCTGGAGCTATTTGTGGTCGTCTTGAGCTTGATAGTCTAGTTTGCGTTATTCATGTACACCTAGCTATTTTTATACCCCCATCTAGAGTTGCTTGGAAGAGGACCTAAAGGAAGGTCGTTGGAGAAAACAATGACGATGAATACTGGCAAACGACGGGGGTTTATAATGGGATCTTAGAGAATAATGGAAGAGTATAACAATGCAAATGGGAATAAGAGTTTCTTCAATAAGCTATGATGAATATTCGACGTTTACATCATAATCTATAATCTTGTAGTAGAAAATTATATATTTATTATATTCACAAATTTGATTGAAGTGACAAAATATATAACGTTGCAAATATATTTTTTGTATATTTTAACTTGAATTAATTATAGAAGCTATGATGAAATCTTGACCTTTATATCAAAGTCTGATAGCTAGTAGGAGAAAATTATATGTCTATTAGATCTGCATTTACAATTTGTGGTAAACAAATATAATTATCACCTTATATTTTTTAAAATCAAGCCTTTATTGAGGGGAATATCATTGAACCAAGACCCATGAGTTAAACTTGTTATGGGAACAAAAATCAATTTTTTTTGAGTTTGGATCAATGTGATTGTGAAGAAGAGGCAAGCTCGAGTCAAGAGCTTGGGTTTCAATTATTCATGAACATGAATTAATTTGACAGCCTTAAGAACAATATTTTTTTGATCTCCACTATTTATGTACCTAGAAATAAGCATTAGTACCTTTTAAAATATATGTAATTTTAGAATTTTCAATCGGACTATTTCAAATATGGAATTATTTCAATGAAACTAACAAGAGAAAGTGGTCTTTTAGGCTAGGGTATCACGCTGATGCAGGCTAAATAGCTCTGATGTCAAATCTCATATATGACAGATTTGTGGCAAACAAAGAAAATATTTATTTATTTGTAAGAAAAGAAGAAAGGAACGAGAGAGGAAGAAAAATATAATGATAGGAAAAAATAATAAAAAAGATGATAACTATCAAACTCAGTCTATCTCAAGAGGAAACTCTTGTGGATAATTGTTTCACATCTCTGCACGTCCCACACATGGATGGATAAGATTCTCACTGTTGGGTATTAGAAATGTGGCTTTACACCACTTACATATGATGTGGGAAAATAACTCATTCTTCATTCATTGATTTATTCCATATTTCAATTACAATCTTTCCCCGCTTTTTGTAGGCTCCAAGTACAAGAAAAAAAAAGGAAAATTGAGAACTGAGGAAAGATTACATCACATCAAAGTATTTATCATCTATTTCTTTCTTTCTCTGAAGAAGATAAATTTCATATTTGATTCTGGGAACAATATTCTTTTCGATGATGTGTCTGATTGATAGATTTTCATCTTTTTGTGGTATTCAATCAAGATCAATCTTATATGAACGAAATTTTCAATTATATTCAAGGCTCATCTCCTTCAAATTTATTTAGAATTTTCATTGAAGCTATGATTGTCCCTTTCCTTTCATTCAACTTTCTTTTTTAATTTTCTTCAGCACTTTTGGAAACTAATATAAGATTGTACTAGATGTTGCCAAACTACCTCAAATTATGTGGCAACTTATGAAACAGTTGTCATTTTTTCAGTTGCAAGTGATCTTGGTAGCTATGTGATCTTCTAGTTTCATTGAGTATTCTGAATCAGTTGCTTAATGATAAAAAATGACATAATTGTGGTTGTATAACATGTTTATTAACTAAAAGCCTGTAGGATTTTTTGGCTGGGGTTGAACTTCCAATCCCACGAGACTCTAGGAAAAAATCATAGATGATGTTGCCGAAATCTGAGTTTATATGTTAGGCTGGTAATACTTCATGATCAAGTGCATGTATCCTGTCGGACAAAGCAATATTTGAAAAGAAAATTGAGAGACAAAAGAAGAAATTGTTTGCTTTCTTCTTGTTAAACCTTATTTATCTTCGGTCCCAAGCCCAAAAGGAGGAGAATTGCTCTATGTAGTTGAATACTTTCCAAATCCTAATGAACCAGATAAATTATTATTTTCTTTGATATCCTCTATATAGTAACTAATAGTTGCTATTATGACATTATTTGAAGTCCAAAAAATCGTTCATCAGAAAGGCCATCTTTAGCAAATAATGTCACTATTTGAAATTTGACTTGTATCCTCAGAATTGTTTGCACAAGGTGTACAAGTTGTTTGAACTTGTTAGACGCAATGCTTAGGATCTTTTATTATGTGATTCTTGCTATTGCAGTTTTCCTCCATCTGCCTAGTGTTTTTTTTTTTCTAAAATTTTATGAGAACATTTTTATTATTCTTTTGGTATATGTTGATATAAAATTTTATCTGCAGAGGGAGATGGGTCAAAAATTTATGTAGCGTGCATTGCATTTCGTGACCCAGTTTGTGAAGATATTATTGAAGCATATCAGATAGCAGCAAATTCCTTTGCTGATAAATGCATTTGTCTTGTATCTCGTTCACCCAGTTTTCAAGTTCTCAAGGATGCACTGGAAGAGTTGTTCATTCTCTGCTTTTCTCCTGCTGGCAGCAGGTAATACATTTTATGTAAATCGTCTGTCTTCTTCTTGGAGTTACTATTGATCAATCAGCATTGTGCTTAAATTGTGCCTATGTTACATTACTTTTTATCATGTGGTGAACATGATTTTGCATATGCCAGTATATCAACATGTACCATCCAATATCCTTGAGGAAAGAACAGTAAAAGATTGTCCACCAAATGGTACTGAACTTATGGTTCCATTACCGGTGTTTGATTGACTGATACTTATCAGTTGGAGCAGTATTTTAAATCATGATTTTACACTTTTACTCTTGTGACTCTTCATTATAAAGATTATGAGACTGAACTTGTAGCACAAAAATAAACTCTCTTTTCTCATTCACTTATTGTCAAGTTCCAATTTGCGGTCCTCACTTTATTATGAGGGGCAAGTATTTTTATTACAAACATCCTTAATTTTTTCATCCTTGCCCATCCTTTTACCAAGTCCTGGCACACCCTCTTGATTGGATCTAGGGTTTTTGGGTCATTAAGGTTAGATTAGATCTTAGTTGAGGCCTGGTTGACATTTCTCGGGTTCAGATTTGTTCCCTATCATATTTTTTCATTTTTGAGTTAATTTTAGTTAGTTTCAGAATAATTCAGAATCAATAAGTTTGAGGCCTTTTTAAGTCTAGGAAAGAGTATTAGTAAGATAGGAAAGAATAAATAATTGTTCATTTTCTTATTACTTAGTTTAATAGTCACTTAACCAAGGTTCTGAAAATTGTTTTATGTGGTCACATATACATTTGATCTTCGGACCATATCACATATACAGTGTTTGACAGCAATAGCAGTATGTGAATATCTATGTGGTGGTATAAACAGCCGTACTTGACCTTATAGGGTTGCATAGTGGCTGATGATTTAAAATTTTAAATGTTGTTGGGATTTTATATTTCTACCAAATCTTTTCGGAAGTTTGTCTTTGATGTCGTATTTGGGACTTCTGTTAGCTTGTGCAGTCATAGTGTTAAATAGTCTGTCACAATCTTATGGTTATCTGTAAGTCTTTCAATTCTTTATGGAAGTCCCAAATCCGGTAAGGTAGTTATAATAAAGGTAGATATATTGAAGGCAGTGGAGGATGAGAGATGTAGAAAGGGAACACCATGGCAAGAAACTGTGTGAAACAAACTCAAAATAAAGAACCTGGATAACGAGGGCCACATGCCTTTAGATCTAATTAGCCAATGGTTAATTTCATTGATCAAGTAATCCTAATACAGCATCAAAAAGACTAAACTTAATCTCCATAATTGGTAAATAGCTTAAGAAATTAAATAGCTGGACTCTCTATCAAGATGAAAGAGACTTGTCTTCACAGTTTATCCTATCACTTGCAGTTTTCCTTGTCTCGTAATATCTTATCACAAATATGGAAAAGCTGGTATTTTTTAGATCGTTCTGTTTAAAATTGGTACCTGATATGCTGCTTCAATCCTTGCCCATCTTTAAATACCAAGTATCATCTCTTGTATGCTGCTTCAATCTGATGAGGTTTGATTCCTGATATTGTTGCATGATCATATAGCCTTGACCAAACAGTAACTTTTGTAGTCGCCATTTATCTTGTCTGTTGCAGCCATAACACGATAAAAGTTTGGGTCCTCAGGACTCTAGTAGTTTGTGGCAGCTATCTTGTTCCCCAGCCCTTCAATACATAGGAATTATTAGCTGACAATCATTATGTGCATAGCAACTCTAGATATACTCAAAATTTACCTAAAGTTGATTTAATCAGAACCTAAACTTTGACTTTAGCAGGACTGGTGAACTTAAGTATAACTCATTTCACTATCAGATCAACTAAACAAGTCTAGAATCTAGACTCTAGATTAAATGTATCTGGACCCCTACCAAAAGATGAACTGACAATCACTTCAAAAATTGTAGAAATAGAAAAATTTGTTTTGACCCAAAATCTAGATTTAATCTGATATAATTAGTAATTAAAATGATAAAAGACAAGCAAAACCTTTGGCTTCATATCTTCTTCTTCAATAACCTTTGTTTGACATACCATATTGTCCTCATGGATTTTTGGCTAGAGCTTAAGTCCTGGAGCGGTAATTGTTGCCTCTATACACAAATAGATTATTGATGCAGCTAGATGACACTTTTAGGGCCAAGAATTAAACCAAGAAATATGATTTCGTTGAGACTGATCCTTACTGTTTGGTATTTACTGGTTTGGGCATAAACCAGAATGCAATTAATTTTTGGGCAGTCCAGTTTGGTTTATTATATTTTTAGAAAACTCTAGGTTATCTCACGAAGTGGTCGTTCGATAACTTTGGGAGTCACCTGCTTGCTGCTGTTGATTGAATGTTGTGCGCCCACTGCCTGCACGCTGTTGCTTGCCTTCCACCTCCAAACCAGTACTTCCTCTCCTCCTGTGTCTCCACCTCCACCTCCCCTTATCCTCCTCCTCCTCCTTTCTTCTTCTTCCTTTTCTTCTTCTTCTTTTTCTCCTCCTCCTTCCTCTTGCAGCAAACTGGTATCATGGTACGGTGCTAGCATAATGTGTATTGGTACACTGGCATGGACTGGACCCAGACCAGTCTGGCCATGGACAAGTATGGGTCTGGTACCCAAAATTGAGTTCCTTGAATCAAACTAATAATATCTTTTTAAAGTTAAGACTATGGTTCTCCATCCCTATGTTTGATCTGAAAAACCCAGCAAAATAGTTTTGACCTAATCTGATAAAGCCCTTCCACATCTCATTCTCCTGTTGGAACAGGTTGTTTCAAGCGAATTTACCATTGTTTCCAAAACACTATACAACATGGAGTGAACCAGTTATGATCATAATATAAGTAACTTAAAGAGTTAAATAACACTTGCAAAGATAAAGCACACATACAAAATGTTGAGGTTATGATGTTATGTGTTTACATTTACAAACATGTATATATTTCTAGCATGGATTGCCATGGTACAGGGTAATTCTGATTTTTTTTTTTGGCACATCATGATTCTATGCCATGTCTTGACATCCACTTGTGCTAGTTGACATGCCTTTGTGCTGTCTGGCATAGGATAAATAATAGCTTTAGTCATATGTTGGTATCCAAAATGGGTCAACATTGCTTTTGCCAATACCTTTTTGGGCATGACATGCTTCAACTTATGCCCATACGTGTTCATCGGCATGATAATTCTTGATATTCAGTATTTGAATTGGTATCCCATAATGGGTTGACATAGCATGTGCCAGCAAGTTTTTGGTATTTTATAGTTCAACATATGCATACACATGCCAATGGGCATGACAATCCTAATTTTCATTATTTGATTTTGACATGTTTTGGAGCCTTAGTAAGTAACAGTGCCGTGTATATGGTTTTTGCTTCTAATAGAAATAATTGTGTATAATTTCAAGTTCTACATTAATTTTAAGTGTCTGGACACATGTTTGGAAGCATCAACAAATATTTATGTTTGACTTTGAGATGATAAAAATTTGAAGTGTCTATGATTGATAAATAAAGCCTTTTCATGTTCTAACTTGAATGTTTTACAATTTCAGTAAGCCATTATGGGATGTAATAGCCTATATGGTGTCAAATGTTCCTTTACCTACACCTGGAAAAGATCGAGTACTATTTGCTATTGAAAATTGCCTTCTTTCTGTGGAGGCTCCACCAAAGGAAGGACTACCTCATGCAGATGTATGAGTTCATTTTGCTCTCTATAATTTAAAAATTTTCATTTTTGGTAGGATATTGTTCAACATCCGGTTTGGAGTAAATGTTGACTTTACCTGTTTAACGGTGTGCAGATTTCGTTTCAACCCCTGGTGCAGTGCCTTGATGTTGATAACTTGATTCGGTTCTTTACTGCAGTGTTGCTTGAAAGAAGAATTTTACTCCGAGCAAATAAGTCATAATCTGACTTGTGTGTTCTTATATTATTTCAATTGTACTTTTCTAGTTTTAAGTGGATTATACATTGTTTTAAAAATTGAGGCTTTAGTTTTCAGATAGTGCAATGATAACCTGAATCTGTAAATTCTTTTCAAACATTCTCAGTAATACCTAAGATAGATTTCATTACCAGACTAGGAACTCTAGCATATGAGATTTGTTTGTGATACTGTGCAACTTATTTGGTCAGCAAATGATATGCTTCTACTGTGACTGTGCATCTTTTATGAGTTCGGATGATCTGATGCTTCTGGTAGCCTGGTGACCTTGTGCATGAGGTTCGATTGCCTTTGGTTGGGTGCTTGAATTATTGGCATGACCCTATGGGGATATTGTGGCCCCACTGACTGGTTCAATGGAGCCTAGAACACAGTCACAAGATGGTCTGTGTCACAGGTCTTGACTCATTTTTTATGTGATTTTATGTGGTCAACTGTCTTTTTGACCAGTTTTGTGAACTTCAAAGAAATGAAATGAAACTAATATGAATAGTCTTTCGTTCTCTCTACGTAGACATGAGTATCTTTACACAGAAGAGTTACCTAGTTTTTCATAAGTATGTTCAGCTTGAACATAATGTGATAAATAAAGAAGATATATCTGGATTAAGAGAGAAAGTTGAGAGTTAGAAGGCACTGGGGAAAAATATAGTCAAATACGAGAGATGAAAATAGATGCAATCAACCACTCAAGGAAGTCTTTTCATTATTATGTATTCCCTATGACCTGCCTTTCTTATTATGTAGCCCTGTTTTGTTAAGGATTGGATTGTGCATCTGTAATATTGAGGACTTGAAATTTGGAAACAGATCAATCAAATTTGATTTTCCAATATATATACAATTATCCCCATATCTCCAAGATACTAACATAACCAACCTCTTACCATTGCAACAATGGTGACTTCTACATTATCCTTGCAACTGGCTTTTTCATAATTATCTCCAAGATACTAACATAACCAACCTCTTACCATTGCAACAATGGTGACTTCTACATATCCTTGCAACTGGCTTTTTCATAATATTCATCATTAGCATGATCAGTATGCAGTCTGGTCTCTTCTTTTCCTTCATGTTCTTTCAACGATTTTTGGTACAACCAAATTGAAATAAAAGCCATCAAGGGAGCACAATGTTGCTGATCTTGATATGTTAGTTCTTGGTTGTTAAAGGATTATATCGAGCTAGTAGATTCTTAAAAACCCTGATGTCATACATTTACCAGTTGCCTTTAGTACATAGTCATCATTGGTATGAAGTGTGCTGAAAGTGTATCCCCATTCTGTTTTGCAGGTATTCACTGTTAACTCTAGTGTCAGAGGCAATATGTCATTTAATATATCCTTTCAGATGGCAGGTGAGACATCACATGATCTTCTCGAATTTGTCTTGTTTTAAGAACAGAATTTTTGCTTGTTTGTGACAAAAGTTAAGTGGAAGACCTTTTTTCCAATTAAGCATAGAACAATGTCATGTATATTTTTCTTCTAATAATCTGACTGTTCTTTTTTGACAAGTTCTTCACGTCTAACTTTTCTCATGTTTTTTTTTTCTTATGTAGCATGTCTACATTCCATTACTTTTCTTTAGTGGGGTAGACTACATTGATGCCCCTACACCATATATGATGGGACTTCACTCAGGTGTTGACACGTCTCTTCTGTCAATGGATGGTGTAAGTTTGATATAGTCCAATATTTTCCTTTCAGTCAGAAACTTGTGGTTTGGTAAACTTATATTCTTTGTATTACTTTGATTGTCTACGTAAATGCTCATCATTATAGCATATTCTATTTGAGAATTCATGAGACTTCTGCTCATCATTATAGCATATATCATTATAGCCTAATCCTCACACTTTAGGTTTTCAGTACTGGATAATGTTGGGTCTTATAATTTGGTCAGCATCTAGAGAAGATTTGTGAAGTTTGAAGAATTTGTCAATCAAAGTTTTCTAAGCAAGCTAAAGAAAGCATCTTATGCAACATTGTGAAGTCCAAGTAGAACTTATTAGATAATTGTGTATATGAGTTCACTGTTGGTAGTCCAAAATCAATAATGTAGGAATTAGTAAGACTTAATAATTTATCTTTTGCAATCTGGAGATTTTAATGCAACAACTCAAGAATATGCATACTCCTAGGATCTTGGACAATAATTGGTATATCAGTTTTTCTGAAAGGAAAGAATTCATGGTTGCAAAGTAATATATAAATGTCTTGATTCTGTATGTGATTCTCTATATAATATACTATAGCAGTTCAAAACCACTTGGAACAAACATTAGTATAATGTGGAAAGATATTTAATTTTTGTTTCTTTCTTCAATTGTTCTTGTAATTGACATTTTCATTTGAAAATCAACCATCATGGCAACTATCCAGTATCCACCTCTCAGTGTTGCAGAAATCTATGATCCCTGTCCATCATTATTGCCACTATACGCATCACTATCATCATTCCAGACCTTACTCAGGATCAAAGGTAGAAGAATTCTTGTTGTCCCTGAACTCTTGCTCATCAATGATTGCTGGTAGGTCATTTGGTTGCAACGAGCTGACCTTAACCTCGCCCTTGGCCGTTAATGAAATGAACCTATCTCAGCCATATCCATGTAGATTTGACCTAGATTTGCACAGGTTTGGGGCTATGAGATAGTTTTTTCAGCCAAATCCATGTAGATTTGTAATTTCTTGTCCTCGCAAATCTAGGCTGGATCTTGCAGATGAAGGCTAGACGTCATAAATCCAACCTAGATATCCATGTGGATTTAGGCCTCATACTCGTAGATTTAACCTAGATAGGCAAGGATATACTATGGAATCTAAATTCACATGAGTACATGCAACAAAGAACCTGGATGATCAACTTTTGGATGAGGTAGGAGATCTTCATATGTACTGCGTTTCATTTCCAACGAAGTAAAAAAAGAGGAATGATAGGGGTTACAGTTTTTGATCTATGTGAGGAAGAGTAGGGCCCAATATCAGGATGTGGTCAGGTTTCAGGTAGTCAGTCCTTCATGATTTGTGGCACAGCATATCGGAGTTAGTCATTTGGCTGTTGTGATAAGGCAAAAGGTTGTTCATCAGCGTTAGTTGGTCCTTCGGAAGCAATCCATGAGCAACAATGACAGTTGGGTGACAAGATGTCTCCTCCGTTAGAATTTACACTTTGTGAGGTCTGTGGAGATGATAGTAACATGGACAATGCATTTACCAAAGATGGTCAAAGCCAAGGAGCATGAATTGAGAAATAATATTTTATTTATATCACCTAAGATGAACATAACGGCACAAATAGATTCACGTGGTTTGTTTAAGGCTGTAATGATAAAGGCCAAAGGGAGGCAGTTGATGATACCTCGAATCTGATAGGTATTCATCATATCCATAGCCTTCCTACCAGCATGGATCTCATAGCCAACAATTTCATGGTGATGGTTATTTTTTTAGAGTCAAATGCATGGTACAGTTTGCAACATGAGTATACTGACTATAATCATAGCTCCACTGAACAACATCCTGCTGAGCCATTCTCGCTGCAGTGATTCTTGCCTCAGGTGCCTCCTACCAAAGGAATGATGATGAGGCCACAACTGCTATTGTGTTGTTGCATCACTGTTCCTGTTCTAATATTAGGTACTTGGGAACAGTTGCATATATAATTCTTCACAATTACAATCTTGATCTATAATTGATCACATTGAGGATCACGACCCACCTCCAGTGTACTCAAAGCGATCATTTTGGTGGTTGTAGGTTAATTAAATTTTAGATTCAATATATAATGTTTAGGATTCTTGAAGACATGTTTTCTCTAAATGCAATTTGTAATCCAGATCTAAAACATGTTTTGATCATTATTCATTGATTTCTAGTCAAAATGTATCTATATTTACTGAATAGTAACTTAAATGGGTAAAATTTATTGAAAAAGAAATCCTAAACCTGGGCTGTCCGAACCTGTGCTGAGAGTTTTGGTGTGCTATGTGATGGTTCACCAGTATGTATGAGAACTGCATCATTGTGAGAAGGGACCAGTAACGGATCCAAAATCTTGGTCTGGACATGTTCAAAGGAGATTTAGAAATGCATGGGTTGGTTGAAGACAATTTGGATCGATGGTGCATGGTGAGGTCAAGGATGACCTAAAAATCTTCATTAGAAATACCCAAAAGTTGACTTTGATGGGTGTTAAATTGACAAAAGATATTGCTGTTAATTGACCTCATTGATGGGAAAGAATCAATGTGGCCAATCCCAAATTGTTGAGATTCATGGTTTATTTCCTTGGCCAATAGGTGGTCATCTAGATTCATGGCAGATTGCTCTTCTGAGTGTTGAGTTATAACTGCATCATACCAACCTATTTTGTTTTATTTGGTACTGATGTTTAATGACTCCATTACCAGCAATTTGTTATCATTTAACTAGTTGGGTAGGCCAGAGTCCTAATCTTTTTATAGTAGTAAGAAACCTGCAATCTCATTTGAGTCTTAACTAATAACACTACTGTCTATTTTTCTGAAATTGGCATTTATATTTTATCTGTAAGTTTATTCATCACATTCACTTAAATGTCCTTATTTCTTTCATGCTTTAATAAGGATAAACAATTGCATTTCTATATAGTCTTTCTTACTCTAGCATTTTCTGTGATTCATAGCCACTATGCCTTTCCTCCCTAGGAGTTCATGCCTGTCTTACTCTTTCTATGTTTTTCACCTTCAGGTAGTAGTTGTGGATCTTGAGTACAATCGCATTACCACATCAGAAGAAATACCTTCCATACCAGAGCCTGAGCTAAATTTCTTACGTGGTGAGATATTAAAGCTGCTTCACCCGAATGTTATATGGATAGATCACCTGAAGATCAATTTTGGCAGCATGTCTGAGCAATACGTTAGATGTGGCAACAAACCCTGGGGGGATGAGCATGATTTCCAACTTAGGTGATTGCATATTGCTTATAATAATGCATTTTCTGGACACAAATGTTAGCACCATTTAATTCTATAATTCTCAACATGTTGCCATCTTAAATTTGTAAGTCTGACATGTCTGCCTTTTGCCAATTACATTAGTCAGTTTGCTTCTTGCCAGTGAACCCTGATAAGAACAATATGCTTATTTGCTTTTAATCATTTGCATAAAATAACTTGGAGTAGCTTTATAGCTAAAGGAAGAAGATCAGTTGTTGAAAATGATTGATGCAATTTAGAGGCAAGGGAAATTGTTTTGCATATTTAGCTATCTATCACTTGTTTGATTTCGTAGTTTCCAGATAATTTTAGCTTTCAGGTTGAAGTCTCTACCTCCATTAATTGCTCTAATATATGGGATCTGAGAATTGATTGGACATATCACATAAGTTTATATGTGATAAATTGTGGGATCATATATATGGTTCTTTTACTGCTTTATAGGAAAAATGAACTTGTGGTTTGCTTAGTGTCAACTGGTAATCAAGGAATATACGTTCTAAAATGCATAACAGAAATTACAACTTAAGCTGAAAGGAAAAAAAATGACTTTATTTATGTTGACAATCTTTTAATGCTTCACAAAAATGATATCAGTGCTAATGGTTCATCATATATATCATTAGAAGGTCAACTTTCACATAGAGAAGAATCCTTTTGATATAGGTATGTGGGATTCATCCATAACATAGTGGCATATTATAACAGTTAGATTTTAATCAGATATCTAAGGCATATTTAAGAAATATCTAATTGTCACTGAAAGATGCATGATGCCTATGGATATGATTGAAGCATTTTTGAGTATAACAGAAGGACCAGGTTATTGCTTTCAGGTGCTCATAATGTAGATTTGCAAGTGCTCTGATGTAAAACATTTGAGATGATTTGTCATATGAGAGAAATATTAGAAACAAGAAATTATCAAAAATTTAATAAAGAACATAAATTAGGAGTGCCATTGTTTTAATAAAATAATAAAAAGCTGTATCAAGTGTAAAATTGGCTAAGGCATGTGCCCAACTGCATGTCAATTATAAAGTTCTATAACTCTGTGTGTTTGGCTGTTTTTCTTGTGTCTAGAATAAGAAACTTTTTTCTGGTTTTCAGAGGACATATTTCCTTTACTAATGTTAAACTCTCTGTTTGGCTGGTTAATGATTCTCTTTAATAATAATTTTGCAGATTGATATTTTTAAGGTTTTTGGCATTAATCCTGAGTGGTTACCGTAACTTTATTGTAAGTTCCTCTGTATATTTTTTTGTGGGTGCATCTTTATGGATATTCTCAGACCCTGGTGTCCACTTTCTCTCTAAGGAACCAACGACAAATGTCTTCAATTCTCAAGCATTTCTGAAGAAACGTTCACGTGCAACTGGTGAACCTACCGAGTCTATGTTGATGGTATAATTCTAGTCATTTTGTACCATTATGGTTATTGAAGTAGAAGACTGTAGTAACACTTCATTATTATCAGTTAGTTTCTAGTTTAAACAAATGTTGCATTTTTTTTGCCTTTATTGCTAGCATATTGTTTTGAGACCAGTTATATGTGAAATATGGTGATGCGGTAATCAAGAAGTACCCTTCATGTTATTACTGGATAATGATATTTTATTGTAGAGGCTTTGCTTTTCTGATCATTGAATATTGTTTGTTCAGCTAATGTGAAAAATGAGTTTCAGTTTCTGAAGCTGACTACCATGGGATGCAACATTGTCATAGAGTCATGAGTCTTGCTCCTCACTGGGCAAACATGTATCATGGCACCTTCATCGAGATTCTCTGTCCTGCTATAGTGTTATTCTTCCTGCTATGTTTGCAACCATACTATTCTGTGATGTGTATGAATAAATGACTATTTATGTATGAAAATGAACACACTTCAATTTTTCTCTTAAAATAATCTAGTGACATTACCTTTGGATACTGAAGTTTTCCTAAATTTGATGCATTTGCTTCACTTGTCGCATGCATTACTCATGGATATTCAGGTAACTGAAAGTCTGAAATATCTTCTTTTGTGTGGGAAATGGCCTAACTGCAAATGATTAAAAAATTTTGAGTGAGAAAGCTTATATATACACTTTAGTTAACATATCACCCCGTTCATGTAATCTTCCACCTTTGATCTCTTCTTTGATGTTGACGCTGAAGCCATTAGGTACTTGGCAGAAGGCTAATGGAATCGTTTGCCTTTGCTTGGAGTGTGGTGTGTAATTTGGTGAGGATGACATATTTGGTTATCCAGTTGAAACGTTGAAGAAGTCAAGAGGATCAAAATAAGAAAATTCTTATCAATGGGTTTTAGATAGAGATATGCTATCAAGCCAATAAATTTAACGACCAAGCTATCTCAGTCTGGAATTAATACTGATTGTTGGCAACTTGGCTGGATTGTTGTGGTATTAGTATCATACAATGTTTTGGTACAGTCTGCTACAGAGTGATTTTTAATCAGACTAGTTTTTATCCTTAAAACCCTTTTTTTTATTTTTTATTTGCCTTATCAATGATTAATATATATTTCGAAGACCTATCATGAACCATAAGAAACACATGCATATGGTCTTCTAAAGATGCATGAAAGTAACACATGATATATGATGCATGCATACTCTAATGTCGAGTTGTATATGCCAGAAACTCGTAAATGCACAGAATGAATCAATATACAAGCCATACCTTGATTAATGGGGCAGATAGTACCTCCAAAACGAAGATTGTATTGCCTGGGGAAGCGAGTCTAGATATGCAATATCACATGTTTAAAGTCTTGAAGCTCAATATTATAATTTGAAGAACCCATGAGTGGTATTACTCTCACAGCATTCGACTTTGATAACCTGCATGCTATTAACTATATGTTCGAGAGCTTAGTAATATCCTGGAGGTAGTTAGTCTTGTAGTTTGTTTATCGATGTTGCTTGTTCCTCTATTTTTGGACCACCATAAGATAGGTCACTATGTTTCAATCCTGGATTAAAATTTCTTTGTGAGCATTAAGTTCCATTCCTGCATTAGAATTTCTTTATATTCTCCAGACCACTTTGAATGATGGATCCATGCCATTTTCAAGGGATCCATCTTATGTGGAAGAGTCTGGAGACTAGGATCAACATCTGCTTTATTCTTCCCCTTTGTATTATGTTAAAGAAACTTTCTTTGCCTGCCAGCAAAATGCTGGTAACTGTACATTACAAATTTTGTTCAGATGAATTGTATTGCTTTTTGGGATAATCAATAAGTACCATTTCTTTTCAGAGGAGAATATTATGCATGATGTTACATACTCTTCTTTTACACATTGTGTGCATGACTAAGTTGTGACATATTTCATTATGAATTCTTCTTTTAAGTAATTTTAAAATTCCCTAATTAATTGTTGTTGTTTGATTCTATTCATTTCTGAATGACCATCATATCTGTCTGATGTTCATTTTAACTTTTTTGTTCCTTATCAGATAACTCAATTTTTAGAATCTCAAGGTTTCATGGACTATTTGGAAAGATGTATCATGTCAGAAGAAAGCAGCAATAATCTACTTGACAAATTACAAGATGCAACTGGAAGGGGTCAAAATCCAACAACCATTTTTCCATCACAATCAGTAGAGCCTGAGATCATTACTGTAGCAGAACCTGATGTTGGAGATGCAGGTATTATTTTTGTTCCTTGTGAAAACCTTTAACAATATTGGGCACATCATTTTGTTGTTTGAAGACAGGTTAATTTCATATTAGCTCTTTGTTAATGTCTAATTGTTTTAGCAACTCCTGCTAGGGTGGTGAAAATTCAACTTTATACCTATTCACCATGAAATTCAGTTACTTATATCTTTGTCACTCAGAACCAGGATCTAGGCACTGTTATAAGCAGTTTCCTTCAACGGTTAGAACCGAAGAGCAGGAAGAAAAGCGTCGGTCAATTCTGGCTCTAGCAAGTGGTGCCCATTCTGGAAGGCAAAATCCTAGGTATAAAGTAATTCTAATATTTTTGTATATATATAAATTAATTTTACAAAATAATGTTCTCCCAATTACCATCCAGAATTTAGGAAAAGAGATGTTGTAAAAAGCTCTTGTTGGAAAGTGACACTATCTTCTTTTGGCACTTAACTTTCTCATTTCGTGTTGCCAGTTCTCCTATGTTAGCCAATGGTGATTCGAAAGCAGAAAGTCTAAGTTCGATGGAGAGAGCGGTAAGTTCTCTGGAACCGTCATTTGTCAGGGAGTATCTGGAGATTTGGTATATTCGATTTTTGGTTGTTACATGTAGGCTGAGAGGGAGCGGATGGTTTTGGATATCAAAGTGAAGTTGCAGGTGACTTCTTGGTCATATCACATATACTCCATCTGCTTTCCTAGATTTATTTGAGATATTCATTAATCAAAATTATATGTATGTCCAACTAAAGTTTATTTTAGCAAGGACACAGCTTAATCTGAGCTCAATAGGTATGGTGGATTTGATAGGATTCATGTGGGATTGGAGCAAGCTTGGGGTTAAACAAGAAAGTATATGGTGGCTTGGATAGGATTTACGTTGGGTTGGACCAAGCTTGGGATTAAAAAGAAAAGTATCTGGTTTTAAGGTGTTGGACTGCCTGACTGGGTTCTTATGATATGTCAGTCATTGATATACTTTGGAGTTTGAATCCCAGAATCTTTTCCTCAATATATTTTCTTGTTCCATTTGTTTACTACCTCGCTTCTTAACCTTTCTTCTTTCTCTTGTTTCCATCTGGTTCTTGTAGAATTTTTTTGTCATGTTAATTTAATATGGTCCTGTCTATGACTTTGTGTGTTTTAGTGCTCAATTTATAATCTATATTGCAACTTGCACAGCTAGAACAGTTCAGTCTTAAATTCACCTTGGACATCTGAATTTTGGGTTAAAAAAACGAGGTTCAGAATCTTCATATTCTGATCCAGGCAACTTATCCTAATTCTTTAAGCTGTACTTATATAATCGCCTTGTCTATTTCTCTATTATCACATGCTGTAATTCTTCTTCTTCTTCTTCTTCTTCTTCTATTTTGTGTTCCTTTCTCTCATTCTCTCACAAAATTTCTTTCCCCCTTCAAACACTGTCATGTATTTATTATATGCTTAACCCATGTACTAAATCTGTGTACTTCGTAATTAAGGAAAGAATCAAAGAACAACCATAACATACTTTAACATACATCAATTGCATTATTGATGATAACATTTGTTGTTATTTTATTTTAGGATTGTTGTGTACATTCTACAATCTATATTAATTTACTGATCAAGCATGCTGTCTTTGGGCTACTCTTATTGCACTTTTGAGTAGTTTCCTCTAGTTTGAATTCACATGATGTACTCTAGCTATAATACTTTCTTGATCAGAGATTATGGTCGCGTCTTCTAACGCTTGGGGCAACTGAGGATCCTCTTTCATCATTTGAATACGGCACCATTCTTGGTAATAAAATGCTGCTCTAGATGATTTTTTTATTCTGATAAAGAGGTGTAGTTATCTAGTCTCCTCATCATGTTTCAAACTTGTTTTTGACTCTACAGCTCTAATTGAGTCTGATGCTGAGGGGATTGGAGGCAGTGGGTTTGTTGAATGCATAAGGGAACATATTATTTTGGTAAATTTTGCATGAGACCACAAACATTGACCTGCTTTACTACAGTAATCTTTCATTTTTGCATTGTCTACTAAACCAACTCTCTTTCTTAGGGTTGGCAATGCCGTTTAACTGATGAACAGTTTATTGCAGTGAAGGAACTGGTGAGTTGATCATATTTTTTGACTGCAATTGCTACTGCTTGTTTGCCTTCTTTTTCAAGGAGGAGGTGTCCTTGGTCATGAAAGAATGGCAGGAAGCTTCATTTGTCACTGGATCTAGTATTCTGCTGCTTGATCCTATTCTGGTTGTCTGCTTCAGTCTCAATGCATCTTTTATTTTTCTAAAGTAAAGGATTATTTGTTTCTTGGATAAGGGCAGGGCAGAAGAATGTTGGGGACTTGGATGTCATGGTGTTATAGGCAACTCAGCTGATGGTTCTTAACCTAATAATTTAGCTGTTTTGTTTCGAAAGTTAATTCATAGATTAGGGGATTTAGCAGTCAAACAACCTTTCTGATGAAGATGATTGTTCATGTATTAAAATCTACACAAATATACTTTGTGGTAAACTACTTAATGGAAACAGGTTTGTGTTATTGTTGCAAAGTTTGAACTATAATGGTTCTTCAAATTAATGTGTCGAAATACGTCTTGGTACATTGCCTTTATTTTCTTTAAGCCAAACATTAGTGTGGCCTGATGCAATCTAATACATAAGAAACTTTAATAGTAAAAATTTCATAATATACTAGTGTGTGTTGTGTGTGTGTGCGCATATGCTATGCTAGATTATCAGAACCTTCAATATTTAGTTCTGTTAAAGTGATCATTCTTTTATGTCCAGTCACTTCTGTTTAATGATAACAGGTTTGAATAGTATTCATAAGCTTGAGCTATAATGTTTCTCCAAATCAACATGTCAAAATATGTCTTGGTGCTTTGCCTTTTGTGTGGTTGTGTGTGTGTATGTGTCTGTTAGGTCATCAGAACCTTTTGATATTTAGTTCTGTTAAAGTGATCATTCTTTTATGCCAAGTCAGGAAAGTAAAGAGTTGTTACTTTATGAGGAGGTCAGTTTAGATTGAGCTTCATTATATGCTTGTTAGATTTCAATTGTTTCACATCTATTTCATGATCATTTGAAGAATTTTTTTACATGAAAAATGCTTTTGTTGAAATAATTGTGCAGCTCAAAACAGCAATAAACCGTGCTTCCTCTCGCAATGACATTGCTACCATCAGAGATGCTCTTGAAGTATCTGCTGAAATGTACAGAAAGGACTCCAACAATGTTCCAGATTATGTTCAACGCCATCTTCTATCTCTGTCCATTTGGGATGAGCTACGGTATGTGTTTTATGAAGCATTGCTTGAGATACTTGGATGAAGATTTGTTAACAAACAATTCTTATTGGTAGATAGAGAGGATGTGCTAGGGCAAATGAAACCTTATTTGGTCAGTGATTTAGAAATAATTTTTTTTTGATTAGGTACTTTAAGGTAATTAGTAATATATGATAGAGCCAAGGTTTGCAATACCACCCATTACGGTATGGTTCAGTAGATAGTGACGGTATCTATTGGTCCAACAATCTATCAGTACACAGACTAAGGTGACCGGGTAGTGCACCCAGTACAGGACATATACTACTCAGAACCACCCGGTACAGGGCATGGCAGTATAGGTCCGGCAGTTTTTTTTTTTTTTTCAGTTTTCTTAGGTTCTTTTGAAACTCGATATGTATCAACTTATCAAGACTTGGTATGTACTGCCAGACTGGGACTCAGTACATCAGTACAGACCGGTGTGGTACCAGTCCGAGCACTCACCGGTACACTACTATTACATGAAATTGTGAACCTTTGATAGATCATCTATTAGTTGGGCAAATTCTTATCATGATGGGGTTGCATCATGGATTACCCTGAAAGATATAGGGAATGAAATTTCATCATGCATGTTATTTTTTAAGCACATTGTCACCACAATGCAATGTAAACAAAAAAGGGAGAATTTTATGTTATTTTATTGGAGATGAACTTTAATAGCAATAAATTTAAAAAAATAAACTTACATTTCCTTGGCCTGATCATTGTGAAGGAGATGAAATAGTTTTGAGTGATGAAAAACAAAAAAAGAATAAGAATCTGATAGTTCAAGTAGAGGTGCAAATTGTGTTTTACAACCATGGAGATACCTTTTATGAAAAATTCTAACACTATAGGTTTCTGCTATGTGTTATTTGCTTGTACCACTGAGCATTTCATTCTCAACATATTGGTGCCATTGGAATGATGATTCTAAGATTAATGGGTATGAAAGAAACACAACCAGGATTCCGTCGTGGTGTTAATGTGTTATAGTAGTTGTATTTTCTTAATTAATCATTCATTTGATTGACAATTTTTTATGTCAAGAGTTAATGCTTGATCTTTGATGGTACTATTTTGGCAAGGGCATAAAATATGAATATGGAGGGTTTATTTATAAATAAGCTTGAAAAGTTTGTAAACACTGCATATTTTTAGAATCATACTTCTGCTCCCCTTTGGATAATAATGTTTCACTCCTCCATGTAGGAGTAGAGCTGCAGCCAATGGAGCCTTTCTAAACCGTGTATCTGTTAGAACCTCATTATTTGGTGGGCTCTTCTCAGATTTTGGCCAAAGTTAAAATAACTTCCTAGTCATTTTTACCCTATGATCATCCAATAATTGTTATTCTATAATTGTTGGATGGTACACCTGACTCCTCATCTTCCTTTCTCCTATGGAGTCCTCCAATCTTCAGTTTAAATTGTGATCATCACAAATATTTTCTTAATACATAAAAAATATTCTTGGTTAATTAGTTACACCCAAAACAGAATTAAGGCCAAGAGCCCATGGGTATTTTCTAGTTCTATTGTTCCAAAAGTGCTGAAGTGCCACTGATTCATGAAGAGTACTGTGAGTACTGTGCAAGATCTATCAAAGACCTGAAAATGGAAGAAAAGGTAAAAATAGATATTTGCAATTTAGCATAGTCATAATACTTGAAGGATTGTCCTGTATTTGGTAAATCTTCGAGGTTTGGAACTTAGCCTCATGGTGTGTGTGTGTGTGTGTGTGTGTGTGTGTGTGTGTGTATAAATGAATCAAACTCTGTCCATTTATAATTTGGTTTTTCCACTTAAGAAATCTCATACATTTTCCTTTTTGTCATGTTTTGATGCTACTGTTCCCTTTCCATCAGTGTTATAGTTTCAGTTGTGGATAGCTTGCTCATAAAATTTTTGCTATCTACATGACAAAATTTGTTAACTATTGCCTTCTATAAATTGTATTATTAGCTTTCTCGTAATGTTGTTGTAGTCTGCTTGTAATGTATGTTTATTAGTCATCTTCTTTTAAGAGTTATATTATTGTTAAAAATTAAAACCAATATCATGTGATTACAACAATCACTAAATTATTGAGGGAGAATCGTTTAAGATGATACAATATGTGCTAAGAAAGTTTATAGACGTAGTACTTAGGAGATGTGAGATAATTAGTATTAGTGGTACGAGGAGAGGTGGAGGGTGACTTAAAGGCTAAGAGGACTTTACTAGAAAATGAAAACTATAAATAAAAATCTAAGTGCTCTTTTTTAACTGATAATATTACTTTTCACAAGGCTCAATGGCAGCAAAAAATTTATGTAGCTGACCTTAAATAGATGGGACATTACGCCTTGTTATTTTTGTTGTTTCTTTCTTAAATTTGTGCAGATTTGGTTTTGCATCAGTGAGAATCGTATCGTTGATAATATGTTCCAATATAGCAACAACTAAGGATTGCAACTTTGGCTACTAGAAGTTTGTCATGTGGTGTACATGAGGATTTGTGGTCTCATAGGATGGGAGATGACTTGTGCTCCATTTGCAAGCAGATCTTCAGTCATTTTATAGTTCTCAAAGAAAGAAAAGGAAGCATTGATGGTCCTTGTTGGTTATGTTTGTTCATTTCCTCAAATGTTTTAAGTTTTTCACATGTGGTCTGAAATTGTATATACTGTTATGCTTTAAATTTAACTCTCGATACTGCCAAGGATCAGTATGGGTCCCATACATCGCCATACCAACACATGGTATGCTGACATCGGCACCTAGGAGGAGGAAGAGGAAAGGAATGAAAGAGGAGAGGAGGAAGAGGAGAAGTATCGGAGGTGGCAAGGCAGTGGATAGTGTGAGCAGCAGGTGGCATGAGACAATGGTGGATGGTGGCCAGCAGCGGGCGGCGCAAGCAGTGGATGACATGAGCAAGGAGTTATGCAAGTAGCATGTGTTGTGAGGTAGAGAAAATCGGGATCAAGAAGGGGGATGTTAAATAGATAGTTGTCGCTTGCCAAACTCAAAAGAAACAAAAATCAAACTGGACCATGTGAAATTTCCAGACCGTTAGATGCCATCCAGTACATTCCTGTTGGTGAAATTTAAAACCATGCATATATGTATCTATCTATCTATGTATGTACATACACAATCTGTTTCCAGGTCTGGATATCTACACATTGGTCATGCCAAGTAATAGCCTTTTATGAGATAGATCCTTCTTTAGGTGTATCTAAATTGATTTTGCTATGACAGATTGCATCATAGTTTTGTTTTGGAAACAGAATTTCTTATAGAAATTCTTACTTTTGGATTTGCTTTCTTTGCAGTTTCTGGGATGCCTATTTTGAATATCTAATGGAGCAGTCTGCAAATAAGTAGGTTCTAGCTACTCTTCTTTACCATCTAATGAAACTTTCTTCTGCTTCAGATACCTAGTTTTTGCATTTGCTCTGAAGTGTTGAACCTTGAAATATGGCTTAGGTACTTCTACATCTAGAATTAATGCATCATCGCATATGTATAAGCCTTCAGTATGTGGGGATTAATGCATTAGCATATAAGTTGTATCTTTCTTTAGGAAATGCATTAGCATGTATGAATTTATCAAGTGACTGAATGCAAACAAAAATTACTGATACTAATATGATTTAACCATGGTTTTTTTTAATGCCCATCATAATCTGTTGTTTTATTCTTTTAGATACAGCAGAATATTGTTTGCCTTTTGTTGCTTATGGTATATGGTTTGTCTTAACTTTGTTATTTTTAACAATTGTTGACATTAAATCAGGTCAGCCAACTATGTAACTCTAGTGACTGCACAGCTCATTGTAATTGCAACCCATATGGTATCTATCATTCCCAACTACTGTCAGGCTTTCATGCTTAGAACTTTACTGTTTTAACTGTTCATTTTACTCCATCATGGAGGATGGACTAGGACTCCCTGACACTGATGCTTGGAACATGATTGAGAAAATTGCGGAGAAAAACAATCTAGGTTACAAACAACTTGTGAGTAATCTTAATTTTTCATTATCTTTTATGAGTTTATTTACCAAAATCCAAATCATATTATCTTAATTGTAGGAACTAATTTTTTACTTGAACTGTTTCAGATAAAGCTGAGGGCACTATTGTCACATATCCAACAACTCCGAATAGGTTACTGGGGACTCCCATCTGGGAAAGTGCAATCTGCATCACCATATGGTTTGCCCTCTCCTCATTTACAAGATGGCTCAGATGGAAGCCACGAACCTACTGAAGCCTCCGTTGTTGGCCGGAGTTGGGTGCACAGCATGTTTAGTAGAGACAGAAGCATAAGAGCTAATTCTTTTAGCCGAGTTCGTAAGTAGACTACCAATAAGGATTCTCCATAACGTTTTCATCAGATGGACACCTTATATAAAATGTTGTATTTCCAAATTATTATGTATCGGATTTGTACTTGATCTGCTGTATAAGATGCACACCCATTGGTCATGCCGAGTTATCTTATATAACACTTTTAACTAGTATAATGGATTTCACAATTTCTTTCTACTGGATATTTTCAGTTTCAAGTGACAGTACAAAAACTGGTGCTACTTCTGGCAAGGCAGATCTTCTGCCTTCTGGGCAGAAGAAACTCCACTCCAGCATGCGCATACTTAAGGGTCATTCAGGTGCTATAACTGCTCTTCACTGTGTAACAAGAAGAGAGGTCTGGGATCTTGTTGGTGACCGTGAAGATGCTGGTTTTTTCATCAGTGGAAGCACAGATTGCTTGGTTGGTTTTGAAACTAACTTGCATTTATTTTCTATACATATTTTATATTTTCTGTTTTTTTGTCCATGATATTACTTCATGATAAACTAGTGATCATATGTCTGATTTTAGGTGCTTAGAAAAGTGCTCTTTCTCGTATGAAAACTAAGGTATATCTGACTGCAAGTGTTACATGAAAAGGAGTGCCATTTAGTTTTAGATGATATCATATTTGTCCATAATCTCAAAAGGTTATGACTTTCCTTAGTCACTTTGATTGACCTATTGCTATATTCACATAGATTAATGAAGTATTGACGATTTTTCTTTTTGTTTTTAGACATTAATCTATATTTGTATAGAGTAACGAAGTATCAATTTCATCAAAATTTGCTTCTACATTGATGATTTTTTCTTTTTGTTTTTTAAAACATTTGTTACATGCTTTAAGGCACATAGTAAATCCTCAAATTGGTGATGGACTAATTTTATGTAAAGAGTCACAAAGTAAATGAATAGAGCACTGATTACCTTGGTCTAATTTCCCTAGTTAGAAAGAGTGGATCATAGGGCTGCTCTGGTCTTTTCATATTTCCACCAGATCTGTTTAGTGAGATTCAGATGCTGAGACATGTGGATCATGGCTTAGTTTACTAGGATGACAATATGCTTAAGCATGCAGGCCAGGTCAGTTTTGGCATCAAAGGTAATTTGCTGAATGGTTTCTTTTGACCAAGGAAGTCCTCATGGCATATTATTCTGCATACAAAATGGGTTGCTTGTATGACACCTGTCCTTACCAGCGTATGGTATGGGTCAATACCCATTGGACCAGGTGGTATGAGTACTGGATCAGTCCGATCACTTCTTTTACTGCATTTTTGCTTTGATCGTGTCTTTTATAGTTTTTATGTCATTATCAATGGTAGACCAGAAAACATAAAAAGAATTAAAAAGCACGAACTATAAATAAACAACAGAGCGAGAGCAGAGTGGAGCATTACTCTTGTCTTCTGATTATTGATCATCAATGTCATCTAATGTCAGCCAGCTGCGATGAATGACCTTTGGTCTGGCTGCAACCTATGGATCTGTGAGACTGATTTCTTGTAGGACCGAGGACTGACTTTCTGTGCTGACCACGTCTTATATATGAGGTTAGAATGTAGCTTCATCCTCTTCCTCATATCGGGCTACTTCATCCTATTTGTCCTCCATTTGTTCATAAGTGATCTTCAATGGACACTATGCATGTCCTGCCTCATTGGGCAATTGACCATTTTGATTTTTGGAGCTGCATAAACTATCATAGGATCTTAATCATCTTGGACAAGATTAGGAGTCAAATGGATCTTCCTCAACCTCTTCCCTTTCTTTGTCCTCAATTATGCACCCATAGCAGCAAGGATCCAGTCTAGATCTTTGTGGATTTAGGTCCGATATGTGTAAATCTAGCTCAGAGTTGTATGAATATAGGTAAGATCCACAAGGATCTAACCAAGATAAGTTGGGAATCGCATGATGCAAATCTAGATTGGAGCTGTTTGATCTAGGTTTGATTTGTGTGAATTAGTCTAGTTCTACGTCAATCAAGGCTAAATTTACAAGTTTCAGGCTTAGATTTGATGAAATCCGTGTAGATCTAGGCTAAATTAGCTTTTATACAGCCTAAATTCCAATAAATCAATGCTAGAAGCATGTAGATCTGGCCTCAACTGAACACGAAATGCAAGCTTTCATCCAAACGTATAGATGCATGGAAACTGAGGATAAAAAACACTCACCTGCAGTCGAAAGCAAAATAATCACAAGAACTAGAGAAACAACTTCAGGTTTACGTTGATTTCTTGATTTTCATGCTTGATATGGATGAAATTACCAAGGAAAAGAAAGCTTTCCAAGGAGAATAAGAGATGTTTGAGAGAGCATGTGAGGAGTTTAAATGAAGAATAATGATAGAATGGGGATGGTTTGGATGAAAATAGTGTGATGTGGGTAATGGATGATATGATTCCTGCCTGATATGATAGACTTACTGCTTTGGTTACCAGGGGGTATTTTGCTTGCCTGATTGAGGTTGGACTGGTAAGTACTGGTCAGATTTCAACCAGTGCAAGACTCCTTATTGGATCTATGGAAACATGTTTTCTCCAACCTCCCTCACTGTTAATTCTTTTCGTGCTATTTTGGCTTTGCAAAATTTTAGGGTTTCCTTGCATTTTATTTCCAGAAAAGACATGTTATCCATGTTCTTAAATTTGTTCCTTTAATTTTTTGTGTAGTTGTGTTGCAAGATATCATCATGTAATGAATCTGAAAAATGCCTTTCCAATTCTTGCAGGTTAAAATTTGGGATCCTAGTTTGCGTGGTTCAGAACTTCGAGCAACACTCAAAGGGCATACTAGGTAATCAACTACATTTACTCAGTTTAAGAGCCCTATACATAAATTTCTTGTGCTAGCAGATACGTAACACCAAAATGTTGCATCTTAACTTGTTACATAGTTTTGTGTGTCTGATACATGATCTAATTTATTACAAGTTAAAACATGAACTTTATGTTGCATGATGAGAAATTATGCATGGTCTGAAGAGACAATTGATTTGTTTAAGACTAGGGCCGGTATTATGAAAAGAGACGAGACTAGTTTATTTTCCGCTCTTCAAGACAAGCAAGCCAAAGAGAAGGTCACTCCATGTGGGGGGCTTCGCCTCCTATTATTGAATCACTGCCCTTGCTTGTTTTTGTTTACTGCTGTAGATAGTTTAATTGGCGCATTAAACTAAATCTCTTCCAACTTTTTCATTTCTTGCAGGCCTATTCGTGCAATTAACTCTGATCGAAGTAAAGTGGTATCAGGATCTGATGATCATTCTATCATAGTTTGGGATAAGCAAACATCTCAACTTCTAGAAGAATTGAAAGGCCATGAGGCACCGGTATGTTAATGTTCTTGCCCATGATACCTCCTGCAAGTACAAGGACTTTGGGCATAGAAATTCTTTAGAAAAATACACATCAACTCTTCTTAATCTTTCCCTTACGTTTTTTTAGGGTTATAAGGCCTAATATTATCATGAATTTTGCAGATCTGAGAGCTCACTATTTTGGTATTTTAGCAAAAAATATATGGTCATATAATTAAAAAGAAAAAATAAGTTAAAATGTTAAGATACATGTGATGTGTTAACATCTCATCTTTAGATTGTATCTCACTGTTGATTATGTATTCACTGTACACAATGAATTCATTGTGTATTAACATATCATCTTATACCACATTTCTCTGCCTCAAGCATTTAAGTAGATTGTGATTCACTACAACGATATTCCATTTCTTCACATTCTAATTTGGAAGCAGAGTAGCAGATAGATCCATAAATGATATTAAATAAATGCAGAGATACATGTCAAGAAAATACCTTAGATTTAGAATATAACATGTCTTTTAATTTGGTTAGGACTTCACATGTTCGACAACAAAATAATATCAGATGCCTTGGTTCATGGTGCACAGGAAAACAAGAAAGAACTAATGTGGTTGTTCTCAGTTTAATTAGGTTATGGTCCTATACAATTACTAATACACACGTTTTTTACTTTTTCCATATAGCACAATTTGCAAAGATTTATGATTGACCTAATGGCTGTTGGATACAGTCTACCCAAAGTTTGTCGTACCATGTATGGGTGGTACATCGGTATGCTCCTATGTACCATGTGTTGATATGCTTGGTACGTACTATACAGACAACTGATCGGTACAGCGGTACAGACTGGTAAGATGAATCATGGCACTACCTAACCAAAAGAATGAGCCTTTGTGCTACAGTAATGTGATCCTAATATGGATGACTAGATTTTGAATAATAGAAATAGCCATTGTGCTTGTAGGAGTAAGAACATGCACATTGACCCCACCTATACATCATATTTATAGAGCCTTGTGTACTAGACCATTGTTAGGACTCTAGCTAGGAGAGTCCTAATTGATTGGGGCATTCATGTAAAACCTACCTAAGCCGACCCTTATTAAAGAGATGAAGAGGCCGGCTAGGGTTTGGAGGTTATTTCTTAAAGAAGAATTAGGAATTCTAAAGGAATAGGAGTCTTGAGTAGGAGTCCTATTAGGAGTCTTGAGTAGAAGTCTTAATTGAGTAGGAGTCTTGAGTAAGAGTCCTGTTAGGAGTTAGGGTTTAGAAACCCTATAAATAGTCATGTATTCCTACTCTTTTGATAAGCAATAGATGAATCTTTTCTGCAGCCTTTGAGCAGCAACTTGGAGGAAGGAACCCCTATAGAGTTCCAGGAGGCCGATCCCCTAAAGAGATCAACCCCAAGCTTAGAATCTGCAAGGGTTCTAACACTTGGTATCAGAGCAGCGTTCTTGGCATCTCGCTGCCCTTCCACAGCCATCCATCATCCCTTCCACAGCCGCCCAAAGCAATTCCCACAATTGCTTAAAAGATCGTCGCCAAATTCCACGGTCATCTCCACCCTCGCGGATCATTCTTTGATCTCCCCGTGAATTGCAACAGGTTCTGGTTTCATACCTTACTGCTGCTGCAATTTAGTTATCCTTATTCAAAAATCCAAAAAAAAATTGTTCCCATATTGCTTCATAAACTTTTCGTCGCAAAGTTTTCATCTCTACGACGAAAGATACATTGCAGAATTCTAACCGCATAACACAGTCTATTTGATCTTGCTACTGTGTTTTTTCTATCCAAATCTCTACGAAATTTTTATGACAGATTTGACACTTCCTACAGTAGATTTCCCTTTGGTTTTATCAAAAAATTCTCAATATAAACCATTGATCTTTTATATCTAATCTGCTGTACTTGAAAATCTGCACTGTAAAATTTCAGCTGCACAACACAGTTTGTTTGATCTTGCTACTGCATTTTTTCTATCCAAATCTCTACGAAATTTTTATGACAGCTTTGACACATCCTAATAGCAGATTTCCCCTTGGTTTTGTCAAAAAATTCTTAATATAAACCATTGATCTTTTACGTCTAATCTGCTATACTTAAAAATCTACACTATAAAATTTCAGCCGCATAGCATAGTTTGTTTGATCTTGCTACTACGTTTTTTCTGTCCAAATCTCTATGAAATTTTTATGATAGCTTTGACACTTCCTAACAGTGGATTTTCCTTTAGTTTCATCAAAAAATTCTCAATATAAACTACTGATATTTTACATCCAATCTGTGACACTTGAAAATCTGTGCTGCAGAAAATTTCAGCAGCATATTGTTGCCTTAACCGATCTATTTGCAATCTTTTTGAACAAAATTTCTTATATATTTCATAGATCATCTTGGCTTCCATCTAAGATTGATATATTAAGGAATTCACCTCTAAAAACGATTTTGTGTTGCTGTAAATTTTCGTCGCAAAGTTTTCATCTCTACGACGAAAGATACATTGCAGAATTCTAACCGCATAACACAGTCTATTTGATCTTGCTACTGCATTTTTTCTATCCAAATCTCTACGAAATTTTTATGACAGATTTGACACTTCCTACAGTAGATTTCCCTTTGGTTTTATCAAAAAATTCTCAATATAAACTACTGATATTTTACATCCAATCTGTGACACTTGAAAATCTGTGCTGCAGAAAATTTCAGCAGCATATTGTTGCCTTAACCGATCTATTTGCAATCTTTTTGAACAAAATTTCTTATATATTTCATAGATCATCTTGGCTTCCATCTAAGATTGATATATTAAGGAATTCACCTCTAAAAACGATTTTGTGTTGCTGTAAATTTTCGTCGCAAACCGCTGAAATTTTTCGACGAGAATTCTACTATCGCAACTTGCACCAATTTCCTTACTATTATACTGCCGAAATTTTCTTGATTAAATTGGACATCCTTACTGCCATATAAACTGAGATTTTGCTGTCAATTTCCTCCACAAATCTCTCAAGTTTTTGATGGAAATTTCATCGAGAATCCGCTGTTTCTTCGACGACAATTCTGCTCTTACAAGATAACACAATTCTGCAGCAAACTTCCACTGATTTCTATCGAACCTTTGCTGCCATCTACCACAGATCTAAAACCTTCATCCATAGCCCTAAAACTCCACTAAACCACACCCTCAAACTGCACCCAAAATTACCATAAAACAAGCCTAAACCGCAGCCTACATCCACCAATCCACCAACCATTTCGACCATCACTTCTCTCAACCTATACTTGCCTTTAACTCAACAACAAAAGAGAGATCTTAACATCACAGATTTGGAGGCATATTCTATGGCATCTAAGGAGGCAATCAATGCTAAATTCGAAGCCTTGGAGGCGCGAATGGAGGATAAGATTCGGACTCTCTTTATCGAACTCAGTTTGGACCGACCACCAAGCCCGAAGAAATCATATCAAGGAGAGAGCTCTAACCAATCACACCAAGCCCAAAGAGATGACTTCCAAGAAAGGAGAGGTTCTATGATTGATCCCAACTATCCACGCATGAGGGTGGACTTCCCTAGATGGGAAGAAGGAGACCCGATTGGTTGGATCTCGCGCGCGGAGCGATATTTTCGGTATCATAAAACTGCGGATGCATCTATGGTAGAAATTGCAGCTATACATCTTGAAGGGGATGCCATACAATGGTTTCACTGGTTTAAATATACTCATGGAGTTCTCTCATGGCGACAGTTCAAAGAAGGACTATTGATCCGCTTCAGACAAACCGATTACGAGAACATTGACGAACAACTAGCAAAGATCCGACAAACCTCTACTATTCAGGAGTACCAAACAAGGTTTGAAAGGTTATCTAATCAAACTCGTGATTGGTCTCAAAAACAGCTATTGGGGACCTTCATTGAGGGCTTGAAGCCGGAGATCCGGGGAGAAGTTCAAGCACGACAACCGTACACGCTTATGGCAGCCATCTCTTTCGCACGACATCAAGAGGAGCGTTTGAACCATGAAGCTCAGAGGACTAGGATCGCTTCTCAACCTACAATGCAGAAGCCCTCAGCCCCCCCTACTATCAACCGAGTCCCTGCACCAAAAATGATGACAAGAGAAGAGCTTCAGGAGCGATCTACGGAGGAGTTATGTTGGCACCGCGATGAGCCGTGGAGCCGCGAGCATCATTGTAGAAAAGGGAGACTTCTTATGATTGAACCAGTAGAAGAAGAGCCACAACCAACCGACGTTACGGTACACGCATTAGCTGGCTACTCAAACCCGCAAACGATGAAAGTTGAAGGCCTTCTCAAACAACAATCGATCACTATTCTCATCGACATGGGCATCACTAATAACTTTCTAGATAGTAAAGTTGCTGTCCGGATGGCCTTACCTATCGAGTATTACAGCAGGTTTGACGTCAAGTTCACCGACGGACGGATTTTGAAGTGTGATCGTAGGCGCCCGCAAGAGAAACTATTACTGCAGGAACAAGAGATAATTGGGAGATTTCTTCCTCCTCCCTCTTGATGATCATGAGGCTATTGAATGGTTGACAACATTAGGTAATGTTTTCTGGAATTTTATGAAACTAATTTTGAGATTTACAGTAAAGAGAAACAGGTGATTCTACACGGGAAACGTGGGGGCGACGTAATGACGATTTGCACACAACAAATGGAGAATGTTTTGCATAAAGCATGCAGCGGCTTTTTGGTACAACTTAAGCAGCAAACTAAGGGAGAGCCAATAGAATTTGAAGATCCAAACCTACTTCCTTTGCTTGCTGAATTTTCAGATATATTTGACGAACCGCGCAACCTACCTCTTGCCCGTCGGCATGATCATTGTATATCGATTCTTCTAGGCAACCTCCTGCAAATACTTGGCTATATCAACATTCCTATCTACAGAAGGATGATATAGAAAGGATTGTAACAGAGATACCCGAAACAGGAGTTATTTGGCCAAGTTGCAGCCCCTACTTTTTACTAGTGCTCTTTATACGAAAGAAGGATGAAACATGGCGAATGTGTATTGATTACCGAGCCCTCAATGGCATAACCATCAAGGACAAATACCCTATTCCAATAGGCAATGAATTACTAGATGAAAGAGAGCACAAGTCTTCACAAAGCTGGACCTGCGATCCGGGTATCATCAAATATGAGTGTGCAAAGAAGGACATACCGAAACCGCCTTTTGAAGACCAACGGCCACTACGAATTTTTGCTTTCGTCACCAGAAGGTGGATATCTTGGGCATATCATATCAGAGGAACATGTGATAGGGGACCCCCTCTAAAATTGAAGCCCCTGCACCAAAATGATGACCAAGAGAAGCTTCAGGAGCGATCTACGGAGGAGTTATGTTGGCACGCGATGAGCCGTGGAGCCGCGAGCATCATTTGTAGAAAAGGAGACTTCTTATGATTGAACCAGTAGAAGAAGAGGTCATTGAACATCCAGAAGAGAGCTTTGAACATAATGAAGAAGATGTAGAAAGAAGAGCCACAACCAACCGACGTTACGGTACACGCATTAGCTGGCTACTCAAACCCGCAAACGATGAAAGTTGAAGGCCTTCTCAAACAACAATCGATCACTATTCTCATCGACATGGGCATCACTAATAACTTTCTAGATAGTAAAGTTGCTGTCCGGATGGCCTTACCTATCGAGTATTACAGCAGGTTTGACGTCAAGTTCACCGACGGACGGATTTTGAAGTGTGATCGTAGGCGCCCGCAAGAGAAACTATTACTGCAGGAACAAGAGATAATTGGAGATTTCTTCCTCCTCCCTCTTGATGATCATGAGGCTATTGAATGGTTGACAACATTAGGTAATGTTTTCTGGAATTTTATGAAACTAATTTTGAGATTTTACAGTAAAGAGAAACAGGTGATTCTACACGGGAAACGTGGGGGCGACGTAATGACGATTTGCACACAACAAATGGAGAATGTTTTGCATAAAGCATGCAGCGGCTTTTTGGTACAACTTAAGCAGCAAACTAAGGGAGAGCCAATAGAATTTGAAGATCCAAACCTACTTCCTTTGCTTGCTGAATTTTCAGATATATTTGACGAACCGCGCAACCTACCTCTTGCCCGTCGGCATGATCATTGTATATCGATTCTTCTAGGCAAACCTCCTGCAAATACTTGGCTATATCAACATTCATATCTACAGAAGGATGATATAGAAAGGATTGTAAAAGAGATACCCGAAACAGGAGTTATTTGGCCAAGTTGCAGCCCCTACTTTTTACTAGTGCTCTTTATACGAAAGAAGGATGAAACATGGCGAATGTGTATTGATTACCGAGCCCTCAATGGCATAACCATCAAGGACAAATACCCTATTCCAATAGCAGATGAATTACTAGATGAAAGAGAGCACAAGTCTTCACAAAGCTGGACCTTCGATCCGGGTATCATCAAATATGAGTGTGCAAAGAAGACATACCGAAAACCGCCTTTTGAAGACACAACGGCCACTACGAATTTTTGCTTTCGTCACCAGAAGGTGGAATATCTTGGGCATATCATATCAGAGGAACATGTGATAGTGGACCCCTCTAAAATTGAAGCAATGCAAAACTGGCTGACCTCGAGGAACATAAAATTGCTACGTGGGTTTCTCAGTTTAATAGACTACAATCGCAAGTTCATGAAAAACTATGGAAAGATCAGTGCACCACTTATTCCCTTACTGAAAAAAGATATCTTCCAATGGATGGACAAAGCCTCCGCTGCCTTCGACAAACTTATGGCAGCCATGACGACGACGCCGGTGCTAGCACTACCAAATTTCAACCGACCCTTCATTATTGAGGTCGATGCATTTGGAATCGGAATTGGAGCCATTCTCATGCGAGATTGTCGACTACTCACATACACTAGCAAGGCATTATCTTCCTTCCATCAAAATATATCAACATATGACAAGGAGATGCTTGCCATTGTGCGCGCAGCAACAAGGTGGAGACCCTACTTGATCGGTCGACGATTTCAAATTAAAACTAACCATAAAAGCCTCAAGTACTTTTTGGAGCAAAAGATATCATCCCCTGAGCAGCAAAAATGGGTAACAAAACTTCTTGGATTTGATTATGAAATAACTTACAAAAAGGGGAAAGAGAATGTTGTTGCAGATGCGCTTTCACAACTACCTGAGCAAGCTGAATTTTCGATCGTTTCACTTTCGACTAGCAACTTCCTTGAGGATATTAAGATGGAATGGCAAGAAGATCCAGAGACTAGTAAGATTATAAAAAAATTGGAGGAAGCACTAAACTCCGTGGCTTATTACAATTGGGACTCAAAAGAATTACACTATAAGGGACGCATTGTGCTTGTGCCAAATTCTACTTGCATCTTCACAAGCAGATTTTGGACAGAGTTATTCCATATGCAGGGCGCTAAATTGAAAAGGAGTATGATGTATCACCCACAAATCGATGGCCAGACGGAAGTGATAAACAGGTGCTTGGAGACAGCCCAAAGCCACCCACCGAATATGACTACCCAAAGAGAACTCCAGACCCAGTTGAGTGTCATTATTAATCGACGGATCGTGACTCGACGACGACGACCCATTACTGAAGTGCTAATACAATGGGTGAACTTACTAGTAGAAGGTGTCACTTGGGAGAACTATGACTACTTGAAGATCAAATTCAAAGAATTCATGGATTGTTAGCCTTGAGGACAAGGCTGATTTGAAGAGGGCGGGTCTGTTAGGACTCTAGCTAGGAGAGTCCTAATTGATTGGGGCATTCATGTAAAACCTACCTAAGCCGACCCTTATTAAAGAGGTGAAGAGGCCGGCTAGGGTTTGGAGGTTATTTCTTAAAGAAGAATTAGGAATTCTAAAGGAATAGGAGTCTTGAGTAGGAGTCCTATTAGGAGTCTTGAGTAGAAGTCTTAATTGAGTAGGAGTCTTGAGTAAGAGTCCTGTTAGGAGTTAGGGTTTAGAAACCCTATAAATAGTCATGTATTCCTACTCTTTTGATAAGCAATAGATGAATCTTTTCTGCAGCCTTTGAGCAGCAACTTGGAGGAAGGAACCCCTATAGAGTTCCAGGAGGCCGATCCCCTAAAGAGATCAACCCCAAGCTTAGAATCTGCAAGGGTTCTAACAACCATCACCTTTTGCTTAATGCCAGATTAGAATTTCGTATTGGAGATCTAATTTCTATGTGCATTGGATATGGATAGTGGACTGAATTAGAATAATCTGGATGGAACTCCATTCTATTCATAATCCTAGTACTAGTGGAAATCAAAATCCTCATGTTCACTATCATTTGGTGGACTATATCGTGCTTTAAGGGAAAAATGGAATCACAATAAATTATATGATAAGCCACATCAATCAACTATGTAATGGTCATCAAGTTGTGATTACCCAAAAGAACACCATATTGGCCTGTTCTTTTGGTTTCTATAACATTATATTAGTCAATCTCATATGCCATGCAGCAGAGCCATTGTACAAGCAGAGATTAATTCAACGTTGTATCTTTGAAAAGTATTTTACCTATAAATGTAAATTTGCTATTTGTAATTGCACTTCTTACAGATACAAGCATGTACATGTACATTGTTTATATGCACATTACTAGAATAAAATCTAATTCTGCAGACAAAAAGGCCAATGTTCCACCTATTTTTAAAATACGGGACTACATTCATCAGTTTAGCCTAAATCACTAGTGCAGTGCAGAGTAGAATGCTACACATTTTTGCAATCTTTATGTACGTAGCTTTTGTGCTGAGGTGCCAGCTTGAGAAACTATGCGATATGGAATAAACAATGTGGAACTTGGTCTTGCACTTTGCTGTACCTATGACTTTTGCTCAAACTACTTTACGCATGCGCTTCCTGTTCATCTCTTTTCATACACAAGGAAAATGAGGAGAATGATCCAATAACTATACCAATACCAAATATTTTGGTGCATAATGCAACCACTATATGGAATTTTTCCAGTACAGTTAAATTGACTACATTGACTCAATGTTGATACTTGAAGTCTTCAATCCTGTAACAAATTCCAAACCTTTTAAGGAAAATGTACGCATTTCAACTACTCTTGGTTAGTAAATCTGTTTAGCAATAACATATTTTGTTTAACAGTTTGATATTTTAATTTTGAACTAATCTTTGAAATTATATTACTTTCATAGGTCAGCTGTGTCCGGATGCTTTCAGGAGAACGTGTTCTTACTGCTGCTCATGATGGTACTGTGAAGATGTGGGATGTCAGAACTGACACTTGTGTTGCAACAGTTGGTCGCTGTTCAAATGCTGTTCTTTGCATGGAATATGATGATTCTACTGGAATCTTGGCAGCAGCGGGAAGAGATGTGTATGTGATGCACTAAATATCATAATGATTTTATGAACATAAGTAGTGTAAGGAACTTCTAAGGTCTAAACAATCTATTACTTTGTCAGGGTAGCAAATATTTGGGATATTCGTTCTGGTAGGCAAATGCAAAAGCTTCTCGGACACACAAAATGGATTCGGTAAGCTTGGATCAAGTGAACTATTTATACTTTTTTTTTTCTTTTTTCAGTTGTCACTTGTTGAGGCACTATTTTCTATCAGGTCACTTAGGATGGTCAATGACACCGTACTTACTGGAAGTGATGATTGGACAGCTAGAATGTGGTCTGTTTCTCGAGGAACATGTGAAGCAGTTTTACCATGTCATGCTGGTCCAATACTGTGTGTGGAATACTCACCATCTGATAAAGGGGTTATCACTGGTAAGTCATTGTTGTTCTTCATGTTAAATTAGTTGGTTCATTGTGTTGTATAAGCAGTCATGTTGTGTCAATGTTTCTGCCATTTGCAGAACACTATGTCTTTGTAAATGCTATGATAAATAGTGGTTGTGCATTCATTTCAGGTTCAAGTGATGGGCTTATAAAATTTTGGGAAAATGAAGAAGGTAAGGACAGTGATTCACTTCTTATCATCTTCTTATCCAAGTCTTTATTCGCTTCTGCCCTTCTATCACTATTTGATTAATGCATGTGAATTTCGCTTATAAAGTTAATTACTCGTTCAGAATCATATGTAACGTCAACAGTGTATTCATCACAAACAAAGTTCTAGAACCATACAAAATGACCCTCTGTCATGAGGTATTGAGATGGAATAAGTATCCGCCATAACTTAGATCTGCAACTACTCGTAACCTGTAACATCGCATGATGAACTGTAGTTTATGCATGACCCTATATGATCTTTTAAGAACCCTGAAGGCGTGATAGGTTGTTTTGTTTGGTTAGGCTGCTATTGTAGTTTTGTATTTCGATTTGTCAATCAGAATACTATCAGCTGTACATTACCTATTCTCTCTACCCATTTCAAACAATGATCTAAGACATGCCTGACATGCTAGCTTGATGCTTATTAGTATGTTTCTCCCTATCAATACTGAAGTCGTGTTCAATATCTTAAATAGTAAACAATGAGGATAATGGACCTATAAGTGTTAATGTTATGATTATAAAACATGATAAATTGCTCAAAAGTTCCCACTTTAGACCTTTACATACTTGATGTATATTACACTGTTACCTGACTGGTCTAGATATTCTGAGATTACTTATGATTTCTCTTATTGGAAAAGAAGTACTGATCAGAATCTTTCAATAATTAATTATCTGATATAGTTCTACATATATATGCTTCTTTTGTTAGCATAATTGAGAAGTTTATTGTTCAAGTCATTTTTCAAGATTCATATATGATAAGAGTTATCTAATTGAACCTAAATGAACAAGAGCACCACTGTTAATGTTAGAAAAGTGTTTTGTTTGGTTAGGCTGCTATTGTAGTTTTGTATTTCGATTTGTCAATCAGAATACTATCAGCTGTACATTACCTATTCTCTCTACCCATTTCAACAATGATCTAAGACATGCCTGACATGCTAGCTTGATGCTTATTAGTTGTTTCTCCCTATCAATACTGAAGTCGTGTCAATATCTTAAATAGTAAACAATGAGGATAATGGACCTATAAAGTGTTAATGTTATGATATATAAAACATGATAAATTGCTCAAAAGTCCACTTTAGACCTTTACATACTTGATGTATATTATCACTGTTACCTGACTTGGTCTAGATATTCTGAGATGACTTATGATTTCTCTTATTGGAAAGAATTACTGATCAGGAATCTTTCAATAAATTAATTATCTGATATATGTTCTACATATATATGCATTCTTTTGTTAGCATAATTGAGAAGTTTATTGTTCAAGTCATTTTTCAAGATTCATATATGATAAGATGTATATCTAATTGAACCTAAATGAACAAGAGCACCACTGTTAATGTTAGAAAAGCAAGTATTGGATGTGCTATTGAGAAACATGAGTGAAATAGGGTTTCAGTGGTATTCATGTTGGTTCGATTGAAGACGATCAAGGGTTCACTTTCTTTTTCAATTGTATACATAATATGCATAGATAACTAGATGATTTCAACATCATGCTATATCTAGGACACAAGATTTCCTTTTTCTGGTAGAGAATTGCTAGTCTAAAATTTGCCGGACAAAATGGACATACAGAATTCTTCAAACTCAGAACTTAGTGGCTTAATCACTCAAACTGCTTAAATAGCTAACTAACACAGGTTTATGATTATCAGCCAATGCTTTTCATTATGATGCAAACTTGAGATCCTGCAGAAAATATTTCTGACCATGCAAACATGTCATATTTTTATTGTGGTTTATCTATGGGGATCAGTTGTGAAGATAATTGATTTACACCACTGAGTAACATATACCTGAGTTTCCTAAACGTGTTGATCTTCGTGGATGCACAGGCACAATACTAAGTAAATACTGGAATCGACATGCTGATCTTCCTTAAATAGCTAACACACACAGGTTTATGATTATCAGAATACTTTTATGTTCACTGTAATGATTAACTGATCAAGTGAAGAGTTCCTTATTAGCAAATGATAAGACAATAACGATAATAATAATAATAATAATAATAATAAACGTCAGTGTCAAATTACAGCTATTAGTTTTATCCTCCACAAAATAGTTTGAAAATATAAATACAGATTTATGCAGTCCTGAACTGCAGCAATTTGGTGTAGCACTTCAGAATAAAAATGACATTTGATCAAGGTATACACCTGATATGCTGTTTTCATCTCTACTTGCAGGGGGGATGAAATGTGTTAAGAATTTGACAATACATTCTGCTTCTATTTTATCCATCAATGCTGGAGAACATTGGCTGGGGATTGGTGCAGCTGATAATTCCATGTCACTTTTCCATCGGCCTCAGGAAAGACTGGGTGGTTTTGCCAGCACAGGAGCCAAATCAGCTGGCTGGCAACTATACAGAACTCCTCAGAAAACTGTTGCTATGGTATGTCCCAGTCCCATCATGATTTTTAGATGCTGTTAATGAAGCGTGTTGATGCCATTATGTTTATTACTTGTTTAGTTTATCATAGTATGAGTTTATTTGACTAGAAATTTAATATGCAACTATGATTCTTCTTCAGATAAAGATCAAAGAATGCACAACTCACAGAATTTTGCAAATAAGCCCGATTGTTTATAGGAGAGCCAATCATTTTTGTTGACCTTGAAAATTCTTGGTTCATTTGAAGACGGCCTTGAAATGTTAAATCACACTTACATTGTTTCTTTGATGATTACTATAAATTATGAAATCTAAATTATTGTGAATGTACATAAAAGTATATTCATAGTGTAAAAGATAGGAGCCATCCCATAGAACAGATAACTAGACAACCAATTAATAAAATGAGTGTAATTAAAAAGTAAGGTATACACAAGCATGTCTATTGGGTTCATCTAGCTATTTAGAGAATACATGGTATATCAGATATACCATGTACCAAAAGGACCATAATTAAGACTGATACAAAGCTACCTAAGACTTCATATTCCAAAGGACATAGGAGCCAAGGTTTAAAAACCTTGATCCGGTGCCAATACTTCTCTCTCTCTCTCTCTCTTTTATTTTTTCTCGTGTCAACTGTTGTTTGCACCTCCCGCTGCTTGCCGCCACCATCAGTCGTTCATCTGCATGATACTTATCCTCCTCTCCTACTATGATTCTTCTTCCTTATCCTACTCTCCTCTTCTCCTTTGCCTCTCCTTTTTTTTCCTTTCATTCCACCTCACCCTATTCGGTGCCAATCAATATGCCAGCGTACTATGTATTGGTATGCTAGTGTGTACGCGATCCGTGTCGGTCCTTGGCATCAAGATTTAAAATCATAGTCATAATTGTCAAAAAAAAGTGAAAAATTTATACTGATGTCGAATGTTTGGCTTACCACCCAATACATCCAGCTACAACAGTTAAAGCTAGACAGTGTTATTGATAGGATAACCATACCTGCTTCAATGGTTTGCCTAGTAAGGTAACAAAACCGGGTGGAAAGCTCGCTATGAACTGTTAGACAAAAACTGATGGTCCGCATACCAATCCATGGTCGGACCGGTATACTGGCATGTATTAACTGATGCATCCGATTATTGAAACCTTGTTAGGAGCTGATTGCTTCCTTTGGATTAGATTTTCCCTAGACATGAATTTGTTGTGGTCTTTACTCATGACCCATGCCCATGGCATGAACACGTTCTCCGAACCTGATGGATATGATTAGGCATCATGCAACTATCATGACAGAATACAGTGAGAAAAAGTATATTTAACCTCAAAGATGTGCTTATGAACTGTTAAAGTAACTGTGAAGTGTATGCTGACACAAACTATTCTGTTATAACAACTTGGCACCGTAAGCAAACCATGGACTTTGTGATGCATTGGCACCGCAGAAGCATATTCTTTTTCATCATCTTGCAATGATATCAGTGTGTTTAGTTAGCTATGAAGCATATTTAGTTTGTAATATTCCATTGGGGTCTCATATTTCCTGTGTTTGTTCGATGTCAGGTACGGTGTGTATCTTCTGACCTTGACAGGAAAAGGTTATGCAGTGGTGGGCGCAATGGACTTCTTCGACTTTGGGAAGCCACCATAAATATCTAGTCTTTGCCAACCATGAGATTTCACTCGGATGAAAAATAGAACATTTTGTGTGCTTGTAGATCATTGGAATGCTGAGTGTGATATTTTGGTCACATCTCCTATTATTTGTCACTTTGAAAGTATTCTTTGAGACTGATATCCAAGCTTGTGAGAAGGTATCAATGCTTTGTTCTTTAATCCAATACAGGTATAATCGTGATCTTCAGTTTAAATGTGTTTTCCATTCTCACATTGCAAAGGGAGACCATGTTTGTGCACACTTTAGTTTAAATAAGTAGGTTGTTTTTAATCTATTTCAGTTCTTTTTAGTATAAAAACTGCAGATCCAAGGTTACGGTATGGTAATAGGTTGCAAGAAAGTCTTTTCTTTTGTAAGACCTAATTTTGTAGGATCACTTGACATGTGAAGTGACATTTACTGCCAATAGTTATTTTTAGGCATTATCTGGCTTCTTTAGGGGGAAAAAGAAAAGAGAGAATTTATTTATTCTCCAAGTCACGTTAAGTAGCTGATTTCTTCCTAAACCTTAAAGTTCTATTCCTTTTTTTACTCTTATTCTTGAGAAAAAAGAATGCTATGCAGTAAGTGTTGATTAATCTAAAGATGACATCTCAAATGTGCTGTGTTCGACATTAATACTTTTTAACTTCTTATATCTTGTTCTTGACTTGTTTATATAGTTCATCAGATAAATGATCAGGTGTAATCATGAATACGTTCCCTTCTTTTCTGCAACAGGAAAATGTTGCCTTTTGTAGCCACCTAAACATTTTGGATTTAAATGTGGTGAATGCTAATAAGTCATTTTCTCTAATTGATTTTATGACTCCATATATGTTAATCTTGTGAGCATCAGTTGAAATTTTGTTTGCATAGTTCCCAAATATTTTAATTACTAATTTGTAGTAAGAAATGTGTTAACTGGTGGCGTGATTTAGCTTTCCGCAATGTCTTTGTAGTTCAAGCTGTTCGACTCCGACAGGCCTACTTTCTTTCCAGTGAAATGGTTTTGTTGGAGAACAAGCAAGAAAGAAGGAATCAAAGTAAAGAAGGTATTGGTTTAGTTAGTAAAGATTTGGATAGTTTATTGCAAAATCCGAATCTTATTTACATTATTTACCCTTTGCATAGTAATTCAATCAAATACAACATCTTGAAAATTTTATTATCAATTTTCACATAAATAACTAATGCCCTTAAATTACTTACGGATATTGTTATCTATAGGGTTCGACAATGAGAATAAATAGTTGAACCTAACACACAACCTGGTGAAGTAATATTTTTAATGGTTATTTGAAACCATACTGTCCTTTGATAACATGATACGTGACTTTTAAATCTTTGGATACCTCACGTTTATCTTGTTTCATCAACTTGGCAATAAAAGAAGACAAACAATATTGATGGTAAGAGAGGCACTGTATGTTAAGATGTAGTGATTGTATATAGGGGATTCAATAAAGTAATGCTAATGGCAATTCACATTCATAGATGTTCGTCCAGCATGGTGAAAGGGAGGGGAAAGGGGATATGATCGACCAATTCATTGGAAAGGATAGACGAGCAACAATTTCAATTCATTGGAGACACCATCTCCCGCTATATGAGATCCTAGAAATTATAGTAATGTCAATAGTAGTGCGTTGACCAATGATGAGGACCACGGTGACCATTCGATTGTTCAGTTTACTCGATCTTAGGGTTGGGGCATGGATAAAGAAGTAACATTTTACACATCACCTAAGATTCAATTTTAAAATCTATTCATATTATTTATGATATCCAAAATTACGATGCATTCCAACCTCTACAGCCTACAGCCTTATGGTCATACTTATCCAAAGAGGCTCCTTGAACCTGAACATATGTTGTTAATGATGATGAGGCAACAATTGTTACTATCATTAAGGCAATGATTGCTATCAAGCACAGGTTCCAACAAAGCTACCATATAACATTAGGATGGAGGATCTCAATACACGGATTGTGAATTCCCATCGTTTACTTTGGTGGTAAAAGTAACTATAACATTTATCATTTATTTGATCGTCAAAGTAGCTACAAATGTTATCTCGCTCAAATCTTAAAAAGTTTCGACACCGAATCCAACCTTTTATTTATGGGTGGTGATTCGAGATACAGCGGGACAAAGTTGTTCCTTCCACAAATCTCAATCAGAATTAAAGGAGTCCATGCAGCACGATAAGAAAAGCTGAACTTTTATCTCATGTATAGATTATTCACCACAATACTGAATAGAATGTTGGCAGAAGGCTGAAATCACAGATCAGGACGTTCATCTTTGTTGAACTGCCAAAACTCAGGTTCTGAAAAGTACAGGCATCATTATTAGCACTATAATGATTGATGTCAATTCAAAACCCCAATGCATCCTGCTAAAAACCCACATTAGTTCAACAAAATTTCCAACATTGTGTTCCTTTGCAATTCATGGAAAATTAAAAAGATGCTCACATACATGCATTGCTGTATCACAATGGAAGTTGATTTTGAACTTTTTGTCTTTTCCTGCGACCAGCATTTGTGATTTTAGATGCCAGAAGCTGCAGCTTATGCTATACATCACCGAATCTAAAAGCAGCTTTTCGCCGTCTTAAGTTCCGACTGCAGGCTGAGCAACTCCCTTGGCCTTAGCCGCTGCCTGGGCTGCAGCGGCTGCTGCAGCAGCAGCAGCAGTTGCAGCTGCTGAGGGAGGCGTTGGTGGCACTGCTGGGGTATTCACCTGTGGAGCTACCACCACTTGAGGTTGCTGCTGCTGACTGTTCACCTGAGCAAGCAAGTTCTTTATCTGCGCACCAGATAGGGTTTCATGCTCAAGAAGCGCATTGGCAAGGGCGTGTAGCTCTTTATTGTGAGTTGTCAAAATAGTTTTTGCATTGTTGTAAGCCCTTTCCAGAAAATCCTTCATCTCCTTCTCTATAAGCAGCCTTGTTTCGGTGCTCATGCTCTTACCATTATCATCGTAGTTGTGTGAAACAAGACCAACCTGTTTGCTCATACCATACTTTGTGACCATTGCCCTTGCAAGGGAAGTTGCCTGCTGCAGGTCGGATGAAGCACCGGAAGTCACTTCGCTCTCCCCAAATATTAGCTCTTCAGCTACCCGGCCACCCATGCAGACATCAAGCCTTGCTAGCATTTGCTTCTTAGAGATGCTTGTCTCATCCTTATCAGGCAACTGTGCAACCATACCGAGGGACATCCCCCGTGGCACAATAGTAGCCTTATGGACTGGAAGGGCACCATCAGTGTGGATGGCAACAAGAGCGTGGCCACCTTCGTGGTAAGCTGTCAACCTCCTGGATTCATCAGAAATCACCGCTGATTTCCGCTCGCTGCCCATCATGATCTTGTCCTTTGCATACTCCAGATCAGCCATTGTCACAGCTTTTGCTCCATCCATGGCAGCCTTGAGGGCAGCAACATTAACCAAATTTGCAAGGTCTGCACCTGAGAACCCCGGCGTGCCCCTGGCAATGATCATTAAATCCACATCATCCGCCTTCAAGACCTGCACCAGAATGAAACTGAAGAATCAGACAATATGCCCTTTTGCCTCTAAAATATACTCTTCAATCCTTTCTTGTTGCCATTTTGATATGTATTCAAAAAACCTAACTATCATAACCAACTGAACCATGGGATTGCCTGGTTAAGATAAGCAATCTTACCATGAACAAGCATGCTAATTTGCAGCATTAACAAGAAGTTAACTATAGAGATCTATGTAAATACCTTTGACATGTGGGATTCCAAAATCTGCCTTCGGCCCTCAACATCTGGATTAGGAACAACAATATGACGATCAAAACGTCCAGGCCTCACAAGTGCTTTGTCTAATGATTCCGGAAAGTTGGTTGCTGCAATGACAATAATCCCCTCATTCTGCTTAAAACCATCCAGTTCAACAAGCAACTGATTCAGTGTCATTTTCATGTACTGTTGATCCTTCGGATTACGGCTCCCACCTATTGCATCAATCTCATCAATGAATATAATACAAGGGGACCTTTTCTTTGCTGCAGTAAAAAGGTCCCTGACCCTCCTAGCTCCGACACCAACAAACATCTCTTCAAACTCACTGCCACTGCATGAGAAGAAGGGGACACTAGCTTCTCCTGCAATAGCCCTTGCTAACATTGTCTTCCCTGTGCCAGGGGGGCCAACAAGCAACACACCTTTTGGAAGCTTCCCACCAAGGCGGGTGAAACGCTGAAACGAGCACCAAACATGAGACAAAGGACATGACTTAAAGTGAGTTTAAATTTCTTTATGAGAACAAAGAGAAATTATTTTTCATGCCTTATAAGCATTAAAAAAAAATCGAAGCACATAAAAAATCAGTTGTAGAAAAATTCAACAAGATTCTTCACTGCTAGCAAGAGCACAATGCTCACAGCAAAGCAGTGAACTAGGTAAAATATTAGATTTGTAATTCTTAAGAAAAGAAAATTGCCAGCACTGTTACACATGATGTAGCTAAAACGTTCGAAGGAAACCCCTACTACTTTAAAAGTTAAGGATGAAGGATGCATTTTGGGACCAATCATTCATGGTGTTTCCTAATAAATTCATGACACCGAAACTTTATCTTTCCAAGTTGCACTTCAAAAACAACTATTTAATCCAGTCAAGAAGAGTCATATTAGGTAGGGGCTCCATATTGTATCTCAAATTAATGGCCCTTTTTCTTTGTCTCTTTCTTCTTTGGCCCTTTCTTCTTTTTTCCTTCTTTTAATTTTCCCCTACTATTATCATCTCTAGCCCAACTCTTTTCGGTGCTTTTGTTGCAATATTGTTGTCACCCAACAGGTGCTGCTTGTCTTATTTTTTGTTCCATAATTTACTGTTGTATGAGCTACCTATCCATAAATTTTTATAATATTCTTTCATAATTTTAGCAATAAAACCACTTGGGCTAATCAGACATCTTCAAATCCACATCATGTACACTGAGAATACCCAATAACTACAGAAAAGGAAATGAATAATTTTCTAAGAATTATAAGTATTAAACTCAAACTCATTCCCTTAGATAAAATTACTATAGTATACCTTGGGATCACGAAGGTAATGGACAATTTCCTCTAGCTCAGCTTTGGCCTCATCAACACCTTTTACATCACTAAATTTTGTACTAGAATCCATGCTTGGCTGCACCTCCTCATGTAGACCAAGGCCTGCTGAGATTTATAACAAAAAAAAAAAGCTTTATACACTTAACTGAAAAATAACAGTTTTCAGAATATAAATAGTTAAATTTTATCTTAGAAGTAGCCAAACCTTTACTAAGTCCCCTATCCTCAATAAGTGCACCAACACCAGATATTACAAGAAATGAAACTGCAATAGTACGAAATGTACGCCATAATTGCTCTTTAAAATTACTGGTCTCTGCTGTCACCATGTGGATGGGAGCACTTGCAGTCCCAAGAATCCCGTCTTTTGTTGATTGGCCAACATTCTTTAATGCTGGAACACTGCTAATGCTGTTAATGCTCTCCTCCACTGCCGAGTTAGAAATACCTATGTGTAACATTAAGACACAAAATCCAAGTCCCTCAATAGAAAGTGAAGATATAAGATACAAAATGCAAATAAAATAGATATAATCTTCCATTATGAGTTGTTTTTCTTCCATGCTAAAGATGACAACAAAGATGATAGCCTGGAAGTTTCAGTTGCAGTTTAAGTCTCATCAGTAACCAAAGAGAACACCTTGGTAATTTTAGATTAAGATTTGACAATTTCAACATATATTTAGAACAATAAAATGGAAGAATAAGAACTTATATTCCTTGCATTTCTCGTTGTATCACAAATCTTGCAAGTACAAATGTGATATGTCATTATCTAGGCATCAGTGTCCTTACCTCTTTGTAAAGTTTTAAACAATGTACTTTGGTCCAGCCTATCAACTTTCACTAAAGCTTTGACATACTCAGCAAGTGCTGAAGGGTTTGAGTGCAGTGAAGGCTGACTTTCAAAGAGTCTAATAACTCTTTCTGGGTCACTTCTGTAGAGCTCTTTAAGAAGCATAACATCATTTGGCCCATCTGTATCCCGTACTCTGCGAGCAAAACTACCAACATAGCTTGACTGAAATCTTTCGTGGAAGTTTCCAAGTCTGTTACCTGCAAGAAGTGAGAACATGCAAAAAGTTACAAAAAAAGAAAAGACAACTAGTCATCCAGTACATTTAAACAAAAAAGGCTCAGTAAGCTAGCTTTCAAGATTTCCTTAATTATAAAACATAGTGGAACTCAAGCTGTACAAGCAATAAAATTGAATGTTTCTACCTAATTGTTTAGCATAAAGATGAATTAAACTCTAAATAAATAATCCTAAAAATGAAATGAGCACCACATGAACTAATTATAGATTTATGATACATCATCATTCAGTAGTCTTTAGTGCTTCTAGTTGGCCTGGACAAAACATATGAGTTGTCAAAGTATGGGTCAAAGTGACTAAATCATTCCAGAATATGCATATAAAATTGTAAAAATAAGTTATAATGTGACTTCATGTCTACATTACTGCACAAATCAGGCAGGGCACTCTGACCAGATATAAATCCTTCCTCTTTCCAAGACCTGAATCATAAATGAGAATGTCCCCAAAATTTTTGGAACTATACAAAAGAACACTGATCTAATATTCACTGAGAATCTTCAAAAAATAGTTGGCTTTCCAATAACTATGAGGATACCAACTATCAATTAAATTCCTGCTACCATTTCATGGTTTTAAGGCTTTTAGAACTTTGTGATCAACTAATGATATGCTTTCTTTCCGATAATTACCAAAAAGAAACACACATCATCCCACCACAGGGAATAGCATTCTCATTTTATTACTTACTAAAGGTAATAATATATTCATTAGAATGAACACTCTATATTCCATAATCTCTCCATACTAATTCATTTATTTTCAAGGTTATAACCTTTCTTTCCTGTTCATGATTACTTAACTAGGAGGTTATAACTCATCCCTGAGCGGTAACCAAAACAGGCCCTTATCAGCAGCAAAAGCTCGCTCCAAGTCATTGTTGTTCCACTTGGAATAATCCAGTTAAATAAATTAAGTCAATTTAGGAAAAATAGAACAGTGGGATCAACCAAAGATCAGTGATTTAAAAAGCGATAGGCGCTAAAGTCCAAAAACGCCCGAGGCGCTAGACGCTCGCCTGAGCGAAGTGAGGCACTAAAATATAAAAATATCTAATATAATTAATAAATATAATTATTTAAATAAAAATATGATATTAAATTAAAAAAATCTTACAAAATCATAATATCACATTAATAAAAAATCTCAAAATTCAAAACAATAAAAAAAATTCAAATAAATAAAATTAACAGTATTAAAATCAAAATAATATATTATTAATCTAATAAATAAAAAAATATTGTTACTAGTATACTGTTAATATACTGTTAACAGTATACTATTGAGTCAATGTGAGAAGAGGTAGCAGCGAGCAACAACAACGGGAGCGAGATAGGTGAGCGGCGATAGTGGCAGCGGGAGCAGCGAGCAACGATAGTGGCAGTGGCAACAGTAGTTGTAGCAGTGAGCAGTGGGAGCGACGAGCGGTGATAGTGGTAGCGACAACGGTAGCGGCGACCAGCGACAGCAGGAGCGGCGAGCGATGATAGTGGCAGCAGTAGCAGCGAGTAGCGGCAGTGGTAGCAGTGAGCAGCGGAAGCGGCGAGCGGCAACAGTGGCAGCGGGAGCGACAGCAAAGAGCAAAGTTAGGGTTGGGAAGTCGTGAGAGGAAGGCTGATATTGGTGCTTTAGTTGGTTCAATTGAACCAACTAAAGCATCGGAGATCGAACTAGACCTAAAACGTTGGTTCGGTCGCCTGGTTTAACCAGGGCGCTCGCCCGAAGCATCCAATGCCTGGGCTCGGGCGAGCGCCCAGGCGGTGCCTCTTTAAAGCACACCACCTGGAAATGAAGCGAGGCGCTCGGGCCTCGCCTCACCTTGCCTTGCCTCGCTCGAGCACCTAGGCAAGCGCCCGAGCGCCTATTGAAATCACTGCCAACGATGTATATATCCTATCATGCAATTTTATTAGAAAAATATATTCTGAAAACCTGATCATTTGGTATGGATTGCTTGTGCTTTTAAGATTGGATTATGATCCAGGAACTTTAGTGCTTGATTTGGTTAATGTTGACCATCAACATGACCCAATCCGCTGAGCTGCAGCACTAATGTACACACATTCTTATTCAAGTTTCATGGGATCAACCCATCTAGATCAGAAATAGTTGAATCAAATACTGAAGGTACCTATTTTTCAGGATTGATGTCATAAACAATGAAATGTTCCAACTAAAAATTACTGTACCACCCAAAATGGTACACAATGGGCAGTACATACCTGTCCGGGTGTGGGCCGGTACCCAGACCACCCCTGTTTCCGACGGCCCAGTTAAAATAATTTAAAAATAAAAAAATGGTGGTGTCCATCCAACTTGGCATTAGAAAAGGAAAAAAAACAAATTAGGGCTCGCGTACTCGAGCCCTCTTCTTGCATATGATGCTGTTGCTATCGCCGCTACCAATGGCCTTATTGTTGCTTTGTGCCACTGCCGCTGCTTTGCAAATCCTTGGTCACGCTGCTGCCGCCACTACCACCTCTACCCTTCCTCTTCTTCCTTCTTCTTCCTTCTCTTCCTCTATTGCTTAATCTTCTTCCTTCTTCCTCCATCATTTAATCTTCTTCCTTCTTCATTCCTCCTGTCTCTGTTCCTCCATCACTCTTTTCTCTTCTCCCTCTTTTTCTTCCTCTGTGAAACATAGATACATACCGGTGTACTATGTGTCAGTACACCAATACTTATCAGATTGCTGATACGGGTCCGATGCCCAAAACAACAATCCTTAGTTCCAACCAAACTAATCCGAAATGTCAAATCAATTTTAGCCAAGTCTCACCAGTCTGACCATTTACTGACTGGTGAAACCAAATCCAATCAATATTCAGCAGCTTCCAACTAATCCCATTTAAATCTTCTGGTCATCAGAAGAACAAACCCATGATCCAACTTAACCAATGCAGATAATACCAATAAAAATTTTCTAAAACTGAAAAGATTATCATTCTTTTTTCTCACTTTTTTCAGTCAATTTACAACAAGGATTTGGAGGCATAAACTGGCAAGCCTCCTCAGAAGTGTTTGCCAATGTGTAAGTCTGATATTTTCAACATTTACAGGAAAATATAAAATAAGAAAAAACACAGTGCACTTGCCATGGAAGGCCAAAGATGGTGGCGTCAAAGATGCAAATGAGGGGTACACATGGAAAGAGGGAGAAACATCACAAAGTAGAAAATTGGATACTAGTGTCAAACCTAGAGGTGACAAATCTATGGTTTCCAGTTATCCAGATCATGATTAAGCCTTGACCTGGATCAACTCCATGTAGAAGGGTCTGGTGATCTAAGGGAAGGTGTTGAAGAGGGTTGCCTCTCATGGAAGGGCAATTTATAGGGAAAAGGCAAACAAGTGACATCTTTTTCGTTGGAGGAAAAAAAAAAAGTTGACAGGGACGGCATTGGACTGTAAATATAAAATGTTTTCATTGGTCTAACTATTATTTCAAAAAATTTCAATCATGATCCATCTGTATTTGGAACAACTATGCCAGCCAAACATGAAGATTTCTTGTAATTTCTTGTAATAGGGGATTACAAAATCCTCACTCATCCTCAAGGGCCAAATTTGCTGACTGGACAGTAACAGAGTTTGCAGGATTCATTAAGAAATTTAGGGAGCTGATGAAGTCTTCCCTCAACTAGCTTAAACAAAAGAAAACATTCCAAAGATGTGATCCAAGAACAGCCCAACTTCAATGGCTCAGCCTAATTATTGTATTTTGGATCAAGAAGTGCACACCGCGAGGAGACAAGCATAATTCAAGGCACGTCTAGATGTTCTTCCTGGTTTCCAGATAACACATTAACAAGTCAACATATAAAGAAATCAAAGTGCAATACCATCATATTACACTGAACAAATAGAAAAAAGTTGCCACCAAACTGCATGAACCAGTAAGAAGAGCATAAGTTTTCTCCAGGCAAGAGACCAAATAGCCCTAAACCTAAAGATGGGGACAAGATCCACATACCAACATGGATTTCGACCTTGCGTAAAGCATGATGAGATTGACCACTACCAAAATGTGGATGCCCCAACAACGATTGTTTCCCTAACTGTTGCAATCAAACCAAACTAAGATTAGCGAGAAAAAGCAACAAAGAGCGTACGCATATATATAACACTCATTCGAGAGAGGAATCAAAGCAAGCATAATAACCAGCATGTTAAAACAATGATGAAGAACCCAAAAAAGAGGGGGAAAACGATACTAGATAATCCACCGAGCAGATCTAAACCATTTCAAGCGCAAAATCCCCAAGAAAGCACAGGCTGATCTAGTACGTCAAAAACCCTAATCTCTACCCAAGTTCTGGAACCTAGGGCACCGAATTCAAAGGGATGATGAATTGCAGAAGCTCTTTAACATCAACGGTACCAGGGAAGGGGGAAAGCCCAACGAAATAACCAAACCAACCAGGATCGTTCCAAGAACCAACGAATTGAAGCCTAAGAATCGGGAAAACAAACAAAACGAATCTGGACAACCGAAATGGAACAGATCGTACCCTCGTGAGGACGCGCCTCCAAGCCATGTCCGATTCGGGCGATATGGAGTCAGACGAGAAACCGGGAAGCGGGTCGGAAAGACGTGCCGGGCCGCCGGCGGTGGAGGAGGAGGAAGCAGCGACGACGCGAGTCAGCCCCAAATCCAATCCACGAGGTCTCGACCAGAGTTTGTGGTTTTTCCTTTATTTACGTGTCTGCCATTTAAAGCTTTAAATTTCTAATTTTTTAACGATTATATTAATATTTGACCGAATTCTAAAAAAAATTAATTTTGATAAGTTTTAGTAAAACACATTTTTGTCACGAAAAAAAATTGCCTCACCCTTATGTAAGAAAGAATGAGACATAATAGTAATGACTTTTACTATCATCATGCGAGAAAAGAGAAAACATAACAATCGATGCCCACGAGGAAGGACAAGAGATAGTCGTCCTTAATATCGCTAGATCTAATAGATCCGACAAAGGTGAATACCTCACCCTCAACAAAGAAAGAGGGACATAGAGATTGCAACGATGTCAATCCCTTCCGCAATAGGGTTTAATAGAGAATGATGGAAAAGCAATGCAAGACAATAATGGGGATTAGGTGTAAAATGGTTATTTAGATAAAAAAAAAATTGTGATAATTTTTTAAAATTAAGATGTTTTACTATCATTTCTGAAAATAATTTTTTTTAATTCGCCTGTACTATTTGACACTCATGCTTTTTCTTTTGATTCGAAAATAGATATATTTGATGCATATAGAGTAAAGATAACTACAATTATTTCTAAGATGGAAGTTTAGGCTGTACAATGTTGGAGTATCGATTTAGTATACTGTATGTACAGTTATTGTTCTTTTACATAATTATGCTTGCAAATGGCAAGTAATGTGTCTGCCCCTATAAGTTTCCAATGCATGTCCCTACAAATATTAAGATGCACAACATATATGTTTATACATCAAATATATATTTGTTACTAATAACTAGTTTAACTTACATATTATTAGAAATTTTAAATAACAAAAGGAACTTTATCATTTTCATGACAATAATCATTTTAAGGGGATGTTAATGTGTACTTCAACGTCAATTAAGATATATATATATATATATATCCTCGTTTCTTGATAAATTGAAAATCATCTTTGCCCTATATTTTGGTATAAAATAATAATTATATTTATAAAAAATTCTTTGAATCATGGAGTAAGCATTTGGAGTATTTCACTTTAGACCCCTAGAAAGTTAAGCATATGAAGGGGCTAAGCTAAGAATACTTGATATTAATCTCTTCTATAAAAACTCCATCTTATGGTTTCGATTCTTATTCGACTTTTTAAAATCTTAGTGTTACATATGATCATTGTACACCCACAACACCTTTATTAATAAAATATTTATCATTTTTATTTACTTGTATATATGTTTGGGTGACGTATTTTATCTCATTTTTATGTGGTTTGCTTTAAAACTATAAGTAGGAATAATTTATAATATTATACAATGTTCACTCACTAGATTAGACAAAACTATCTCAAAATGACCTAATTTTCATGTATCATATCTTATTTTCTGTAAGTTACGATGTAAAAAAATATATCAACTATCTCAACACACTAGAACCCTTCAAGTAGCACCTAACTGTATGGGGGTTTAGGATATTATTGAGTGTTGATTGGATTCACAAATTCATACGTTAAGCCTATGGAAACTTACCAACGAGCTCAACATTTAATGAATAATCGTTTACGAACTTATGACTATTTGTTTACCTTTTAAAGTTCTTATTTTTTTTTTCTCTCTTTTCTTTATTACACACAAAGTTATCATCTTCATATGACGTCAAAACTTGTTCGTCATTCATTTTTAAACTAGTCAATTTATTTTTTTATAAGTTATTCGAAATTTAGAGCGAAATTACAATTAGACTGATCTTTTACGGACAGGTGATAGGAGTACTTCATGACTTAGATAATTCTAACTAAGCCCATAACATTAAATCGAATCAAACTACTTCTAGTAACTTAGTCCAATCGTTTCCAACACTCCATTAGATTGATCAAGAGTGTATTTATGGAGTAATAATGTATATGTATATAAATAATTAATTTTTAAAGGAGGATCACAATGTATATTTATATCCATCCAAAACATCATGGATCATGCTTCGAGAATCGTGCCATCACATAACATTATAACGGACATCTATAACATTTAACGTCTGCTTCCGACATCAGTAGTCCATTATAACGCTGACACGGACGTCACAATGTCCATTACAACAGTAGAAGTATCCGACATGGTGGGACCCTTTCCTTGCGAGTTACAAGCCGCCACAAGTAGAAGACGGAACGAATCAGACACGTGTCTCGTTCTCGGTCGGTGTGCCCTTTGCGCCTTGCGGTGTGAGAAAGAGAGGGAGAGAGAGGGGCGAAGATCGGGGAGAGGCGCACACCATGGACGACTTCAGATCGAGGTCCTTCAACGACGGGATGATGCAGCTGGAGGTGTATGGCGCCCGGTCCTCGGCAGCAGCGGCGGCGCCCCCTCCAGGCCTGCATGACTTTAGGAGCTACAGCGCCTCCTACGCCTACATGTACAACGGCGGCAGCCACGGCCCTGATGGCTTCAAGGCGAAGACTGACTACGGCTCCTCTTCTTCCAACAAGGGGGGGTGGGTCTTCAGCGACCCCGAGTTCCAGCGTAAGCGGCGGGTCGCCGGCTACAAGGCCTACGCCGTCGAGGGCAAGGTGAAGGGCTCTCTCCGGAGGGGCTTCCGGTGGCTCAAGGACAAGTATGCCCGGGTGGTCTACGGCTGGTAATTAGACCGCTTCGATTTCAGGTATGATTGATTCCACTCAGTTCTCTTCTCGCTAGGTTTGCAGATCGTTTCTTGCGAGAAGATTGATGTTGTTGGCTGGTCTGATCTAGTATTTTGACTTCTTCCTTTGGGCTGTTCAACGCTTCTACTAAGTATTATCTTCAAATTTCTTAGCTTTGCCCCAAATTTAGAATCTGCTGCTCGCATTGGATTCTATAAGTAATCATGATTTATTATGCTGTTTGGGAAGGTGGTCAAATAGTATTATAATATTTGGTTGGTCTAAACATGAATTGCATAGAATATATCCCCTTTTCATGGTCACAATTTAGCTTTCATTGTTCCAATGTTTAGGGTCTTTATGCTGTCAATTATGTTCATTATATTTTTCATTTGAACATAGATGTCAACTGTGGTATGTTACTCATGTGTATGTTACTCAAAATATTGGGTAAGATTTTGGTACAATTACAGAACTCATTGAAGCTTCAGATTGACTTCGAGTTTTGGATGGTATGTGGTGGCGTATGCTGTTTCTCTATTGATAGTATAAGAGGCTAATTATATATTAGCTTATTCTACTGATAGAAATATTGTATGTATTCAGTGATAAATTAAAATAAAATAGAGTCAATACGTACTCAGTAGTAAATCTTATGGTATTTTTATTAACAGAATCGATGACATGAGAAAAAATAGAATTAAATATTTCACTTTCATAAATATAAAAATCTTAATATAATTTTTAAAAGTATAAAGATCGAGATACTAAAAATAACTAATTTCAGAAAATAATTTATAATTAACCTTGGTATAAGAATGCATCCAATTGATCATGTACATCATTGTAAGATTGTAATGCTTATACCATTTTACAGTAGATAGGTGCAAATATGCAAAATAATTTCCACCTTGTTCGTGTCAATCTGGAGAATTAGTGTTGTCTACACAACTCTCATACAAACTCAATTGATGGCCTTTATCCTAATCTTTACCATTCTTCTGACAATTTTGACAGATAGCTACTATCTGTATTAACTGATTGCAGGTAAGTAGCATGTAAACATGTCAAAGTATCTATCATATGGTCAAGCTGATGACTGGGGGAATGAATTAAAACCCCTGAGACAACATGGTTTTCATAATGTTAGCATCTGTTCCAAGCAGACTCATATATACATTTTTATCATGTAAGAGCAGGTCACCTGCGCTAGGGTCTTAACTATACCATTGAAACCTGTTGAGGAATAATTTTGAACTGTTTACATTAGTTAACATGGTTTATGAAATTGACCTAAAACTCACACTTTTGAAACCTGGCTTGGATATTCTTGCTCTTGAAATGGACTAAGCAATGATTTTGAAGTTCAGAAGTTCTTTTCACAGCATACAACTAGCTCAGATTTTATTTCATCTTTTCACTCTTTTCTATCAGGTTTATTGGTTACACTAACCTGTCTTTTTACTTCTCCTATTCACTGTTAATTTTAGTATAGGTGATTGGGTGGCCAGGAAATAGTTGATATTGTTTGGTATGGTTGTTTGCAGGCACATCAGTCCCTCATTCACCTGCATCAAGAAGAAGAGAGTCAAACAAGATTAAGACAAAGCAGATATTTAAACAGGATTATGATATTGTCTACGAGGATCGTTAGACATATATACCATTTAACTGAGTTGCCAATCTATTTCCAATGCTGTGAAATTGGTGATGACACTAAAATTTCTCTGCATCTGTTCCTGGATCTGGATATTCGATCTGCAAATGCATTATAACTTTTTGTGCGGTTGATGATAATGTATATATACTTTCTCCTGCCTGTGTTTTGATCTATGATTTTTTTAGTTTGAACCAAAGTTCCAATTGTTGTTCTTGATGACCCACCCACCATTGTTATCATATTCCAATTAGCAGAGGTTCAACTACATCTCAAGTTGCAGAGAGCAGATCACACTTGGAAGTAAACAGTGATCGAGGTTGCTCCTTCAACATAAATTTGTTTCCAGAAGAGTAATTAACGAAGCTAATTACTACAGTTCATCGCACTATACCACTGAAATGGCAACTAAACAATGTCCAAGCTTGAGTTCTTAACATGGAAAATTGAGAACAAAGGAACCAGAAATCACCAATTAACCATAACTGAAACAAATGTGTAAGGTACAGGCATCATATAAAAGTTTCAGAAGCAAGAATGAAATGAGTAGAGAAAATTCATATGCTCACAAATTCAACAACAAAAAAATAACAGAGCATCAAGATATATATATATATATATATATATATATATATATATATATATATATTTGCAGAGTAGAGCATGCATGCCAGATCTCGATGATTAGTAGAAAGCTGAAGAACATCACATAGCATGCCTCTACCACAAATCTATAACTGCAAATGTGCAATGTAAAACCCAAAAGGCAGTAAGCAAAAATTGGTGTTTTAAAATAGGGGACAATGTTTAGGAGAAACTGATAAAGATTATGAATCCACAATTCAGAAAATAGTCCGAGTTCAAAAGGTTTGTAATTTTTAATGAAATCACAATCACAGAATGAACAGATAGAAGCAAAGTTTCATATATTTTTTTGCCCGGTATGCTAGATTTACATGTACATGAAGCCTACCATCTTATTTTAGGCTATGGTATTGTGGATCTGGAGAAGGAACCTCCAATATCACTGGTGTATTTCATGTCACAGAATCTATCTATTCCACACAAAACATTTTACATCTTATTTAGAACGATCTCCCGAGATGGTTTTTTATCACACACAAAGTCTCAAAACAAACAAAATGTCATAGCTATACCGTAATGCCATATTTATACTTGTCCAGCACAGCAAATAATATCACCTTTGGCAATTGTGGCATATAAAGAAAACATAACAGAGCATCAACATATATATATGTTTACAGAGTAGAGCATTGCATGCCAGATCTCGATGATTAGTAGAAAGCTGAAGAACATCATATAGCATGCCTCAACCACAAATCTAAAACTGCAAATGTGCAATGTAAAACCCAAAAGGCAGTAAGCAAAAATTGGTGTTCTAAAATCGGGGACAATGTTTAAGAGAAACTGATAAAGATTATGAATCCACAATTCAGAAAATAGTCCAAGTTCAAAAGGTTTGTAATTTTTAATGAAATCACAATCACAGAATGTACAGATAGAAGCAAAGTTTCATATATTTTTTGCCCGGTATGCTAGATTTACATGTACATGAAGCCTACCATCTTATTTTAGGCTATGGTGTTGTGGATATGGAGAAGGAACCTCCAATATCACTGGTGTATTTCATGTCACAGAATCTATCTATTCCACACAAAACATTTTACATCTTATTTAGAACTCGATCTCACGAGATGGTATTTTATCACACACAAAGTCTCATAACAAACAAAATGTCATAGCTATACCATAATGCCATATTTATACTTGTCCAGCACAGCAAATAATATCACCTTTGGCAATTGTAGCATATAAAGAAAACATATCCGATAAAAGAAATCAAAGCTAAAAGAGAGAGATTTCAAGTGGTTGATCATTTTCCTATCAAAGAATAGTTTCAAGAAAAACAAAGAATGACATCCTATATACACAAATTGTACATCTACAAAGAGAATTACATTTACCTACTAATTCAGAGAAATAAGGGAAGAAAACACATCTCTATACTTTCATTGGCTAGATGAATTTTCATCTGCCTTTTCTTTTTTTGCATGCTTTTCCAAACCTTTTTTTATAAAATTTCTGGTCAATATTTACCGCTTAACGTTTTCTATATTTTAACTACAATGATGTCCCGTTGAACTTATTTTATTCATCACTTTCGCAATATCCTTCAGAGGGACATGCTCATGTGAATCACCACAGCTTTGTGCCTTCTTCATATTCACAAATATGTTCATAGAAGATGAATCTAGGATGTCAATCAAATGCCAAAGACACCACCTGTGAATAAAGTTTCTTGGTCTACAGTTTTCAAGGATAATATTTACATGCATAAAGCATGATTACCACTGCATTATCAATTCAAACAATGACAGCAGTCCGGAAGCTTCACATACTAGAAACTTGAGTTAATCAGAGCAGGAATTCCCCACAAGAGATATAAACTTCTAGACCGACAACTTAATGCATTTTGATCAGAAAGCAAAAAGAAGTTGCAATTCCCAAAAAATTGGGAAATTCAATAGAAGTCACATACTGCTACTCTTATACATTAGTCTTAATTCGGTATCGCTCGCAAGATCTTAAGCTTTCCAGCTTAAATTACATCCAATCAAGGTCATCCAGGTTCCCAGCTACAAATTTCAGAATTGCTTAGGGAAATTAGAACCCACAACCGTTACAACTGATTGTAGGCAAACAGAAGCAAGAAAAAAAAAAAAAAAAAAACCGATATTTCAATTGCATACCCAACATCAATCGGAATTAAAAGCCAAGTCTTCATGCAAGATACCACAATTCAAATCTATCACAAGTAGCACAATAAATAGATGATGCAGCAAATCACAAATAAGCAAGCATGTGCTGAGTTGAAAGAGCAATTACCCACCAGAAATCCAAGATCATTATACCAGACTATAGAAGAACAAGCCCTAGCTCTGATGGTCTTAAAGCATTCCTAACTCGGTAGTTGTATAGATAGTAATGGAGTTGTCCATCGCCAGGCCCAAACTTCAGCTCCTTCAGGAAGGTCTCATTGTGCATGGCATCAAGTGCATTGAAGACATCATAGTCCTTTTGCTTTGCCACAGTAAGTGCATCATTCATCAGCTGGAGCAAAGGAGTTTTCTTAGCCACATTGTAATAAGAGTATGCAGCCTTCAACACCGAGTAGTTCTGGTTGTTAAGAATCGAAGAAGGAAGAGAGTAGAAACTGAAGAAGTCCGTGACTTCATGAGTCTCAGGGCTCTCAACCACGAAACTCTCAACCACATTCTCCAAAGGGAGAAGCCAATGTTCCACATCATTCTCATCGAGGTCGGGCGCAACAACATGCTGGCTCAAGTACTCCCTCAGCAGCCGGGTGACTGCTGGAACATCACGAAGCTCCATCTTCCTTAACCCGGGCGTCGCAGTTGATCCCGGAAGCTTGTACAGCCTGATCGTTCGGCTCATCGTCATCCGAGCTCCGAGCCGGGAGAATCCCACATCAATCAGCTTCTTCGGGTTCAGAGAACGGTGCCAGTACCGGCAGGTCGTGAAGGGGGTCGGCAGGACGACCCCAGCCGTGTAGGCCGCCTGCCAGATATTCTCCAAATGGACCCGCCTCGTGACCTCCTTGATCATCACGGGCGCGAGCCGCTTCGACCGCAGCCTCTTGTGGACGCACAGAAAGTTGACTTCCGCCATCCGGACGACCTCGTCCCGGACCCGGATCCGGGCCGGCACGCCGGTGATGAAGGCGACGAGCTTCTTAGTGGCCTTCACCCGGACGCCGATATGCCAGGCTTTGAAGTAGCCTGGTGGGCGGAGTGCCCACTGAAGGAACTCCTTGGAGTAGTTAAACCGGAACATGTTCTCGTCGTCCTCGACGTAGTTGTTGGTGAGCAAGTTGTATACCTCAGCGCAGGTCTGCTCGTCGTCCATGTCGCAGGTGGTCCACTCGTAGAGGGCGGGGAGGTTGTAGGGCTCAGGCTTGACGGCGGAAAGGGGCGCCGGGGGCTCAATGGGGCCCTCGGAGAGGCTTGTGTCGCCGGCGTCCTTGAATTGCCCCACCGGCTGGGTCTCCCAGAAGCGATGCCGCATACCGACGGCGACAGCCTCCTGGATCCTGTGAGCAAGAGACTCAACCGCCCTGTCGCCCTCCGCGGCCGCGACCGGCGCCGCCGCCGTATCGGTTCCATGCTGCGGATCTGGGCATGGAATTTGCTCCTCACCAGGAGAGGAGGAGCCGTTGTCACCGTCCACCATGGCGGAAACTTGAGACGAACCCAATCAGAAGAAATAGAAGCAGGAATCGATCGCGAAGGAACCAAAAACGGGGACTCAAAGAGAAGGGATCGAACACCTTTGTCGATCAAAAGATCTAAGTGAATCAAAGCTCATCGACAAATCTAAGTGAATCAAAGCTTTATCGACAAATTACGGTTTGGAGAGAGAGAGAGAGAGAGAGAGAGAGAGAGAGAAGAGGCGAGGAAAGCCAGGAGAGCTGCCTTGTCGCCTGCAACAGTCGGCAGCGGCGTACTCTTGTTATAATCGAGATCGGCTCGGGTGATATATAAAAGATTATAACGGTTTTCGGATATTATATCGTAGAATACGTTATACATATAATATGACGAAATCTAATTAATACTAATTGACCCCAAAAAATCGATATATCATGTCAAATATCTCCTCGTTCGCCTTAATCAATGCATGACTAAAAGAATCAATCAATCAAATTATTGATCCCGTGTTAAGTAGCACGGTTTGCCGGCCATGCTAAATGACACCACCATTCCTTGTTGGCATCAGCGTGGGCTGGGGATCCCAAAGTGAGCCACGATTGCCCTTTCCCGAATCTTTATCTTCCCAACCCTACATCCTCTTCCTTCGGTCCGCGTCCCGTTCCCCTTCGTCGCCTCTCGATTGGTGAAATCTGGTCCTGGTAGTGGATCACACAGAAGAATCTGTGTCGTCAGGGGAATCCGGTTGGAGACTGCTGCGTGCTGCATCAGCTTTCTTGGCCTTTTCCGGGAGAAAAATCGGACTTTTGCCGCTGGGTTCGCTGGGGTTTTCCTGGCAGAGACTGGCAGCTTGTTGTCGACGGGAAGAGTTAATCTTGAGGTAGGATTGGATGGTCGATACGGTTTCGCAGCTGGTGGGTTAGGGATGTGACTGTTCGAGCTGCGTGTCTTGATGAGATTGCGGAGTTGAGAGACATGAAAGGGGCGGAGGAGAAGGTCATGGGGCCTCTGTTTCCGAGGCTCCATGTGAATGATGCAGAGAAAGGGGGGCCGAGGGCGCCGCCGAGAAACAAGATGTCGTTGTATGAGCAGCTTAGTATCCCGTCTCAGAGGCTCAACTTGGCATCCTCCACCCTATCACTGCCTCCTCACAGCTCCAGCGACTTATCCCCTTCCTTTTCGCCAATCAAGGTCAGTGCGGTTGTCACATATCTTTCCCTTACCGCCAACTTCTAGCATATGTAACTGCTGCTTATGTTGCTGCTATATTGCATCTGATTATTACTTCTTCTTCTTTGAGAAGTTAACAGGGCTGGACAATTGACTTTGCTTGAACGGACTTCATTACTCATGCCAATCATTTTCCTCTATTGCTACTGTTTTGTTCCTTGTAGTTGTTTTCCTCTGCTTCTTCACCTTTGTTTTTGGCATTTTACATAGAAACGATGCTCTATCATATGAGATAATGACCAACAATCAATTTTGAGATAATTTGGATGATACTGAAGCCACAGAATATCCCATTTACTTCTACATTTCATGTTTAAAAGTGTCGATGAATTTTCACATTGAATCCTGGCTTGCTACAACAGCATATATGCTTGACCTCACGAACTGGCTCCAATTGACCATTGTGTATTCCTGCTTTGAACCTTTAACATGTCAGAGGTATTATTGCATGGTTGTTATGGGTATGGGTATCGGCTGTCATTAGTGGCAAGAAGGGGTGGGGATTTTTTTTTGAGGGGGTGGGTGGGTGTTTTGGGGGAGGGAGTGGGGGAGAGGGGGGAGGGGGTGGGGAGCAACCCAATGCACTGATCTCCCTCCAGTATGAGTCTGTAAAGGGTTACCTTCGCATGCAGAGAAGTTGTTTCCCTGATCTGAACCTTAGTCACCAAGGATGCAAAGGACCAACATTGCTCTTGTACTAAGGCCCACCCTCACTTGGTGTCGAAAGAAATTAAATTTATGTCTAGAATTGTCTTCGTATTGTGGGAGATATTTTGACCAAAAGGAAAATGATTGTCTCAACTTCTGAGTATTTCTCTCTAAGAACCTTAAACATCAACATTTGATTTTTTTAACCATGGTCATATTGTGACGGTCATTACATTTGTTATTTCTCTGTCAAGTTAATCACTGCTAACAAGCTTTTGTTTTTCTGTTTTAGGGATGTGACCATCAAAGGGTTATGCTTTCTCCATTGTACATTTCTCCTCAAGTGTCTTTTCATTCAGCAAAGATAGTTAAATCTCGTACACCTGACAAAACAAATGATATTGCAACGAGGATGGAATTCAAGAGAAAATTTATGAAGCAAGTAAGTTCTGGAAATTTGTTCGGTACAGGATCAGTTGCTGAATGTAGCCCACTGAGACCACACAGCCCTAGTGTGAACATTTCTGGTGGGAAGATAATGGGTGATGTGGATGACATGGATGATAATATAGATCATTCGGGAATTCTTGCATCCTCGAAAAGAGATACACACATGACTAATCCAGGTAAGTCAACTACCTTAAATTCCCAGCAACTACAGAAGATTCCTTCTGCTAGGATCAATTCTTCGGTTCAGTTCCCAAAGTCAAACAAGACGCCCTCACAACAAACTGATATTGCTTGCATTAAATCAAAAAATTCTAATAGAATTCATAGTGGAAAAATTCCTAAAGAAACTTCAACAATTGAAGAGCCCAAAGAAACTTCAACAATCGGAGAGCCCAAAGAAGCCAAAGAAAAGTTTTCATCCCATACAACTGGTGAGAGATCAAACAGTTCGAAAGATTCTTTAGCTAGAGATGATACAATCGGTTTGCATTTAACTGAGAAATCAACAAATGGCGATCCAGTATTGTGTCATGGAAAAGGTGATCAGAGTGGAACTCAACGCTTGAATGATATTGCTGTTATTGATGATGGTGAGGCTATGAAGACCAGAAGTCAATTATGCTCTAAAGCTTTACCCGGAAAAGGTCATAGAGCTGCAGATATTTCTGGGAATTGCCACAAAGAGGACAGTGCAAAGAAAAATGGGTTATTGGAATTTCGAGATTTAGAAAGAAAAGATGATGCATCTGAGCCCTTATTGGTGGACACAGTGTCCGGTTTAGTGATATCCCCGGACGATATTGTTGGATTGATTGGTTCAAAGCATTTTTGGAAAGCCCGAAGAGCTATTATCAAGTATGTAGTATTTTACTATCATTGTGTGCCTATTCTTTAAAATGTACATTCTTTTAATGCACATGAAATGTGATCATCCATATTTTGCATGCATGCATTCTTGAATGTAATTTGCTCAAGCATGGAGTTTATTATTCATTTCAAACTATTACTGAAATCTAGAAAGATTTCACTAATAAATGAGGGTGAGTCTTGGTACAATGGTAAGGTTGCTCCTTGGCGACTTGGGAAATCAGAGTTTGAGTCATAAAAATAGCCTCTTTAAATATTTAAAGACAAGGCTGCATACATTGAACCTCTCCAAACCCCGCATTGGCGGGAACCTAGCTATGCCCTTTTTTTAGTGAAATCTAAAAAATATGTTTGTTATTTGGCAAACTTTTTTTGTTTGAAAATCCTAAAAAATTGTCCCTTATCTTCTCTATGATTGTTGCCTTCTTTTAACTACCAAGTGGCCCAAGTTGTGGCTACAATCATGGCTCGATTGATATCATGTTGACAATTTAAAGTAGAACAAGCTTATGACAAGCACAGAAAGTATTTTATTTTATTTGAGAATAAAGGAAGGGAAAGAGAGAGCTTGAGAAAATAATGATTCTAAAAGATAATAGAAAATAAATAATGACTGGCCTCTCACCACACCTTTACGCATGGACAATGAAATTATACCATCGGAAGAAAAAAATGTGGCCTCTCATCAGTCTCTGACATAATGTGTAACAAATAATTTTGTTCATTCATAGGTTCATTGATTAATTGATTTCTCAATTACTACCCCCTTCCCCATTTTAAAATCTCTCAAAGTACAAGAAAACTAGGGATATACAAAAATGAGAAAAGAATAAAAATAAGAAAAATGCACTAAAGTAAATTTATCATTTACTCTTTTCTTCTTTAGAGAGAATAAATTTTCTACTGGTTTCTTTCTTCTTGTCTGCAGTAATGGCAGTAATGCAACTTTTTGCCAAACCAGAACAGCCTGATTAGTTCCCTTCTGCTTATCAGAATTGGATTGATATTCATCTAAATTGGACCCTAGAAGTCCCATATTATATATTAGTGGTACATCATAAACCAAACATTGTTTTCCCAAAGTTGAATAGAAACTATGTGAAATTTTGTTGTCGAGATGAAACGGATATCATTTTCTAGGCTTCTTAATACAATTAATTCTTACATGTAAAAAAACTAAGATTTCCATTTGAGCTGCGTAAATGACTCTTTGACTTAATTCACCCGATAGAAGCAAAAAGAAAAGGGAGGGCTTCCAGTGCACTAAACTTCTACCAACAAGAGATCATTTTTGCAACTTGAACCTGATCAGCAAGGTTGCAAAGCAGTGGCTTTATGGTGATTCTAAGATTTACCCTCTTCCCAATAAAGGAACTCCTGTGGTATATAAGAATGTCAAAGCATGTGTGCCTTAGTCTTACGTACTGTAACTGTCATATGTACTCCATCTACAAATATTAGATTGGATATTGCACAGAAATATATGAATAAACTTTTCTTTTATTCAGCAATTCTAGAACTATTTTTAATTTGTTAGATCAAAATTTGTAATTTTTTCATGGTTTTATGTGCTTCTCTGTGATGACGCATGTTCTTAATTTTTGTACAGTCAGCAAAAGGATTTTGCAATACAAGTATTTGAGCTTCATAGGGTAATAAAGGTTAGTTTTGGACCGTTGCAATATTCATAGATTGTAAGATTAACTAGAATTACATAGATTCTGAAGTAAATATTCTAAATGAAACAGGTTCAGAAGTTGATATCTGCATCGCCACATTTGCTTCTTGAAGGCAATCCTTATTTAAGCAAATGTTCAGTAAAACCACCCGATAAGACCCTGCCTCAATGTAATACAAATCCTCAGCCTGAGGAATTTAGACCAAAAGATGGTCTTCAGAACCCAAAACAGAACAAGGAGCAGCCAGCTGATAACATTGCTGGAGTTTCAGCTCTCCCCGCATGTGAGGATGGGTCTAAAGGAGGTCCACATGGTCAAGTTCCAAAAGCAGGGTCTAACTCTGGTATTCCATCACCAGTGCCAATGGCTCCAGATGACAAATCAAGACCATTGTGTTTTCCTCCCCTGGGAAACCAATGGTTAGTTCCTGTAATGTCGCCTTCGGAAGGTCTTGTTTACAAACCCTATACGGGACCTTGCCCACCAACCGGTGGCTTCATGGCTCCTCTTTATGGAAGAGGCACACCTCTTGGTGCATCTCAAGTGGCAGGAGACTTCATCAACCCCGCATTTGGTTTTTCAGCATCTCATCGGCCACCAAACGTGGGTATTTTACCAGGTCCTTCGGCAATTGCACCGCTGTATTATCCCACACGTTATGGCCTTCAAGCTTGGAACCCAATCATTTCTACCTCTGCAGTCGAACAGGTCAGCAATTTAGCTGGTTCACAGCCCAATGGACAAACTGGTCAGCATTCCAGGCGCTCATGTAACATGTCCCCCATTCCTAGGAAGGAAGCATTTCCTGGCCATGTTGGGAAGTTTCAGGTGTCAAAGAACAGTGAGTTTCAAGGAAGCACAGTGAACAGCCCCTCTGAGAAGGCACAACTAGAAGAAAGAGATCAATTTCTTCTATTTCCTACAGCTCCTGGAGCAAGCAGTCTTAATTGCCCATTACAATCCAACGGTACAGATAGCCAGACTCGTGTGATTAAGGTTGTGCCTCATAATTCTAGGTCTGCTACGGAGTCAGCTGCAAGGATTTTCCGGTCAATTCAAGAAGGGAGGCAACAACATGACTCATGACTTGTGTCCTTTCAAAAGTGAGTTTCAACTTATTCACAGATGGGGCTGTGAGCTCACTTTGGAGCTTTTACTCAATAATAGAGAGTGAACTTTGGTGCCAAGGTAAGATTACTTTCAACGACTATAGTTCAAGCCATGGAAACAGCATCTTAGCCGATTCTCACTAAATTCCATATTCTCGAAAGCGTCATACACTAGGCTATTCTTTTATTTGGTGATACAATCACAATCGTCTGGTCTTATATATGGATATGATAATATGAAAGAAATCTTTTATGGTTCTTTTGGTATAAATATCAGCTTTAGCAGTAGTTACTGTAAAAGTCTCAAAGAACGACATTTGGATGGATATAAGATTTTGTTAGTGTGCAAATGAGCCACAGTTTTTAAGCTAATGTTTGGTCAAAAATCATTCTAGAACAATGTCCAGTGTGTGCAGGACACTGTAATAACAATTTCTTGTGCTTCAGATCCATGGTTAAGTTGAAGGTATGTTTCTTATGGATTTTCTTTTGGATTTAGTTGCTTTGAGTTGACAAATTCAATTCCTCAGGGTTTCAAATATCCATTTTTATTCAGGTTTCATATAAATCTCTGTTACACTCCACAAGTCGAGGAGTACGGAACTTACCATTTGATGCTGCCTTGTGCTATCAGGAATACTTACTACTCAGTAGTCAGCTGAAAGCACTGATTCAAGAGGCAACCTTCAAGCTGCATGAGTTTACAGTAGAACTCGAACTCCTAATGGACTATGCATCGGCATCAGGTGCCTTTTAACTCCTAAACCTCATCCTATCATGGGCAGCTGAGATCTGCCAGCCTTGCTGAGCCATTGCTGCCAACCAAGAAAGCATTCTGACTTCTGCATTACTCTATGGTTCTCCAGAAGAGAGAGGTGTCTACACCTGTTCACTTCCAGAGAATGGAATTAACCAAGACCAGAGAGCTGTTTCTTCTACAGATTGGCCATCTTAAATTAATCGAAGAAGATGCTACTCCCAGAGAGTTGTTTAGGCTAAAACCTGATGTATCTTAATCAAAAAGAAGATGCTTAGTGCTATTATCTACTATGAAGTGGAGACTCCACTTCATAGAACAAATCAAAGAAGATTTGTTCTGTGACATGTGCCAGCTTGCTAAAAAAACGTAAATTTATGCGCATAAACTCAGGATGTATTCAACCCATTCAACTCAAGGCATAGCTCAGCTTTTCTGAACCAAGGCATAGAACTGTAGATTTAAAAGTTTGGAACTTTATGTTTAATTATACACACTTTGCTTTTGAATCCTGATGGAAGGACAGATGTACTGGATTCCAATTCCACCTTCATCACATTCTATGTATATAGATAGATATCACCCTCTCCATTTTACTTCTCACAGAGGAAGTGGATCACTTGCTGCTTGATATCCTTGGGAGTCATCATGGTAAGGGAAGGCTCACTGCTACTGCTACTGCTACTGATATAACCATGGCTGTAAGGCTTTTGTAGTAAATGAAGTTTATGGCTTTTCATCAAACATTGGCATTTGCATATTATGAGAAGTCACAAATCTCCTCAAGCATTAGCTAATTTTTCAGCGTGAATGCTGAATTGTCTTTGATGTAGCAATCGCAGAAGGTGGTTGGATCAAGCAAGACTGTGAAGGTCGGCCCCTGGGGAGGCCATGGTGGAAGTGGCTGGGATGACGGAATCCACACCAGCATCAGAGAGATAACTCTCGTATACGATCGATGCATCGACTCAATTCGGATTGAGTATGACAAGAATGGGAAGCCTTTTCTGGCAGAAAAGCATGGAGGAAATGGTGGCAGCATGACAGCAAAAGTATGTATGCATCTTTTTTTCTAGAATCTGATCCTATTACAACAATAGTTGTAAAATAACTTATAATTAGTGTCATGGTCCTCTTATCTTAGTTGAACCGAAGTCACTTGTTCAAACTATTTAAGATCAAGTTAACCATAGTAGACCATCCAATCCTAATAAATCTATTCAGATTGGATTACATGTCCTTAACACAAAATGTAACCATATCCAGTACTAAATCAGATCCAACAGCATATATTATAGCTGTAATTTACCATTAAGCTTGCAAGTGCTCAACTCATGCAGATTAAATTGGAGTATCCAGGAGAATACCTGATGACCCTAAGTGGCCACTACTGCCCTGTAGTGTATGGTGGTTCTCCTGTCATCAGGTCGCTTGCATTCAAGAGCAACAAGAGGACTTTTGGGCCTTTTGGTGTGGAGGAAGGAACCCAGTTCACGGTGCCCATGGATGGAGGAATGATAGTGGGTTTCACCGGAGGATGTGGGTGGTACCTCGATGCAATCGGCTGGTGCCTCTCACCGATCCGTAGTGTGAAGCTCTGCAACACGGTGCATCAGAAACTCCAGAAGATGGGGACTATGGCATCCAAAACTTTGGGCAATAAACATGGGAAACATGGCACTGCCAAATCCCGGAAGACATATGCATGAAGTTTCCTAATTCAGTACTACTAGTTGTAAGATAATGCATGTCTGAATCCATATCTGTATCTGACTTACAACCAGAGAGAACTACATATAAATTTACCTATGAGTGCATTCATATCCTTATTTTGATCTTCTTTCTCTAAATTCATATCTCTCTAACATTATATTAGCATGAACATGGTTAACAAATAGCCTCAACTTATGCAATCAATCTTCAATTTTGGAAGTCAAATTACGATCTTTTGGCCCTTCCTACAGATGATAATTATAACTGTAACGCCCTAAGTTTAAGTTTAGTTCCAGGGAAAAAAAATTGGACTGACTTAAAAGGAATTTGATGAGATATTATCATGAATTTGTACTTAAGCTGTTTGGATTAATGGTTCAAATTCATTAACTTAGTATTTCTTACATTCATTATTATTAAGAAATATTTGAGGATATTTTAGGCACTTTTAAATTTTAATATATTTTAAATATAATAACTAATATTAATCATAGTTTGAAAAAATAATTTATGTTTTAATTTGAAGGACCTCAATATTTTAAGTAGTTGTAAGGGCAAATACTCTTTTCAATTTTTAAAATGGGGAGATTGCTATTAACAACCCCCATTTTACTATTTATATTATCATTTTAAATTTTTTTAATATTTATAAGTTATCGTTTTGTAAATATATGTAAATAGTCTCTTCTTCCCTCTCTTCCTTCCCAAAGAACAACATCGAGGGATCGACATTGAATGATGTGATGAGCAATTTCGACAAAGCTCAACGATGACATCAAATAATACAGGATTGTGGGGGAGAAAAAATAAAATAAAATCAGTAATATTGAGACGTTAAATAATAAAATAATATTTTTTATTTTTTAAATATTATCAAATAGTAAAAAAGGGAACGGTAAATAGTAAACATCTTAAAATGGTAGATGTGTAAAAAAAATGTAATAAAAGCTAAATTTCAGCTTTTTTTTTTTACTAGTTTGGACTTTTTGTTCAGAATTATCCGTGGATCATTTTTTAAATTAATTTGTTTACCATTTTATTACTCAGTGGTATCAAAAGAACTGACATTTGAAGAATACATATGAGATTCATTTGAATTTTGTCAGAAATATCAGTTTCAGGAATATACATTTAAAATCATAATATTCGACTATTGCATGAACAAATATGTAACTCATGTCTGTTCACTCCCTCCTAGTGAAGGTTTGATCGAGATAAATTACATATTATTCCCTATAGTTAATTACCTTTAGTATTTTAGTTATTGGACTTTAAAAAATTATAATTGTATCTTTATTATTACGAAAGTGAAACATCCATATTAATTTATTATAAAACTATCAGTTTTATCAACGAAAATATAAAAACAAAAGGTAAAAAGATAATTTTAACTTTCTGGTTGCTAATAACGAACGACAATGCTATTAGGGGCCACTCTGCATATTCATCAATGTCAATGCAATTGCTAAGCGATGAAAAAACTGTCGAGCGATACTACATTGCATCTACGTCAACGTAATTGTCAAACGACCCCCAACGGTGTCGTCATCCACCACCACAAACTTGAATGTTCAAATTATCTTTCTATCATTTTATTTTCATATTTTTATTAGCAAAATCAACATAATAAATGAACTTATATGTTTTAACTATAAAAATGACAATATAACTTTTTAAAGTGTAATAATTAAAACATTAAAAATAACTAACTACAAAGATAATATATAATTAACGTACTTAACTTGGTAAGTATTTTGTTCTATAGACGAAAAAAAGACACTCGAAAATTTGAACTTGTGAATATGCCAAAATAAAATAAAATAAAATTCTAGAATTGATGACTGTGTATATAGCCAACCAACCTAAATCATTCTCGTTACAATCACAACATAAACAAGACCAACCAATTGACCGCCAGGATTTTCAAATCCCAAATCCCAAATATTATCTAGAGAATCATTAAAAAAAAATTATCAACAAATAGCCATCTTATAAGCTGGAGTACATGATAGCATCCATATTTTTTGATTGACTTTCTCCCATTGAGCAAACAGACCCTAAACTCTTTACCGATACTGAGCAAAAAATTTCATCCCATCTATGAAGAAAGGAAATGCATTTTCCTGACCAGAGAGAAGCACCAGCTGCATGGAATTCTGCTGAAGAAGTTTAGTTATGGAGTAAAATGGATCATGAGGATTAGATATGGCTGCACTGTATTTCTGTTCACAATCGTTGTTGGTTTCTTTAACATATCTCACCCTCCTCGAGCAGATCTTCGTATGAAACTGGAACTCGCATCCTATCCATCAATTTCTTGTGCCGTGTCTTGGATTTTGATGATTCAAGTTTCTTCTCGACTTCAGAATTGTCTGATACTTCTGCCTCATTGGGTATACTTGTGTCGGAAACTTGTGCCTCATTGCTACGTCTCATCTTAGCTTTCGATTCCTTGAATTGTTTCTGCACAAGAGTATTCCAAAGCTTCAATTATCAGCACAATGTACAATGTTGGACAGTTTCACAATAAGAATCTGACGAGGCAATTAGGATACTAATGTTTAAGTGAATCTGACGAGGCCGGAGTGTCGCCTCCAGCCAAGCCGGCGGCCGATCCACCTCCGCCGCCGGGTTCTAGGGTTTCGGCGTCGACCATCTCGACGTCCTCCTTACCCTCCTCTTCGATTCCGCCATCGTCGTCGTCGTCGTCTAGGATTTCTTCGGGTCCTCCGAAGGCCGGTTCTTGGAATATGGCTTCCAATACGCTCTCGCTTCCCTCCATGGAGAGAGCAGTCTGAGGCACCGACCGAGAAGCAGCGCAGCCCCTATTGCAAATAGCATAGCAAATATATATATATATATATATATATATATATATATATATATATATATAGTAATCCTCCAAATTATATTTATACATATATATATATATAACCTCGGAAATTAATTATTTTAGCATATGCCCCTCTATATTTAGATTTAATCTATGTCCTTATAGAGCTAAAAATAATAATGACATTGTAATTATGTTGTGTGATTTTCTTAAAAAGTTTCTTTTTTTATACTAAGATAGTGTCCACTGTCTCATGTTTTAATTTTTCCTAAATAATATATATTTTTTATAATTTTAAAAATATGCTTCTTTTACTATCATCTTCGCCCCATTAACATCACCATACTTCCCTACTTATCATCTCTGTCCTTTCCTTATTCGTCGCCTTCATTCTTTCTCGACTATGTGGAGCAACGACGACTCCACAACTACGAAGCCTCCCATCATATTTGTCACTTCTATCCCATGTTTATCATTCTGAGGCTCCACTCTTCCTTATTGATCATGCTTATTTTCTCCATTTTTTTTTTACTCAGTGAGATAATTACTTTCACCCCACGAAGTAAAAGAATGATGAAGGAAGCGAACGAAGACCAATGACAACATCAACAAGATGAAGGCAGGAAAAGGAAAGGGAAGGATATATTCAAGATTATAAAAATTAATTCACGCTTCAAAATTCAAATAGCATTAATACCCTTTACAATTTTCTCCATTAATATGTATTTTAAATTAATATAAAAAACAAATGGAAATTTATAAGAGTATTTTAGATTAGTTGAAGAATTTTTTTTATAAGAGTATACACACACACATATAGTTTCTCATTTACTTATAAATTTTACTAAGATATCGGAGAGGAAAATGATTAGAGCAATCAGAAGTACCCTAATTCAATTTCAATGTTTCAGATCGCTAGTCCTTATAAGTTTAGCAGAAATATATGTTGTTGACCACATATCTATAAGCATCTGAATTAATAATTTAATAATTTAATAATTTGCTTATTAATTAACAAACCATAATAATATTTACTTCATTATTAATAAGGACTCTCAGACTTTTTTTTGTAATAAAAAAAACATTGTATTGTTCATTTGAAGTTGAACAGAATCTAATTTCAAATGAAGCTGTGATTGACATATAATGAGCAGATTGATTGAATTCATACATTTCACAAAAAAATTGCTCGTATAACATGTTTGGTATTGTCCAAGGTTTCCAGAAACACACGGCTCTTCATCATGGCTTAAGAAGCAAAAACAATTCTTTGCTCTTAAGAACAAAGATCATAATGTGCCAAGACTGACTATCCAAATATTGTTTGTATCAAGATCATGTGCCAAATATTAAAGAAGTTCATCTCAAATAAAACTAGATTATGAAGACTCTTGCAATGAAATCAACAATAGAAAACCAGTTATCAAAATTCGGGTGACAGCAATTCTTCCACTAAAACTTAGTGAACCAAAAACCAAATAAAGGACAGCTAAATAAGACCATCCATGGTCACAAGCATTGATCTAGTTTCTCACTTTAAGAGCCTGCCTGTTCCTCTTCTTTGCGCCAGACTTGGCAACCTTAAGGCTTCGATGTACCGCACTCAGCCGTGCTAGAGCTGAGTTGGTCAGATCTGGCCTGTAGTGGTTGTCAGTGACCTGCAACAGGAGATGGAACATTTCATATTACATAAGTTTGTTGGGTTGAGTAATTATATTCATTAAGATGCAGAATCAGCAGTGGGAGTATAGCAGAAGAGAGGCGGAATAGTTCATATTACATGAATACAAAACTAGAAACAAAACTAGTCACAGGATCTCAGAATGGTTCAAAGAAAAATAAGTAAAATGCAATAAGATAACAGATTAGTATAGGGCGATAATGTTTTGATGCCACAGGACAAAAATCAACTCATGCTTTAAACATAGATCCCCAACTCCCCAATGATAAATATTCGCCATCGGTGAAAAGTTTTGATTTAAGTTGGGGTAAACAAGGAACTGACCTAAGAAGCCAAACATAACTAGCATATCTCATTGAAGAACCAATCGAGTGAGATGCTCTTCTTACTTGTCACATCTCATCATAGCAGCTCTTTTGTATAGTGTGAGTGTAATGTAAAGTGCCAAAATAAAAAAGAAAACAGAAAGAAAAGTATCGGAAACATTATATACTCAAAATGAGATATTTGAACAATTGATCTATCTACAAACAGAAGAAATTAATGAAAATCAGAAAAAAAAAGTCACATAAAGGAAAATTGTTTTCTAAAGGAGAATTTAGGGGAAAAAAGGAACAGAGAGGTTTCTTATATGTTACAGATCATCATAGCAGCACTTCTGTTGTGTACAGAGTGTAGAGCACTAAAAAAGCAAAAAGAAAACAGGAAAGGAGAAGTGTAGGAAGCGTTCTGTACTCGAAATGAAATATTAGGAAAAAATTAAAACTGTCGAAACAGAGGAAATTAAAGAATATTATTCGTAGCAAAACAGAGAATGCCTTTTTCTAAATGAGAATTTAGACAAAGAAAGGGGAACATAGCTCAGAAGCCAAGCGTAACTAGAATATTTCATTGAACAACCAATCCCGTGAGAGGCTCTTCTTACATGTTACTGATCACCATTGCAGCACTTTCGTGGAGTGTAGAGTGCCAAAAATAAAAAAAAAACAGAAAAGGGAAAGTATAGGAAATATTCTATACTCAAAATGAGATAATAGAACATTTGTGCATGTAGAACAAAGGAATTTCAAGAATAATATGAAAAAAACAAGTCACATAAAAGACAAAGAGCACACAATCTACTATTGGCTTGACCTACAAACTGAAAATGTCAGATTGAATCAATCAAATGTAGAAGTGGAAGACAACTGTCCATCTAGGATCAATAACAAACCGTAATATCCCAACTATTTGGGTCATCTATGTGCATCTATTCCATCTTGTTAAATTAGGAACACCCAAATCTCTTTGTACATTCCTACAAAAATCTTTAGTTCTCGTACTACCTCTCGTCATCCCACTAATTCTAATCAACTAATCTCATCTAATCACAACAACTACAGAGTCTATCTAATATATAATATATTTTTATAAATGCTTAAGATTAAAATAGTTAGAAATAAAAAAAACTGTTTTAAAAATCATCAAATATGACCAAAAGAAACTTCTTCATGAGAACAATTTAACCAATTTAGCATAGTGGCCATAAGGATTAATGCACCCTTCATTGACTAGGAAATTTAAGTTCCACAACTTACAAGAAAAATGCAGCTTCGTTTGCATTATAATAGTAACACAAAATTAAGTACTCTTCCATCCTACAAGCTAATTGACAAGCTATACCATCATCTTCAGTTATCATGGATTATATATGTGTAGATTGGGGGATAGCTTTTCTTATTAGCTAGGACTAGGTCATCGAGCAATTATTATGGTTTGTCTATAATGTTACGCAGGGTTTCCAAAATTTATTGACCTTACTGTGATCTTTAGTGGTTTCATTTTGTCAATTTACTTCATATCTTCCTTTTTCTCTTTCTAATTTTCCTGATTTTCCATCATTTCTTTTTAAATTATTTTTCAGAAAGGACCTGATTTCGTCAATCTAATATATCTAATTTATGGGTCTCGATATGACTAGTATAACTCAGAATATTCAATATATGAAAACATAGGAATACAAACAAAATTTGAAATGGATAAGAAAAGCAATCATATGTCACCACAAACAAGCCCCAGATAATATGAATAGCCATATAAGGTGAATTAAAGTAACCAAAAACATGGTCAATATGCACAGATCATGCAATAAAAAGAAACTCAATTAGTGTCATTCATGTACTGATACACTAAACTGAATGGCCTATATGGCAGTCCAAGGTTCAAAGAGAGCATGATTGCTCAATCTTCACAGTCTATGATCAGTAGATAGGGAGAACAGATGAATAAAATACAGATAAACATTTAGCTGAGGAATTTGGATATAAAGTTGAGCTAAAACAAAAGGAACCATCATCTAGTTACCGAGTAGTAAAGACAGAAGAGACAGGCATTAAACAACTGTAAGAATACAACAGAAACATGGTGGGTCTTCAAGAAATAGAACTACAATTTAAAACTAGACATTTGCATTAATTTGATCTAAATTGTCCTACCTCAGTAAGCTTATTAGACATGCTTAGTCCTATAGAACTATCAATACATATTTAAGTCAGAAACCAAAATATGCGTGTATCATAAAGTACAATTTACACTACCAGCTACAATTAAAATTTGTCAATATAAGTCACTGTCTCATTGGTAAGACAGACAAAGGAATACCATACTAAGGACCGGCAGACAGGATGTGCCATAATGCTAGCAATCTAATAACACATTCAGATCTTAAGAAACAGAGGAAGCTGATACCTGGTTCATAACAACTTTTGCCAACTTACAGAACTCCTACTTCATGACTGATCTGTGATATAAGCTACCAGGCTTGTTCGGCTTCTTTGTCTTAGTTGTCGCAATTGCTACGGACAGGTCCTTCCCTCCAGCCTGAATGGTCACTGTCGTCTTGTTTGCCAACCCTGTAATTTTTCATTAGATATATGAACACATCAAAATGTAAATGCAGCTCAGATACTTAAAAAGAATGGAACAAAAATAAAACCAAGGACTAATTTCCCACCGGAGTGCTTGTAGGAATTGACATTATAGAGATTGTTTGGCTCCTTGCTAAACTGCACCATGGCAGTATCGTTACCGAATTGCTGCACAAGGAACGCATTGTTCTTCTTCACAATCTCCCAAATGAGTGGGCCAGGGACGGTGGCCATCAGTGCTGCAAGGCATAAAAAGTCAAAAAATTAAAGGAAATAAAAGGAACTATGACATCAACAATCGAAACTAAGAGGTCAATCCACTCAAGTAGAACAAAGCCTTTAATCAAACAAACAATGATGTCAGAAACCAATAACGATTAGATAGAAGTTCTTAAGAAAGAAAGAAATAATATCACAGACCAGCAAATCACGTATACTAAGAAAGCATAGTTTATCTCATGCCATTGTCAACGGATAAAGTGCGGGGAAAACGACTAAAGATGTTAACTTGTACCATCAACCGATCAAAAGGAAACGAATAGCAAAACGCAGATAACAAATGAAGATCAGAGATCCTAATATATACTTAAAAATCACCTAAAAGGATCACCAGATACACAAAATAAATGAAGATATAAAGAGAATCTTTCAGTGGAAATGACCAAAATTACAGAAACAATCGGTCGAGAACAAATGCAAGTTCCAACCGCTAAAAAATGCACATAAAAATAGCTGAGAAAAGAGAGTTTCAGATGCGAGCATTAGAACAGCGGTTACAGGGGCAAAAAGCGATCGAGGGTTCGAATCGGAATCGGAATCGGAATCGGACGAACCAGACTGGATTTGGTGGCGGCGAATGGAGTTCCGCTCGGTCGTTGCTATTCGCCTCGATAACCGCCCCTGTTCGTAAACCCCAGTATAACATTTTCTAGCGGCCAGCCGCGATCACCAAGCGGAATGACATAAATGGCCCGTAACGGTAGCACATGGGGTAGATCACAGATTGGAAACAGAAGGTTAAAATAGTAATTATGCGTTAAAAATTGTCTGGGTTCATGGACCAGTCCGCTTCTGTAGGCCTCCTCTCCCTTCTCTGGTGGGCCTAACTCCCGCGGCCCAGCAAAGAAACTTGAACTGTATTTTTTTATTTTAAAAATTAAAAATTTATTAGATTATATGACGATTTTAACCTCTATTTTTTTTTTGGTGTGTTTTAGAATCTATAATCCGGTTGTATTTTGGTGTAGCAAAGCAACAATCTGTGGGATCCGAACTTTGCTTGTTTTCTTAAGATCGAGACGTGTACTCCAGTGTGAACGGTACATTAGATCGTAGCAATTTATCACCGTCAGCTTGCTATTCTTGTTGTCTATCGCATTTGAGATCGGAGACAGCAAGAAAGTGGATCCTTCACAGGAGGGTAAGCACTAGAATGGTGATTGGTGACCTCTCAGCCCTTGACTTTGTTATGACAGCCCATCGTTAGCCACCTTGAACCGCCGCAGAACAAAGCTTACCTCTTCACTAGCAAGGTATTGGCAAGCAAGTCTCAGCTGCGCTACTAGACCGCAGGGTGCGTTCCATCTCTTGTTTCTCTTGGGCGTCAATAAAGCAAGGACGAGGTATTAACATTGCTCCGTCGCCTGCATGTACCTCTCTACTCTCTACTCTCTACTCTCTACTCTGTACTCTTCGCGCAACGGAGTTTGGTCCTGCAGCAGCTAACGCAAAAGAGCAACGCGGCGACGTTTCACGAGGCAACGCGTTCGGCCACCTGGAGGTTACGATACAATATAAGACGTCGTTCAGTTACAACCGCTAAACAACTGATGACACCCTAAATTAATCACCGAATTCAAATCATAAAACCATCCCCAAATGTATTGAGTTATTAATTAACACTCGTTCCATGAGACCACTGAAGAGATAAAAAATAAAGCTTCTCCTTTATTTCGGAAACACTAGAATCCCAATATCGTGCCTTCTCCGAGTCCAAGCTACAGCAACCTACAATCGGACCCAAAGCATAAAGAAACTGACATCAGCAGTGGCATATTACCAGACGATGACATAATGGGAACTGAAAAACTCTATTAAGATCCTCAAAGGAGCCTGCTTACTGGTAGTTTAGGCAGACAGCCTGGCTCTCAACTCAGATGCCACCGCGTCAATGAACTCTTCAGTGTTCAGATACTGGGCTCGGGTAACACTGCAAATGTTTTGAAGTCATTAACGAGGGTGCTTGAGTTTACAAGGTGGAATTGAAAGGCACCGAGAGGGTCTGACAATACCTGGATCCATGGATGAGAAGGGCCAGATCTTTGGTCATTTTGTCAGATTCCACAGTTCCAACGCAAGCCGCTTCCAGTTTCTGGGTGAAATCAAGCAACCTCGTGTTGTCATCAAGCTTTGCCCTATCAAATCACCAAGGGTATTCAAGGCTTCAGCATCAACGTTTAAGATACCAACTAAAAGAGCTTCGTTCTCACTAATTCATTTCAGTATGCAGAATACATTTATAAGCATCAGAAGTCATAATCATGCTTTAGAAATACAGAAGTTTTATGTCAAAGCTGAAATTTCCAACCATAGCTGCCAATTGGAAGGATGGCAGGAAGTCCATACCTGTGAGCAAGCCCTCTGGACCAGGCAAAAATAGAGGCTATACTGTTTGTACTAGTTTCGCCACCCTTTTGGTGAACACGATAATGACGGGTTACCGTTCCATGTGCAGCTTCTGCTTCAATGGTTTTCCCATCAGGGCACACCTAAAACATGCCATTTTTTCACAAGCAAGTTAGCATCACTATATGGAATTAACACAATAGGAAATAAAATAGTACTTGCACACTATTCTTTTACTGGTACACTGCAAAAGCACATATAGCATTTATTCGAGGAAATGTGCAACACTTTGTAGTAGCTGATCAAGATAGTTTATGATGAACCATGGCCTTTCTCTTAACAAAACAAGCTATCATTAACAAAAGAAGCAAGTCACTGTATGACAAAAATGGCTGGTGATTTCTTGTCCTCTCAACATTATGGCAAACAACCATAGACATAAAAGAATAAACATGTTCCACCAGATAAGTAGACTTTTCCAATTACCAAAATATTCTTAAGGTGAATTCTCGAAAACTATTGACTCAACCACTCGTAAGCAAGGGGGCTCAATCTCCAGTTCACAAGTTAAAACAATGGGGTTTTACTAGATGGAACTATGATATTCATAAGTAATGTTAATCTGAGATGAAAGATATAAATGAATTCATTTTCCAATCTGAAGTACACTATTTTGTGCAACTATACATACCAGCACTGATGTCATCAAACCAAGGGATCCAAAACCTGCAGAATACATAAAAGTTTATTTAATGGGAGAAGTTTGCCCTAACTTAGCATTCTGCAAGCATCAGCAACAACTGGACAAAAAGGCTTAAACTACTTCCCTTATAAAGGGACTGAGAAAAAGTTCCATTACAAATAAAATTAGTAAAACAGAGTTTTCACCTTGAGCTAAGAAGTCACTCTGCACATCTCCATCATAGTTTTTGCAAGCCCATACGTAACCACCTTCACTCTTTAGTGCATACGCAACCATATCGTCAATGAGACGATGTTCATACCTGTCAAATGAAAATGCCATGAGATACAAAAGTTCAGAATAGGCAAACAATACTAAGTAGTTGAAAAAAAACTAACCAGATTCCTGCAGCCTCAAACTTGGATTTCCATTCAGCTTCATAAACCTCTTGGAAAATATCCTTGAACCTGTGGGATGAGTGATATGCAAGAAGTTTTTGACAAGTTGGTAAATACTCTGAACATATCAGGGTACCGTTACATTCAATTATATTGCTAAAATGACGTGAAGCATGCAACATATTATTTATACCTTCCATCATATTTCTTCAAAATGGTATTCTTGGTGCTCAGATAAAGGGGCCATTTTTTTTGGTAAGCGGTAGCCATAGAAGCATCCGCAAAGGCACAAATTGACTGTACACAATCACAAAATAAAAAAGGCATAACTATCACAGGTACTAGTGAGAATACTCCATGGATGAAAGAATTGAGTGGAAGTTCTAAACCTCATCGGTGTTGTACATTGATAAGGCAACTCCGCCTGCACCAGTGAAGTTGAACACCTCTAGTGCAACCTCCTCATCTTTTCCTTCTGAAAGTGATAAATAAGTCAGAAATCTTAGTAAACAATTGATAAATGAGGACTGAAGTACGTGGAAGAAAGTTGGATATTTTGACCATGCATGAAGTACCATCTCTCTTACCAAACACTAGTTTGAGCTTTCCAGGCCCTTTGATAACTGTATCAGTTGCACGGTACTGATCACCAAAAGCGTGCCTTCCAATGCATATTGGTTTTGTCCATCCTGAGAAAGTAACTTATCAGACTGGCAGGAAAATTATGTTACTAGCACAAATCTAAAATATGTTGATATTTTTATGTACCTGGAACAAGCCTTGGGACGTTTTTACAAATAATTGGCTCCCTAAATACTGTGCCTGCAAAGACAAAAGCATAATCTCATCGGTAATCATCAAGGCTTTGATAAATGACTCTGACGGATATGTGAGCTAACCATTCAAGATATTCCTGATTGTTCCATTAGGACTCTTCCACATGGATTTCAAGTTGAATTCCTTAACCCGAGCTTCATCTGCCATTATTCACATATATTAACATATGAACACGATATGTAAATTTATTGTTCAATAGTTTGATGTGTAGGATTCCTAGTGCATCTTTACCTGGAGTGATTGTTGCACATTTGATTGCCACATTATATCTGCAAACATAAAACAAATCAAAAGAGTATTGCTTATTGAAGACATCAATCAGCAATCAAGAAACCAGCCAATATCTACAGGCCAAGCATACACCCAACTGAACTTTAGAAATAAAAAGGTGTGGTTTTAGTTTGCTTCAATCATTTATTCCTCAAATATCAGAACAGTTTTCGACTTAATAATTATAAAATGGAACAGTTTGTTAAATTTGAGTTGACTGAAAGAAGTCACTGATAGAGACACATTGAATACAGTTTCTTTATGCTTTTGGGTGGGATAATTCAGCTACCCAAAAATCTGAAAAGTGATGAATCAAAGTTAGGTAAACACAGCACTGACAGATGCATATACATTAAATGAGAGTTCAGCCTATGATGTCAGCGGAATAATAAGGGTTCAAGCTTCGTAGAAAAGCCAAAGTACAAATTTATCAAATTCACATCATTTTTCGGTCATTTATGTACATACATCAGTAGAAAATCATTAGAAGTATAACAGGATATAATAGAGAAGGGGATGCCTACTTAAGGGTAGCTTCTGCGCTTTCTATTGTGACTTTATCATCTGTAGCATCACGATTAGGTAGGCCCAAGTCAAAGTATTTGATATCCAGGTCCACAAATGGAAAAATGAGCTGCATTATTGATCGAATCATTAGTACTGTATAAAATCATCTCAAGAACTCTTTAATGGTGCAACTTAAAAGGATATTGATAGAGAAAAGGTACAGCAAGCAAAATAGGCAAGAAAACAATCAGCACCTTTTCTTTAATTGATTTCCAAAAGACTCGAGTCATCTCGTCCCCTGACACAAAGGAATGGAACATATAGACAAATAAGTGATCTAGAGTTATATAAAAATATCTCAATCAACTGCAGTGTTGCCATCTTAGACAGGCATAAGATCCTTGTGACAGAGTTGCCAAAGGATAGTCTAAGAATATTGAGTACTAATCTATTTGGAAAAGACTGCTTTTATTGCATAATGGATGTTCATCCATATCATCTGGGAGTGAGATACAAGCATGCATATAAAAAAAAAATCTAAAATCAACTACAGTGATGCTATCTTATAGGGTACAATATCCATGTGACAAAAAGTTGCCAAATGATATAGTCTAAAAAGATTGCAAATAAATTAATTAACATATAATATAAGACTGCTACCCTATGGCATAATTAACATTCATGGAAGAACATATAATTAAAATGATAAACCGGCCAGAGATGCCAAAGAGACATAATTTTGTTGCGATAAAAGTACATGCAGATTTTACAGTATAAACCATAAAATTGTGTGGGTCTGTACTTCAGCACATTTATTCATAGTTGAGCACATCTGTCGCTAACAGCTAAGCTCATGGTCCAAGTTTCATATGCCAGCCTTTCCTTGATGAACAAAAGCTAGGAAGATTTAAGCAACAAAACTGTGGTTGACTTGTATTTGCTTGTTCCAGGTGAGAGAAATACTCTCTTCTTCCTATTTTAATTTGATTTGACTCCAATAAGGGATCATTATCCATACTATGTTACATCATCTACAGAAGTCACACCAACACTATTGAGCTTTATCTAAAGAAGCAGACATTTCCACGCAAAACCCTTGCTTTTACAATTGATCTCCTATCTGTTACCGTCATGGTACCGGAAGCATTGAATTCCAATGGTTCCTGGGAATTACATTTCACAGAAAATGATATGGTCCAGAAAGGATTCCATGAATTTTCAACCTATGCAGCACCCATCTTTCACCATCTTTGAAACTATTGCTCTAGATGGTTTGTACTTGATTTTATCAATTTGTAATGTTTTTTTACTGAATTTGTTCCATTACAATAAAATATGTAAACACACTCTCGTACGGACTCTAACCTGAGACCTATTAACTGCCGAACACTGCGCTAACAACCATAACGTCTCAACATAGACTGTCCATCGGAAGGGCACACTTCTTCACTTTATTTAGTTGCGCATTACCTTTTATCTCCCTTCTGTTTCTTGGATGATCCAATTTACTGGATGGTTCTAGTAAACCTTTATCACTAGATTTGTTGTCCTTATCCTGAATTCCCAAGCAAATAATGAACAGTTGAAAACGGTGCTGTAAAATAGTACGAGTATCATCACAACAGTTCAAAAGCCACTAATCAATACACAAGTGCTAATCGATTTTCCTTGACGCAAAGCAAGACGACAACAAACTCTGAGTCTCGAAAAAGACGAATTCCAGACTTTTAGTTAAGGCTAATCCACGAGCAACATCGAATCACCAAAAATCTCACGGATCTTGAGAGGCAACAGACACCCCAAGTGAACAACTGAACGATCTACAAGATCAAACGTTCAAGTGGCATGGATCATCGCATGATGCGCAAGTGACTCCGCGACTACTAGGGAAAAAATCGCGGTAGGTGAGAACAACCATCGCGATCGCGCCACGAAGTCGCGGATCGAGGCACGACGATGGAAACAACTCTACAGAGAAGCATCGATAAGTCCGGAATGGGCCGGATCTAGGGATGCGGAAACCAACAAACATGGGAGAAGGAAGTCGATCGAGGGAGGTGGAATGGATCAGATACGAGGAGGAACAAAAGGAGGGCCTCACCGTCCATCTCGACGACGGGGTTCGCGACCTTGATCTTCTCGAACGCCATTTTGTGGATGCGCAGGCGACGTTCGATCAATAAGATAAGCGAGTAGAGAAGGCTGTGAAGAGGATCGCACAGGAGAAGGAACAAGACCGGGGAAGGTGCCCTTATAAAAACGAAGAAACAGAAGGGAATCGCTTATCATACCCATTCGACGCTTACCCACTTTGGGCCCACAGAACTACCCAGTTGCAAGGAAGGAAGCGGATCGGGTGAAGTTAGAGTGGGTACGAAGAGTAGATTAAGTAAGCGCAAGAAGCGTAGTAGTTTTCGCAATCTTTTCGGATAGGATAATACTGTAATTTTGTTGAATTCTCATGGTCCAATTGGAAATCAGAACACGAATCAAGCTGATCATGGTCCGAGTCGTCACTCCCAAAGCAAATCAAACGGCTGAGATTTAGGATAACAAGCTTGGGAGTATATATAAATGGATTTATGATTCGAATAATTAAGTCACTGAGATATAATTAGAAATCATGCATGCAAGGAAGCCATAATTTAGTATGGTGTAAAGAAACAATGACATTAAATCAAATGATGTTTATTCAAACTCAAATTTTGAAGAAATAAAATAGACTAAAATTAAGTCTTTGAGGTTTCTGATTATCCAATCAAAATTTTCTCTTTTATGTAAGAGGAGACATTAAGACATGAATATATTCGATCATTATTAATAATATTGATTTTTCTTATATATATTTATCCAAGCAAGATTTTTCTCACTGTCAACTGCGACAGAGACTTTCCCCGATTGGAAGAACAGCTACCTCACCTAACGCTGCCAACCCCATGACCACCACCGGCAGTTGCCGCAGAAGACAAATGCGAAGGTGTGTATTTTAGTAAGATCACATGATCCTTCGTTGACCGCCACCCATCTTGACTTGATTGCCCGCAGATCACCGCCGTCACCACCGTCGGTTCGATGCAGCATTTGGCTCCATATTTCTACTCCTTCGAGTCGCAATCACCAATGAAATGCGAGGAAGTGAGTAAAGCAAACTCTCCTCGGAAACGTTTCCAACTAACACATCCTTTTTGGATGGGTTTCGCCGATCACATCATGGGTGGCGTAACCCAATAAAATGCATGAGACTGGATATGCGTATGTCTCTCTCAATCATTTTAGAAGCCAAATAAGCAGTCACCACAAAAAAAAAAAAAATATATATATATATATATATATATTATAACCTTTGAAAATATGAAAGGACAATTAAAAAAAACCATATTTTTAATTTGATGCCCCATTAAATCTCTTATCTATAATTTTTTGATTTAATCCTCCATTTATTAGTGTGGGCGATTTAAAAAATATTACTATTATAATATTTGGAAACAAATGTTTTGTTAAGTTGAGGTGATAAAAATGTTAGGATCAACAGCGCATTAAGAGAGAAGGTAAATTAGTGCAGCGAAAAACTTTTATTATTTAAAAAAAATATTTCGATTAAAGTCGATTTAACGAGAATGGTTTCAACTCAATTCGTTTCAGAAGGAATTTGAACTTGAAACCTTTCGTGAAAATGCAAGAGAAGACTAAAATGATTTGCAGCAATGTGAGTTACACAAATGAAAAGTATCGGTTTCGTAAAGTCTTCGTATGATTAAAGCCGACCTCAGAAGATATTTACGTCAAACACAATAATGAGGAGAGGCAGTTTACTATAAAAGAAAGTTGCTCAAAATAAATGCAAACCGAGTTTTAGAGTGGTTCGGTCAACATGACCTACATCCACTTTCGGCTTCCTCCTCCGACGAGGTCACCGACGTCCACTAGAGGCCTTCCTTTAATAGGCAAAGACCAACCACCTTTGACAGCTTTTCTCCTTTTGTCGGCTTAGGAGACAACCCTTACAAGTTTCACTCCTCTCTTAAATGATCTCAAAACTTAGAAAGGAATGAGGACTCTAGTAATTTTTCAACTCTTTAACATTTCAAAGACTCAAGAATATATTAAGATTTCATTGCCTCTCATGCAGAAAAGAGTGGGATATTTATAGATCCCAATGACATTCAAAAATGGAGCCAAGAAGTGTCTCATCCCGGATTTCGAGAGTCCTGGCGGTACCACCGCCCAGAATTCCTGGGAGGGCACTACTTTTCAGACAGTGCCATCGCCGGCCAAGAATTCAGGAGTCGAATGAGTTGTTCCATTCGGCCCAATTAAGACTTGTTAAGGGCCCAGTTGACCCTTAATTAAGTTAGTGGGATTACCTCCAAATCCTAATTTAATCTGCACTCTAACTACAATAATTAAGATATAATTACTGCACTTCGTGTTCCGGTGCGTCAATCGCTCTTCTAGTGAGCTTCCGATGTACTTCCGGTAAACATCCGACGAACTCTCGATAATGCTCTAGCGGATTCCCAGCAAGCTACTGGACTTTGCAACGATCTTCTTGGCGAGTTCCGACAAGCTTTTATGGCAAGTTCTTGGACTTCTCGATTGGTTTTCGCAGAACTTCCAACGAACTCTTGAACTCCCAATATAATCTTAATATTAACATTGACACAACACCTACTTTATGTCTTACTGCCATCGTAGTTAATCCTATACACTTTTCTCAACATACAAATTAGATCAAACAAATTACAATTGACTTCATCATCAAAATCCGAGATTTAACAAAAAAATAATATAAAACTATTCAAAAATATTACAATAAAAGTGACATAATAATTTTTTATTGTTCTTTTTTTAACACCATTATGATACTTAATTTAAAGACTAATTTGATAATGTAATGGGTTTATACGCGTCCATATGGATCATTTTCAAATATACTTATGTGATAAAAACAATATAAGACTATTCGAAAATATTGTAATAATAATATATTTTTCTCCCTGTTTGGGTTTTATTATTCTTAAACTGTTAGAGATGTTTACTTCAATATTAGTTTGATATATCAATTGGTTTGTATTATATTTTTAGTTCATTGGGCTAATTCATAGTATATCTCAATATGCTCACAGTGTTTTTATAGTGGTAAAAAATACTATAAATTTGTTTAAAAAATATTATAATGGCATAAATTCAATTGGTTTGTATTATATTTTTAGTTCATTGGGCTAATTCATAGTATATCTCAATATGCTCACAGTGTTTTTATAGTGGTAAAAAATACTATAAATTTGTTTAAAAAATATTATAAATGGCATAAATTTCTTTTTTTTTTGGCCTCTTCGTACATTATTATGATACATAATTTGATGATTAATTTTATAACATAGTTGATTTGTATGATATTATGAGTATAGTCATTATATCAAAATAATGTGATATTTTAATGGTACACCCTATAGACTGATCCATAAGTCTGGGCAAGAGTTGGTGTAGGATAAAGGACATTAGTATTTATAAAGGGTTTAAAGGGAATCAAATAAAAAATATAAAAAATTATCTTAAAAAATATATAAGGTTTTTTAAAACAATGTAATATGAAAATGAGATTAGTATTTAGAATCAGAGCTTATTATTTAAATCCCCTTTATACTATTCACAATCCCTTTAAAAAATAATAAAATAATATTTTATTATTCGTAACCCCTTTAATTCTATTTTTATCATTTTTTTTCTTCCTCTCAATCTTTTCTGTGCACCCTATTATCTCTGTACGTCATCTGTGTTTTCATTAGGTAATTTGTAAATACTTAAAACATAATTCTTTTGAGTTAATATAATTTAGGTAGAAGATAATATCTTTTGAGCTACTATGGAATATACATAACTCTAAAAATATTAAATCATCACAATAAATATTAAAAACTATTTCTCACATTCTTTTTTCTTTAAGATCTTTGGTTCATCTCATTTTATCTTTTTTTATTATTTTATATCATTTCCAAGTGTTAATATAAGGAGGAAGCGATGAAAAATTAAAAAGAAAAAAGAAAATTGATTGTAGTTGGGAAGTGAAAAAAATATATTAAAATTAATTTATGAATTGAGGACATAAATGTTCATTCTGGATATTCAAAGTTATTGACATGAGATTGCAAATAACAAAATGGGTTGTAAATTGTAATTTATTATATGACCCACTCTTTATTATTTACAAACATATATTTTTTAATTTTTAATAATTTGTTTAAAATATATATTTTTATAAATAGACATAAATATTTTATTCATTTTTCTCATCTTCCTTTTATTCCTCTATTTTATTATTTTTTTCTTCTTCTTCACCTCTTTTTTTTATCCTATTTCAAGGATAATATCAAGAAGATGACGAACAGATCTAAAGACATCAAGTGATGTCGAAGTACAAGCTAAAGATTAAAAATCAATGATATGAAACATATGTTAAGGGAGCATCAACGATGATAGGGTGCATAAGTCAAAAAAAAAAATATATAATAAAAATTAGTAGGGTTATAAGGAATAAAATATTATTTTATTATTAAAAAAAAATAAGAAGTTTGTTCATAACAAAAAGCGACTATAAATAATAAACTTGCTATGAAAACCTCTTCAAAATTTTATATAATAGATACATATATTGGAATTAAATATTTAAAATTTTTTATGTGTATCAGTCCCACTGTTATCCGTGCAATAAATGTTATATATATATATCATTTTTAATTACGCCCACAGGCAAGTTTATAACATTTATCAATTATTTGATTTTTATTTTTAAATTTAAGTTTAAATTTAATAAAAATAAATAAATATAAAATTTAACAATATAAGAGAGATAGTTATGCAATAATTTTTAAGGCTGTTATGATGTTGTTTCAATCATCCACTAGTGGAGACTAACTATACACACACACACCAACCACCCCCCCCCCCCCCACCCCCCCCCACACACACACACACACATATATATATATATATACAAAATGGGAAATGTACTGCTTACCCAAATGGGCCATAAGGAGGCCGTAAAGGAGGGAGAAGCACAGGTCCATCAGGGAATCCCGCATCGCCCAGAGATGCGATCGTGACCGTCCGATTAACTGATCATACTTCCGTAGCTCGTCTATTTAAATCACTCCTCGCCCTGTGAAACTACTAGGGTTTCTCGCTGTTGCGTTGGGCCGATCGCTCTCTGTTGCATAGTCTCGTGTCGAACCACTCTCGTCGGCGGAATGGTGAAGGGGCGACAGGGCGAGCGCGTCAGGTCCGATTTGAACCCCTATCCCATACCCTTGCCCTCAATTCATGACCATCCTGTTCTCTCTATCTTTCCTCAACTTCTTCTCATCATTACAATGTATTTGTTCGTTTGATTTCTATTTTAGGTTGTACGTTCGTGGGACAATCCTCGGATACAAGAGGTAGGTCAAGACCGTCGCAGGATTTGGTTTAATTTTTCGATTTCTGTAGGCTTTTGTCTTTTTTGACGAGGGGTGGATGCATCAGGTCGAAGTCGAACCAGTACGAGAACACCTCGTTGGTTCAGATCGAGGGTGTGAACACGAAGGAAGAGGTCGCCTGGTACTGCGGCAAGAGGATGGCCTACATATACAAGGCGAAGACGAAGACCAAGGGGACGCGGTACCGGTGCATATGGGGCAAGGTCTGCCGCCCCCACGGGAACAGTGGAGTGATTCGCGCCAAGTTCAAGTCCAACCTCCCGCCTAAATCCATGGTCAGGCTGACTTCTCGTATCGATTGTAGCTTTAATGGTCGCACTTTTGCTTACCGTTTGCATTGCTTTTATATTTGTAGGGTGGAAAGGTCAGGGTTTTCATGTACCCCAGCAACATATGAGGTGAGCTTCTATTGCCATTTGTATTCGAAAATGTAAATTGTAGAATTGTACTTGTTTTTGTTGAACATCTTTTCATCTGCAACTATCTCTTGAAGTCATCTTTTTAATTATGAGCACAAAACATTAGAAACAGCTTGAGGTTTTAAAAAAGTCCTCATGTTATACTGCAGCAACTCCCGTAGTGGTTTAGAGATATTTGTTTGTTGACGTAGTATCTTTTACTGCTGGTTTCTTCATGCTTAGAATGAGTTATACATTCATGAAAATGTTTATACTACTAGAATACAACAACAATAATAATAAAACTGTAAGTTCCAATTGTTTGGAGTCGGCTACATGGATTTTTTGTCGTCATTGAGATCTATATAAAGTTATATGTTTAGTTAAAGTTAAGAGTACTTAAATATTTATTTATAATTTTTAAAAATATTTTTAATTTTTTTATCTCTTCTCGTACTACTAATAATTAATTGTTTCACCTCTTTCGGCTATCGCATTCAGAGATCTCCTTAGCACATGTCCATATCATCTTAAATAATTTTTTTATCTTATCTTTTATCGAAATGATATCTGATTATTTGTGAATAAAAATATTTCTTTTCCTATTTTTGCTAGTAACTTCACATATTCATCTTAACATTCTCATCTCGACAATACAAATTTTTTATGTATATTATTTCTTAACTAGTTCAATAGTCAGATCTATAAAGCATTGTTGGTCTTACAACTGTAATATAAAATTTTTCTTTTAATTTCAAAGGTATTCGAATATCACACAAGGCTCCTGGCGCCCTTTGTTATTTTAACCATCGTAGTTTTACTTTATGAATAATATCTTCATCGATCTTTCCAAGATACCTAAAGCTTTTACTTAGAGGAAATTTTTATTCATCCAATTTAATTATATTCTTTTGTTTATTTTTATACACACTAAAATTATATTTTATAAATTCAATTTTAGTGCTACTTAGTATCTAATCAACTAAAACAAAATCATCAACAAATAACATATTTCAAGGTCTATCTTGTAAGTGGCTAGTAAGTTTATCAATTATCAATGTGAAAAGATAGGGACTTAATGCGGATCCTTGTCCTAATCCTATGCTAATAAGAAACTCACTAGACACACACCTTATGGTTCTCTAAGTCAATAAAAATTATATGAAAATCTTTTTTTCTCCCTATACTTTTTCATTAATTGTCTTAATAAATTAAATTGACACTAAAAAACTTTTTATATTCATCAGACATCCTTACGAATCTCATGATTTTATTAAATAAGCTAGTTAACAAAGCTACATCATTTACTTCATTGGTTCTAATTTTATGAGTAAATTTATGATTATTAAATCTATCACTATTATTTATCATTAAATCTAAGTTTTGTGTGGAATATTCATTAAATAATTTATAAAAATAATTTTTCATTTTTTCTTAATCTCATTATCATTAACAAGTATTTGTTGATCTTTGTTTTTAATACATCTAATATTATCTAAATCCTTACTCTTTATTTTTCTAGTTTTAATAATTTGATATATTTTTCTTTTATAATCTTTAGTTCCTAATTTATTATAAAAATTATCATAAGCTTTATATCTTGCCATACTAATAGCTTTTTTAGCCACTTTTTTAGATTCTTTATATATTTTAAATTTTTTTCTTATTTTTACACTTTTACCAATTCTTAAAACATGATTATTAGTAAAAATTATTTTTTGAACTTTCTTGCACCACCATCAACTCTCTCTTAAGGTTACACCTCTACTTTTAGTTTCACCGAGAATCTCCTTTGTTAAGCTCCAAATTTTATTAAATATTGTAGTCTAAATAATATTAATATTATCCTCATCTAAGTTCCAAGGTGCCTCCCTTTCCATCTTATTTTTAGAAGTGTTTACATTATCATCTTTAATATTCCATCGTCTAGTCTTAGTGATTCTTTTATTATTTTTTCTTCTTTCATTTCTATAGTAAATATCTAATACCATCAACCTATGTTGATTTGTCAAATTTTTGCTAGGTATGACTTTACAATTCTTATAAATTATTTTATCTATCTTTCTCATCAGAAAAAAACCTATTTGATTATAGTCGTTATTACTCTTATAAGTAATTAAATTTTTATCTCTCTTCTTAAAGTGAATATTTATAATTATAAGATCATACAAAGTTGTAAAATCCAAAATCATACAATCATTTTCATTTTCTCCCTATAACCAAAGCTCTTATGCACTCCTTTATATTCATAATATGTTTTCCCTACATGACCATTCAAATCTTCTCTAATTATAACTTTTTCGATTATAGACATTCCTTGAATGATATCATCTAAGGCTTTCCAAAATTCTCTTTTAGTTTGATCATCCAATCTGACTTTTCTAGTATACTAGGTTTTAAATCCAGTCTATCAATCTCTTTATATTTTTTCCTTGTCCATTCAGTCTCTTGTAAGCAAATAATATTTATTTTTCTTCTGATCATAGTGTCTACTAATTTTAGTACTTTCTCTGAAAGTGTTTTTATATGTTAAGTTGTTGACCTAACCCTTTGTTCATGGACTAACTTCCTTACCCTCATTTGTCTAAAATAATGAGTGGACCCTTGCCTATTTGACACCACATCCGGGCATTGATGTGATGGGCTGCATACGGATGACCTCCTAGCCCACTGTTTGCAATTTGGGACACCTAGATGGTAAATGTGTTTTGTTTCACTTTCGGGTGATGACTTAGATTTATATTGAAATCGTTTGCGATCCATATTCATGAGATCTGACATAGTTTTACGTAGGTTGTCAATGACCTACTGCAATCCTCCACCTTTTTCATTTGAGCTTGCGACCGGTATTGGCCATATATATATATATATATATATATATATATATATATATATATATATAAAATATTGTACATAAGAAAGAAGTACACACTTGATGGTGCATGGCAACCAACAATGAGTGATACCTTATCCTGAATCAAAACCTGCAATGTCAAGTAAAAAATCTCACCTTAGAATTGAAGTTATTAGCATGATGCAGGTTTTTCTGTTTCTTGAGATGGGAAAAAAAACATCTAGAAACTTAAATGGAGCAAACAGTTATGACCTACAACTTATTAGAAGAAGGTTTGCAATATAGATACACCACATTAACATTTTGGGTGAAAATTATTGGCAATGTTTAAAATAATAAACTGATTAGTGGATTTTCTGTCACTGGCATGTTTGCTTTCCTTACATCATAAATCAAAAATCAAAATGTGTTTTATAATTGGAGGTTAACCAAAGAACATGCTTGCTTTCCTTACAAACTGCCAGTGTTGGTACCTAAATGTTGTTGACACATTCCTTCAGCTGTCTTCAGCTGGTTTTTTTTTTGTTCAAGTTGGAAAATGACAATGATTTCTTCTTCATTCCGCTTCTTACATCATATACTGCACGCATGAGGAGGACTTACAATGATTTTAGCATAGTGAAATGCATATCTATTTGACATATTAGGACCAGCTTGTATGATTTAATTGTATATTTTGATGATTTAATGTTTGTCATGGCATGGCTTAAAAATGGACCAGCTAACCTAGCTGTGAGTAATTTGATGCAAGCCATGACCTTTTTTTCCCCTCGAGATGCAAGCCATGACTTACAAAGTAAAACTACTCTTATGAGCCAGTAACCAAGCTATATGGCATACCTCATGTTCAAACTTATGATGACCTAGAATGTTCCACGTTTCAGTATTATGGTTGTTAATATTGGTGCTGATCAGGAATATATTTCTACAAATTTGTCTGAAAATCATTAAAATTAAGTGCTCAACAATATCGCTCTGTAAATATCGAATATTAATCTTGAACTGAAGGTAGATAGTTACCTCAAAATAAAATTATTACAGTGGATTTTCTTGTGAAGTATCATTGTAGAATTTTATCATTTATGCTCATTTTTAAATTTTGAGTTAAAAATGATGACACCTGCTTTTGTCTTGATTAGGTGAATTGGTGCAATAGAGCAGATGTTTTCTGGCAGCTGTAGCTGTGGCTGGGATTTTTTAGTGGGACTGGAGGAAAAAGCGAATTCCAAGTTGGTGTTGCAGTTATTTAAGTTTTGATTATTTTCTATTTTTGTGTTCTTTCTTGTTGGGGAACTTGAACATTATTTACTATTTGAAAAATCTATTTTCCGAATATGGATGATTGACTTTTTATAAATCTCTGGAATGCCTTAATGAATGTCGTTGTCAAGGATAGCTAGCATTCGCTAATTGCAAAACAAGTTATTTATTCCTTTTTCTCTCTGTTTTCATTACACTGAAGTCATCTGCAGTTGAACCTTTGGATTTTTGGAATTCAGATTTGTTGATTGAGATTGCTTTCGTTCTTTTTGATGCTCCCCTGTCGAGTCTCAGCCACTCCTAGATGGATTAATGTACTGTAAGTGTGGCATGTGGTATTATTATACGTAGATGGCTGGTGACATTTGCAGGGCTAATCAAACATCAGAACCAATGGGTGGCTCGGTTTACACACGTCTCTCTCTCTCTCTCTCTGTGTGATAAATGAGAGGAGAAGAAGGGATATCAGCAAGATTGGGTTGGTGTTGATGATACGCTCGATTCGACTCCGTTTTGGGCATGTGGTTTTGAGGACAGGAAGCGAAAGGACGGGCGCCTGTACTTTTCTTGTCGCCCGGGAGATCGCATCATGTTGAATGCGAGAGAGCAACGTCACATGGTGCTGACACGACACTGACACGGTTGCCAACTAATTTTTTGGTGATCCTCGTCGACCGACCTGAGGAAGGCATTGGCGATAGTTTATTGTCGTATCAACAGACACTAAGCATATCGTTAAATTTGACATGGACAGGAAGAAAAATAGCATGCATGGTGGATCTGATTCCACCATGCATTCTATTTGGTTCTAATAAAAGTACTTGGTTCTAATAAAATGGATTAGTCGTGAAGAGTATTTGACGACTCATTCTTTATTGGAAAGTCACGACTACATGTAGAACTCTTCTTGTTCTCTAGGACTACTTCACTTTGGATCTTACTAAATTATATATCGAAAGGGACTGAATCGGAATATGATCTTCTATTGCAGACATCTCGAGATCCATCTCATTAATTACCATTTTTTTTTTTGATTTTTCCTTCATTAAAACTTGGTATGGTATGACTTTTCAGTAGCCCTTTAATGATTTTGCATGCAATAGTTAGTGTACGTCAATTATTGCTTTGACATTATTACACACTGCATTTGTTTCGATGAAACCTTCCTTTCCATCTCATTAAATTCCTTGGAATGAAGCATCTTGATGTGGTTTCAACAGCACACGACTTTGCCTTGCCCGGCTCTATCTCTATGAGAACATTTTCTCTTCAGAAACAAGAGATTTAGTAAAACGAATCTTGATGGATGATAAAACCTAGTCATGAAAAACTGTCCTTCATCAAATATTTTAGATCTTATGCATCATAAATTTTCAAAAGGAAAAAAGAAAAGAAGATTTAAAACAAAAAAATATATATGGAACAAATGATCCACAAGTAGTAAATTCAAAGAAATTAAAGAGTCTTAATTCTGAATTCACATATTTATCGCATGGTTGGTAAATAGATATAACATAATTCAACTAAGTAAAACACACAAACAAAAAACTAATTTGCATGCCTAACAAAATTAGTTTGCTACTTCATATGGAAATGTTCCCTCTACCCCAATTTCATGTTATGTCTCTATTAATGTTATTGTATTCAAATTACTATTATTCTCTATCCTTTTTTCTTTCTTTTTGTCTATTCATCCCGTTTTATATCCTTATTTCAAAGGAATAAAACAATCGATTACAACTTATGTGCTAATAATCGATCACCCATCTCAATCCACCATATATCAACTGAATGCTACAAATTTCCGGTCATCTTTATTTTCCTTTTATATTTTTGTAAATTATATGTGCTAACACATGGATTAACTTGCAAATAAATATATTTATTTATTGTTTATTGTTATTGTCGTTTTATGATCTTCTTCACGTTATATATATTTTTTATTTTTATAAATTACATATGCAAATCTTATTATTATTATTATTATTATTATTATTATTATTATTATTATTATTATTATATGGATTAAGACTAAGTTTTGATGATGGTGATTGATACACAGGGTCAGAGTCAAAATGGCTATTTTGTGGACCCCACACATAAGAAAAAGTCAGCGATCGGCTCCCTGAGACATCAGAATCAAAGTCAGAGTCAAAATGGCTATTTTATGGCCCCCGCAGATAAAAAAAAAGTCAGCGATCGGCTTCGATTTCTCATGAGACATCATAGTCAAAGAGTCAAAATGACTATTTTGTGGACCCCACAGATGCAAGAAAAAGTCAGAGGTCGGCGCCCACAACTCATGGGACATGGAGGGGAAGTCACAAAGGTGATGGGCCCCATCGACCGAATCCATGTACGACTTTGGAGTAGAAGCTTCACGGCGGCCATCCTATTTCTCCAAACCATCCTCAGAAAAGTCTGAAAGTAAGAAAAGAAGAACAAATGTCAAAGTCGGTCAACATCCAATTGCATTCAAAATGTCAACGGAAGCGAGCCCAAAGCCGGGCTTCCTTCACATTAGTTCTTAGAGCTCCACTTGATCGAGGAATAAAACCGAAGACAGAAAAACATGTTAATTTGGCTCAGACTCTCAAATGCTTGACATATCATATTATTATGTCATAGAACAACAACTCGACTACGACTAGTTTAATTAATTAGAATCACAAGAGGCAAAGGATAAGCACCTGTGGATCCTTTTTCCATTCAGATTGAGATGGAAGAAGAGAGGAAAAGCCATGCTTTTATGGCCAGAGAAGTCTCATGGCTGTGGGTCTTCCTTCATATCACTTGCATCTCGTCAACCTTTTCGTTTCTGCACTGAAAAAGCCACCAAGAATCTTCCTCATGTCCATCAATTCTCTTACTTCATACCTGAAATGGCACACTGATGCTTATCAAGGACAAGGCATAAGCTGCAAATTTTGATGCTTTTGACTGATGAACTACTGATCTTGGAAGCTTGTTGGTCTATGGAAGAAGAATGTGTTTCAGCATTGCTAGAATGATGAGCTGCAGATGACCCATTCCTTTTCATAACAATGGAGATGGGCATCACCTGTTGTGGTTAACAATCTTAGCATCCTAAAGTGTGGTAGTACTTGATGAGAATGTTCTTTCGAGCATTACTTCCTTTGGACAAATCATTCATGTAATTCTAATGGAGTGCTATGTATAAAGATCAAATCTTTATACATAGCACTTTAACAGTGATTCATGAGGTCCCACATTCGACCATTTAATCCTACAATTTCCTCAACAAGAAGTGGCTCGAGACAGATCACAGCATTGTCATGAAGATGAGGGATGATAACTGGTTGAACAGAGACTACTCAGCTTAGCAGATGAACCATGAAGTCTAAGATGATAAATGAGCAGTTGGGTAGCAGATGGAGAGCTAATAGAAGGATGCTGCAAATATTCTATGGAACAATATAGCCAAACAAATGTGTTGTTTCTTTCCTCGTAAATGCAGCACAATCTACAACCTATTTAGTGATTTTGGATTGTGATGTTAGCAGACTACCAAGTCAAAAGTCACAAGAAGTAACAATGTGTTCATAAAGCCATTCCATGCTTGACCATTTCTTTGAAAACCTTACCACACACTTGTTGCCAGTTGGCAATATTCTTGACCAAACCTATTAAATGACCAAATGTATTGCCAAGGAATAATCTTCTATCAATAATATTTACTTGATGAAACCTAATGCCCATGACTACCATTGACATTCTTATTTCTGGAAGAAAGGCTTAAACAGTTTGGTGTACTTACTTATTCTTGAAGAAAGAAAGAAAGCAGAGTAAATTATGTTGAGTATCAAAGCAGAGGCAGCAAAGTTCAAAAAGAATGTACTCCCTAACAAAGTCAGTAACTGATAATTTCCTAACAATGCAACTTGTTGTCATCAATAAATTATTTTGCTGTGTAAATGATTAAGAACAGGTATTCTATCTCAAGCAAAGGGAAATAAATCATTGAGAATTATATGGAGTGGAAGTGTTATTTGGAAACTAATATATATATATATATATATTATATATGGAGATGCTATATCAGAGAAGAAAATGATTGGGGTCTTATCTAATTATGGTGGCACTCTCATACATGTGTCCTCTTTGTGTTCAGTAGTACTATGGCTTCAGACACTCAAACCAGGTCCCTGGCTTCAGACACTCAAACCAGGTCCCTGTCAAAGACCCACAACTCAATACCCCTCAAAAGGTGCCAAGTGTCTGTCAGGTACTTGTAATTTAGTTTGCTACTTCAATAACTACAAGAACCGACTTGATGTGGGAATGGCTTGACCTCTCTCCTCTCTATCTGTAGAGATAATAAGATGTACTCTAATCATCTTTGTCTACAAATCCTGGACTCTTTGCAAAACTAGCACAATGGCATCTCCCATCTCACCACTACTTCTGTTGCTTCTTTGCAGTGACTCACAAGCAAATGTACTCCAACACTGCATATAACCAAAGCTTTGTCTTTGCACCCACCTTATATTTTGCAAAACCCCAATCATGTAGCTCTCTTTATTCTCAAACACATGCTTTTTTTCTCTTTCTCTCTGTATTTCTCTATATGGGTAATATTTACAAGCTTAAGAGTCAGCTAAATCTAACATTAGATTCATGATGTAGAGAAATCAAGAGTGGTATCTTGATAGAACAATGCTTCAGAGATGCTTCTGCCCTTCTCTCATCCATCAAAGTTCATTCTAATGGGATCATCCAGTGGAGCCTAAGCTAAGGCCAAGCTACACAATTTAAAGCATGGCAACATGAACAGCTGGGCTCATAAATGCCAAAAGTTGGCTTTTGGCCTCCAATGCTCCTCCTGTGGCACACAAAGGGAAAAGCTTTGAGTGGGTCTTGTTCTCACATAAGATAGTCCCACTGTGGGACCCAGGTGAGCCTCCAATCCAATCATCCTCTGTTCCCAAAGATGAGCAGACCTTCTTCTCCATTATCTCCCCAGAAGCAGAGAATTAGGAGCAACAGTTGAGAGCTCTCGGCTTATAAATACCCACCTCCTGTTCTTCCCACACCAGCATCCACAGCAACATAAATCTCCTCTCTTCTTTTGTTCCCTTCTACTCTCTTTCCCTCTCTCTCTTCCTCATCTGCTACAGAATCCCACAGTAGTCTAATCCCCCTGTTTCATCACCATTCCAACTCCACAAGTCCACAGTGCTCCAATTCCCCTGTTTCTTCCGTATTGCAACTCCACTTGCATTCTCTTAGGTCCAATTTCATATCATTTCCCACAATTCTTGAAAGAAGAAGAAGAAGAAGAAGAAGAAGAAGAAGAAGAAAACCCACTTACTTGGAGACTAGGGAGACAAAGAAACCCTGGAATCATGAACGGAACGCTGGAAAACATACAGCTGACGTCATTTCCCGGCGAGATCAGCGCCGCCTTATCGGAGATCCTCGTCTCTGGCACGAACGCGCTCGACTCCATCTTCTCCCACCTCCCGCCGCCGCTCCCTGCTGCCCGGTACCCGGTCGCCGCGCCTCTTGGCTCCGCCGTCTACCTCCGCCAGACGGAGCTGCTGCGGCGGCTCAGCACCCGGCGTTACGGCAGGGCTGCCTCGTCGCCGTACCACAACTCGGCCGCAGCGGAGAACGGGAAGAAGAAGCTCTACCGGGGGGTGCGGCAGCGGCAGTGGGGGAAGTGGGTGGCGGAGATCCGGCTGCCCCAGAACCGGATGCGGATCTGGCTCGGCACCTACGACTCCCCGGAGTCGGCGGCGTACGCGTACGACCGGGCGGCGTACAAGCTCCGCGGCGAGTACGCACGCCTCAACTTCCCGGCCCTGCGGGACGCCGGGGACTGCCCCGAGCGGCTCAGGTCACTGCGGTCTGCCGTCGACTCCAAAATCCAGGCCATCTGCCAGCGCCTCGGGCGGCGCCGGGCGGCGAAGCGATCGGCGAAGGCGGCCGGCGAGAAGGCGAGGTCAGCCAAGGCGGCTGCGAAGGCCGTGAAGGACGCCGAGGCGGGCGCGTCCCAAACGTCATCGTTAACGTCGTCGTCGGCGTGCGAAATGGACGGTGTGTGTTCGCTGGCTCGGATGCCATCCTACGATCCAGAATTAATTTGGGAAGTGCTCACAAATTAATAAGTAAAAGAATTATTATTATTATTATTATTATTATTATTATTATTATTATCAATAACTTAATAATTAATGAGATCATCATAAAAGATTTGGATCGAATTAGCAATGAGCTCAATTTATATTAAGCTCTAACAGTTAGTTGAAGGTTTTTTATTTTTGGCCAACATCAATTTAATCATCATTAATTAATTTTAATCGATTAATGACTCAAGATAGTAAATTTAGTTATATTAATATTTTTAAATTAAAATCGGCTCGTTTCGATTCGAATTGGTTAATCGAATTAAAGAATAGTATTTCTCAAACTAATATTCTTTAAAATCAAACTATTGACGAATCGATAGCTATCGCGCTCTGCTGCTAAAATTGTTTGTTATGCTGCAAATGGTATATGGAGAACAGTGTGTTCTTCATTAGTATCACAACAGGGGAATGAAAGCTACCAAAATGTTTATGCTGCAAATGCTGCCAAAATGTGTTCCTTAAACCACTTTGGATGCTGTCTTTAGCTCTTCATTTAGCATGAAGACTTCCACACTAAGATCAACCATTCAACTCACCTCTTTCACTTGCTCAATCCTTCTTTTACAGTCATTTCATGGTCAGAAACTCTGCTGTTGTGATGCTTTGTTAGCTCACCTCTTTCACTTGTTCTACTCCATCATATATCACCACACTGAGCATCAAGTTTCAGGTCATGCTGTGCTACTTAGATTATTGTGCTTTTTGCTCTTCCTTCAGCTTCTTATCTTCACACACAAAGATCAAACCATCACCTTTTTCTACTTTCTCAAACATTTTTACATCATCTCAGGACTTCATTAACCACCACCACCACCTTAAGCTCTGTTGTTTTCTCTTAATTTTTTTTGTTTTTGTTTTTTCTTCTCTTCCTTCAGCACCAAAACTTCACATTCAAAGATCAAACCATTACCTTTTTCTACTTTCTCAGTCATTAACTGCTCTGATTTGGTATCACACCACCATATGTTCTACTGTTTTCCCTGACCTGCGTGGAAGAGCATCAGATTTCAGGTTATGTTTGTGTTACTTATCCTCTTATATTTCTTGGTTTTTTTATCTTTATATGAAACTTGACACACAAAGATCAAACCATCTACCTGTTTTTCTTAGTCTTTCTTGATCATTTTCAGTCATAAATTCTTGCTAATTTATCCCTGACTTGGTAACAGATCAGGTTTCAACTAGAAATGCTTTTGAAATGGCCAATTTGTGGAACTTGGAATATCTCCAAAATTAGATAAAAAGTTTATTCATGAAGCTATTTGCCCAGAAAAATATTATTTTGAAGATGAATAAATAAATAAATAAATAAATAATAGCCTTGGAAATTAACTCTATTGTGGTATACTAAATCTGTCGAAATACAACGGATGGATTTGTTAATCAGAGGTTTATTAGAGACATCAAGAAATTAAGCTTCATATGGACTAATATTATCAACTAAAGAAATAAATGAATCACTTAGGTTTGTATCTTTATCTTATATTTATATTTACGAGTAAAAGAGACTATTTCCATGACTTGAGCATTAATAATAATTGATTATCTATGTGACCATTATATCGAAAGCATCCATTTTTAATGAGCTTGTTTTTGGGATGAAAAAGCTCCTTAAATTGATGAAGAACGGATGAGTATTGTATTTCAACACAGATTTCATTAGAAGACTATAAGATTTTGGTCAATACATACCAATTTGTATGCCCATTATCAGAATCAAGAAAGCTATCAATAATTGTATCTTCAACAATTGTGTTGAATCTCTGTAGTTCTTCTACTTGTAGTCTTCTCAGTTCTTCATATTGTTAGCAGTACTAACCTCAATGGTGTGACAGAACTTGAAACAAAATGGCAGGATCTGTCTTTAATTAATCATCATTGCCACAAATCTTGCTGGCTTTTTCTTGTCATGATTTGAATTTGGAGCTCACAGTAATCACTTCTGGTTCTGCACTTCAGCAACAGCTCCTTCTACAGCTCTCTTTCTCTTCAGCCCCTTCTCAGCAAAACATGGATCGTTCTTCATCTTCCAAAACCGTTTGATCTCCTCCGGAGTGCGGCCGGGAATTCTACCAGCTATCAGCTCCCATCTGCAGAAGGACATGTCTCATTTATCAGAGCTCGAAGAAGAATCAGAAGATGTTGAATCTGAACATGCCTTGCCTGCATGCTTAGTGCAGCTCATAGTTGCTGACAAATATACGAGACTGTAGTTGGGATCTTTACCTGTCACCAACAAGCCTATGCATCCTGTAAATGAGATCTACTTCTTCCTCTGACATGTCAGTGAGCTTCCTCTCAGTGCTACTGACTTCCTCAGCACAAATCAATGATTCAGTTTTTTCCTGATTGAGCTGGCGCTTCTCCATGGTTTCAGCAAAGGAAGAAGAAGAAAAAGAAGAAGAAGAAGAAGAAGAGAGAGAGAGAGAGAGTGGCTGTTCTGTGGTGCTGTTCCATATGGTGGAGAGATGTGTGTCTGAAACAAAACCTGGTCATATTTATGTACATCCCTTTGGTGCTTTCTTGCTGTATCCTGAAGCTGACATTGGACCTATCATTGACCATTTCTATCTCAAATTTTATAGCTTGACAGCAACATTTTCTTGTAAAGTTGTTGACTTTTGATTCAGATTCATTAGCTTCTCCTTTCGGTATATGAATACAGAGGTACGTATCAGAAGCAAACATTTTTTGAGCAAATCAGATTCTTCTGAAACATCATGATGCAAACATCCAACTGGAAACCTTCCATTAAATGGGGAACATAACAGCAGAATTGAGTTAGATGCATGAGAACTGAGACCACCACCAGGACAGGTAACGAGATGCAGACATTTCATTGCACTAATAGTCACCTAATCCACTATGGCAAGTTCATTAATGCACAAAGAGATAACAAGGTTAGGAGCCCCTTCAAGTCTTTATTGGTGATGGATCAACTTATCATTTAGATGAGAATATAAAAGAAACTTATTCTAAACTTCAGTTATTATAAAGATAAACATTGACGTCTAAATATTTTTAATTGGAATATATAAAATGTGATTTTAGTAATATTGGGAGTACGCTTTATATGGTTTAGTTTGATAGATAATAAGTTTTATTGAATAAAAGTTTTAGATATTTTGGGTCAATTATTCAGCAAGATAAAAAAGATAAATAAATTTTATTCATAGAGTAAAAAATTAGATAGTTAAAATAATTTTTTTTATTACCAATGAGTTTTTTTAGATTAAAAGATAAATTTTATAATTGGATAACTAAAAGTAATATATACAAAAATTCATATTACTAAGAGAAGGTACATGTATAAAGTTAGAAAGATAGAAAAAAATTGAATATATTTGTGAAAAATTAGATGCAGCTCGGACAATAGATAGATAATATAAGAGAGAATCATGTAACTGGAACCATGGGTTCTAGTTTGGCATAACCTAGAACTAGAACTAAATTAGTAACGGTCGATTTCGATAATTTTTAATATATTTTTAAAAATTATAATATAAGAATTAGAATTTTATTTTTAAAATTAAAAAAATTGATGCACAACCAATTTAATTTAATGAGTCTAAATGTATAATGACATAACCAAAACATTAATATAAAATTAAGCAAAATTATAAAAAATAGTTTCTTTGTAGATGATCTCTTGTTTTCATTTCGTCAACCTTATCAAATCGTCAAGACAAACTTAAGCTTTCACTGATTTGGGAGTTATATTCGATCAATATTGAAAATATTGTTATGTATCATACCCACTATTTTAGAATCGAAAACTCTATACTTATAGTCCTGTCATCCGATTCGAAAGAAATTATTAAATATATATCGAGCTCGAAGATCTCCTTGGTCTTTTTGGATTTTGTAATAATATTTTTTCTCCTATTAGTTTCAAAAGTTTTAGAGGTACCATGTGAAATTTCTACTGTAGTTAGATGGTCATATAAGTGTCTTTTAATATCTCTAATTTTATACCCAATATCAATAGTTACTCCTAGTCTTTAATAATAAATAGATAAATAATCACCTAAGTCATCTAATCTAATAGGAGGATAAAAAAAGGCAGGCAACTAAATAATCCAATAGAATTTAAAGAAAATAATTTATTCATTTTAATTTCATAGCCATTATTATCATTTGGAAATCATCATCATATTCATATTCTTCTAATGCACCAATTATATTAATACAAATAATTAAAAAAATATGTGCTAATAAACACTAGATGAAGTATATATTGCACTATTTAAAGTTTGTAAAATTTTTATACACATTCTAATATCATGGATATAAACAAACTTGTCTAACATTATTTTAATAAAAGTAAATAATAATTCTTTATATTCAAAAGTTTCTTTAAACAATTCATATATAGAATTTAGGGTAAGAACAATCTTTTGGACCTTTTGTCATTGAACTTGCAAAATCTGGCCCATTCTTTCTTTACTTGTGGATGACCCCATGAGAACCAAATAGCTTAGTTACTAGGAGAAACAAAAGTTTCAAAAGATCTAAATCTATCTTGTACATATAAATTCAAAACATGGCAAGCATGTCTTACACAAAAAAAGACATCACCAAAAGCAAGTTAACAAACTGCTTGCAATTTCGGAATAACGGTAATATTTGTCGATGCATTATCGAAACCAGTAAAAAAATTTTAAAATCAAATAATATTATTCTAAAATTATTTTTATCTTTCTACAAATATTATCGATTGTATGTCATTTATCTAAAGCTCTAAAAACAATAATAC
>CM017191.1:31850146-31867646 GCA_004837865.1 Musa balbisiana | reverse complement strand
GGGCCGCGTACGCCGCCGGCTCCAAGTCGACGAAGCTGTTCACGAGGATGCCGTCCACTTCCCTGATACGCCTGGCGATGTTCAGCACGCATCGGTAGGCGTCGTCGGTCCGGTCCTGCATCGGGTGCAGGAGGTCCTCCCCTCGGAGAGGGACGCAGCCCGGGAGCACCACCGGCTCCGGCAGGTCCCTGTACTCGCACGACGTGGCCTGGTCCAGCGCAGGGAGGTGCAGCAGGAGGGACAACACCATGAAGCTGGTGGTGAAGAAAAGGTAGTGCGGCACCCCGAGCTCCTTTGCCACGGGGAGGGTCTCGCCGCAGAAGAGGTCGATGACGTAAGCGGCGAGGCGGGTGGTCCGCCGCAAGGAGCGGAGGACATCGCGGACGTGGGGAACGGAGCGCTCCACCATGATGCTGAGGCGCGTCACGATGTCGCCGTCAGGAGGGACGTCGTCGAGGGCGAGGTGGGGAAGGACGACGTAGGAGAAGCCGGAAGGGAGGGAGTCGAGGAAGGCGTTCTGGGCGTGGTCGGAGAAGTCGGAGAAGACGATGAAGGTGGCGGTGAAGCCGTGGCGGAGGACAAAGAGCTTGGCGAGCTCCGACAGGGGGATGAGGTGGCCCATGCCGGGGCTGGGCATGACGGCTACGTGAGGCGGAGCTCTGCTGCCTCTCGCCATGCCTTCGATACTACCATTTGTTCTCTGCGGTGGCTTTTTTATAGCAACTTGAGCTGAAAATCTTTATAGATATTTTAAATTACTCGGAAAATCTTCGACTTTTATTTTCAATATTAATAACATTTTTTAATATATATAATAATTAATTTTAAAATTTGAGAATTTTAAAATTGATACGATGATCGAGTGGAATTTTTAAATAAATTTTCAATATGATTTAGTTAAGATGATTAGTATTATTTGTTTCGATCTTTTCGAGATTTTATAATAATTAAATATCAAAATTTAGATTTATTTGAATCTAAGTTCATCTTGTACAAATAAATTAAAACATGCCAAACACATATATGATAGATTGATTTACTGTGAAGACATTTTATAGATATTTTATCCCGGAAAAGCCTCCACTATTAGTTTTTAATGTTGATATTATTTTTTAGAAAATAATTATTATTATTAATTATTTAAAAAATATAAGACTTTTTGAATTGATACGATGACTAAGTTCCATGAAACCTAATCAATTTTTACCCAAATTTTCACGGAACCATTAGACGATTTGTGTGTGTGTGTTTTTTTTTGTGTGTAAATTTTAAAATATTTTTTAAAATTAATTATCGAAATTAAAAATTTGTTTAATATATCTATGTGATCGAGTGTAATTTAGTTAACTTTTGAATATGATTTAGTTAATTTTCTATTAAATCAACTCAAATTTTTATTAAATCATTTGGTATAATTAGTATTTTTGTTTTTACAAGATCTTATGATAATTAATCATTTAAATTAAAGATTTTTTGAATTAGATATTGTCAGCTTCTATTAAACCAACCCAAATTTTCACAGAACCAATAGGACATGATTTTATAAGTAGATTAGTACCATTTTTTCCATCTTTTGAAGATTTTTAATAGTTTTAGATTGTTTTGAATCGGTAGTATAATCAAGTTTAATTTAGTTTAATTTTAAAAATAACTTAGTCAATTTCGATAATTAATTTTAATTATCGAGATTAAGAATTTTTTCTTTTGAATAGGTTATGAGATCATGTATTTAATTTTAAACATATCATCTTAATAATTTAATTAAGTAGGATATTGTTGAGTTCATGTATTTTGATTCGGGAGGCATATCAAAATAATTACTTATCCTTTTGCCAAAAGCCATGATATGATTTGATTTGAGTCATGAGATATTCCCTAGTTTTCTTTAATGAAATCATTCAATGATATGCCTCGACCAAGAAAGCAAAAGTGCAACAACATCTACCAAATGATTTACCATTAGTGGCAATTGCAATGTGGAATATTTGACATATCAAGATTTAAGTTTGAATCGTTTGTGAAGCACATTGGATGACTGTCATTTTTTTTTTCTTTCCACAAATTAGATTAACCTTACTTTATTCAACGTTCATAAAACTTTATTACAATTCATTTATTGATCAAATTATAAATATAAAAATAAATTTAATAATATTAACTTCAAAAATCATCTTAGTGGCTCTACCTAGCGGTAGAAGAAGATCCGCTCTCTATTGGAATTCGATTTAGTGCTAGAGGGAGGTTGCTCTAAAAATCAAAAACAAAAAAAATTCAGCAACACTTAGTAAGAACCCAACTCAAAATGAATAGATGATTAAAATTCAATCATCCCATTGGCGTATATCAAATATCCGAAGGAGCATTCCCCCAATAGCGGATGGAGAGACTTTATCTTACGGGATGAGTCTGTGTTCTTCCAACAACGGATGGAGGCAAATTCATATCACATTCCCAACAGCGGATGGAGTGGTGTCCCGCACCTACCAAAGTGAGGGACACATTCCTCCCAATAGCGGATGGAGGAACTGTCCAATTGTCACGTCTGACGGTCTACTAATCCCCGAAGGGAATCGCCCTACCTGCACTCGGCAAAGAAATAACATAATCTCATATTGGTCATGTCAATATCGGGATTAAATAATACATTTAAAACATCTCTTTCAAATATCATCAATATTAAATAATACAAATTAGTCCTCAATTGACTTTAACCCTAGTTCAATCGATCCAATTGAACTTAATTTACTAAAACCTAATTGAATCGATCTCTAATCCTCATTTATTAAAACCTAATTGAACCGCCAAAGCTTAGTAAGGGTTCTCTTGTTATAACTAGTGGAAAGAAATGTCATACTTTGTACATGTTGCAGACTAAAGCTTATGGTGAGCAGTTAAATGCGACAAAGAAAGACTTCAGCATGGAGTTGTGGCATAGGCAATTGGGACACATGAGCAAGAGGGGGCTGTAAGCTCTTTCTAAGATAGAGGTATTGCCAGACCTTAAAAGTACACATTTGAACTCTTGTATTGATTGTTTGGCTGGTAAACAATACAGAGTTTCATTTGCTAGTCTTGCTATGTCTAGAAAAATGCATATTTTAGACCGTATTTACACAGATCTATGTGGTTCTTTAAGGACAAAAACTCATAGTGGATCTGTTGATATTCTTGGTACAAGTGGTGCACTTTATTTTATCACTTTTATAGATGATTTTTCCAGAAAAGTTTGGGCCTATGCTTTGAAGACCAAAGATCAAGTTATTAATGTCTTTAAAGAGTTTCATGCCAGGGTTGAAAGGGAGACAAAAAGGCAATTGAAATACATAAGATTAGATAATGGTGGTGAGTACACAGGATTATTTAATGATTATTGTATGCCACATAGGATCCAACATGAGATAATAGTTCTTTGTACACCTCAGCATAATGCAATTGTAGAGAGGATGAATCGCACCATCATAGAAAAGATCAGATGTATGCTTTCACAGGCCAAGATACCCAAAAGGTTTCAGGATGAGACTTTGAGGACTACAGTTGATATGATCAACTTATCACCATGTAAAGCCCTAGATGGTGATGTTGCAGAGCATGTATGGTTAGGGAAAGATTTTTTCTACAGGCATTTGAGAGTGTTTGGTTGTCATGTATTTGCACATGTTCTATACAATGAGAGATCCAAGCTGGATGATAAGACTAAAGAATATATTTTTCTTGACTACTCGCATGATCATTTTGGTTATAGGCTTTGGGATCTAAAAAAGCAGAAAGTATTTAGAAGCAGAGATGTAGTCTTTTTTGAGGATTAAACCTTTGAGGATTTAAAGAAGAAGGCATCAGCCAAGACTTCTGCAAAAGGATTAGCAGATTATGACCCAGTTACTCCTCCAATATATTAGGGTGATGGGGGAGATGTGTAGGAAGATGGTATAGAGCCTGATGTTGATATACCTGTAGGACATGTTGAGCAAGAAGAAGTTGGAGAGCAACTTCCCATAGAACCAAGATACTCTACAGATGAGTATGTGATGCTTACTGATGCAGGTGAACCAGAGAGTTACCAGGAAGCAGTTGAAAGTGAGCAGAAAAAGAAGTGGTTAATTGCTATGCGATGGATGCTCTTCAGAAGAACCACACCTATGATTTGGTGCTACCACCAAATGAAATGAAGGCCTTGAAGAACAAGTGGGTTTTCAGGTTGAAGACTCAAGAATATTGTTCTCAACCAAAGTACAAAGCTAGATTGGTTGTGAAAGACTTTCGTCAAAAGAAATGTATTGACTTTGAAGAGATTTTTTCTCCTGTTGTTAAAATGTTTTATATTCGTGTTGCTCTTGGTATTACTGTTAGTCGGGACTTAGGTTGAGTAATTAGATATGAAGACAGCTTTCCTACATGGTGATTTAGAGGAGAAAATGTATATGGAGCAACCAGAAGGCTTCAAAGTCAAAGGTAAAGAGAACTTTGTCTGCAAGTTGAAGAAGAGCTTATATGGGTTAAAGCAAGCTCCAAGATAGTGGTACAGAAAGTTTGATTCATTTATAACAGAAAATGGATATAAAAGAATGGCTTCATATCATTGTAATATCATTGTATGTACATCAAATGGTTTGATGAGAATTTTATTATTCTCTTACTTTATGTTGATGGCATGCTTATTTTTGGAAAAGATATGTCTACAATTGACAAATTGAAGAAGAAACTGAGTGAGTCATTTGCAATGAAGGACATGGGGCCAGTAAAGTAAATACTAGGTATGTAGATTTCCCATGACAGAAAAACCATGACGATTTGGATGTCACAGGAGAAATACATCGAGAAGTATTGGAAATGTTCAGTATGAGCAATGCAAAGTTAGTTGGTTCTCCTCTTGCACGTCACTTCAAATTGTGCTCAGAATAGAGTATGTCAAGTGATGAGGAGAAGGAAAAAATGCAAAAGGCTCCTTATGCTTCAGCGGTTGGAAGTTTAATGTACGCGATGGTATCGATGGTATGTATGAGGTCAGACATCGCATATGTAGTGGGTATTACTAGCATATTTCTTGCAAATCCAAGCAAAGAGCACTGGGCAGTAGTGAAGTGGATTTTTAGATATTTCAGAGGGAACTCTAAGGTTTGTTTAAGCTTTGGAAGTGGACTACCTATGTTGATAGGTTACACAGATGCAGATATGGCAAGAAATATAGATACGAGGAAGTCCATATCAGGTTATGTACTTACTTTTGCAGGGGGAGCTATGTCATGACAATCCAGGTTGCAAAGGTGTATTGCTCTCTCCACCATAGAAGCAGAATATATTGTTGCTATAGAGGTATGCAAAGAAATGTTATGGATGGAAGAATTCTTACAAGAATTTGGGGTGAAACAAGAAAACTATGTGGTGCATTGTGACAGCTAGAGTCTTATCCATTTGTGTAAGAACCTAATATTTCATTCCAAGTCAAAGCATATAAATGTTAGATATTACTGGATTCGAAATGTATTTGAAAAGAAGTAATTATATCTTCAGAAAATTCACACAGATGATAACGAAGCAAACATGTTGACAAAGACCTTACCAAAAGAAAGATAGGAGATATGCCGACAACTGGTCGGCATGGCTTCACATTGATGAGTCTTGGAACAGCCTCCCTTATGGGCTGAATGGGGAGGTTGTCGGGCTGACAGCCCATATTCAGCCCAAGGTAAGCTTTATCAGCCCATAGCACCCCCTCTTAACTTAACCCTAATTCATATTAAGGAGGTGTGATGGCTATGAAAATAATTATAAAAGGGCAACATAATATATCTTGGCAGCAGCAAAAAGGAGGAGAAAAAGATAGAAATCCAAAGAGAAAGAAAGGGAAGAAGACAAGGACAACACAGAGAGACTGTTCTCAATCATTTAGCAGTGTTTTCATCTCAGGTTTGATCAGAACTATAGTAGATTCTTACTGTAATTACTTGGAGAAAATTTATATATTGTGTACAGTGACGTGATCCTTGTATCTCAATTATTCTCTTGTGATTGTTGCTAGGGTTTTAGGTAAGAAATTGAGATTTGTATATTCATTATTCTTATAATGGATTATCTCTAATTTGCCCCGTGATTTTTACCCTTCACGTTGGAGGAGTTTTCCACATATATCTTGGTGTTCTATTTGATTGTGATTTCATTTAAATCCACTGCGTATTATGGCATGCTAGTATTTGTTTCTATACAAAAGTTTATTTCGTTTTATATCTTACTTTATCTAAGAGAAGATATACTCAATTCTTGAAACTATCATAACCTTTGGAATCTCTCATCGTTCTATTGTTTTCACAGTATTGTTCCATAATGCTTGAGTTTATCTCTCACTTCTAATAGGAGATTAAATCGAAATGCTATTAAAAGTAACTCTAACCTATTTGATTTTTCCTTTGCTAAAGATTTATGGACTTTAAACGCTCCATCTCATTTCCAAACTCCAAAACAAGTGGATGATTTAGAGGAAGATTATCTTAAAATTATGACCAACTTTATCAACGTTCCGAGAATACACATAATATATAATAGAATTATAGATTCGATCATCTTAGTATGTTGGATCAAAATAAATAAATAAAAATAAATTGAGAATTTGGGAGTCCAAGAATTCAAATTCATGTCTTGGTTTTTTTTTCTTTCTAACTTGTACTTAAGGATCATTTAGGCCATTAATATCAAATATTGATATTAAAAAAATGTGTGATGATAATGATTGATGTACCTTTTATTAGTCTGTAATCATATAGTTATACACATAATAATTGAAATAAAAGGAATGGAATCTTTGTGACGACTTCCGACAGCGATTGGAGATCTTGTTGTCTCCACATTTTAATGTGTTAAGTTTGTCATATGATCTTCTCCATGCACATATCATCAATATAGATAATGTGGCCAACAACAACTCATAGATAATATAGAACTTAAATTATCATTAATCGGATGAAGAAATTTATTTTAGTGAAAGATTTTGGATGAAACAATGCAAATGGGTTATATTAATGTAGAATATGAGACACTATATAACACCCCCAATTAATTTTATATCAGAAGTAAATAAAATTAAAATTAATTTATATGGATCTAATTGATGTATTATTATTAACTTTAACCTAAATATATTAAATAATGGTTTGGGTTCAATAAAGTTGACAGAAAAATTAGCCCATGTTCATGATGCTATCAAACACACACACACTAAAACTAAGTATTAGATATGCATATTATTTATCGTATCCTTCTCATGAAAAACTAAAACTTTAATATATTGTAGCCGATAATAAGTCATATATAATATAAAATTTAAATGATCACCTTCTTGAGCATGTGCCTTTCAAAAGATGAATTAAAGAATAGATGTTGATCTTCAAGAATTATTATTTTACATTAACTGCAGTAAGAAGATGATGAGAGACTTGTTTGGTTATGATGTAGTTGAGATTATATCACTTTGTCTAAAGATAGAGGTAAAATCTTGGTATTAAGGATCTTCATGAGAAAAAGTATAGAGCTAAGAGGATTGTTCCTCTCTTAAATAAAGATTCTTTTTTATGACTTTAAGGTGTGAGATTCCTAGGTGTGGAAGTGTAAGCTGATCAGATATCTTAAGGAGGGTTTAGGCTTATTATTGTTAACGAAATGGACATCCGAGTGTGTGATATCTATGGGTTACTAAATATCTTTTAATATATGACCAACATATATCAATGTAGATCTTATAATGGTTTTTTTACTGTCTCTCGTCTTGAAACTATTCATTTTTTTTCTTTTTTTTCTATTGTTATTTAGTTCTTCGAATTAGTGTTCGGTATCAAAAGTTAATAAGATATATGTTTATGACACTTTAGGCCTTGAAGTGGGTGACGAGCTAGGCAAAGAAGTGTGTAATAATGGGAAATCATTATATGGTTGTTTATTCTCCTAATTGATATCCTTGTTGTATGGAGTTTTTGCTCTCATCATATTTTTTCCTATCAAAATAGGTCTGGGATGAGGCTAATCAGGTGGAAAGTGACCTATCTATAGATGATGGGGATGCTCCTGATTTGGTACCAAATTTGGAAACCAATGGTCCTTTTACTGGATTAGGGTGTATTTTAAAGAGATCTGATGAATCATTATTTAGAGTAGGATGTCAAATTTTGATTCTAGATCGGTGGAACGAATCAATTATTTCTAAAGGTACTAACTAAAGAATTTACTATGAAAGGGGATGATTTCATTCATTAAGGTAATGCATATTTATATATATTTGAGGGAATTTTTTTTTAATCATGCATATATGTTATTTTAATTGATCCTCAAATCATATATTAATTGAGGATTATAGCATCTAAGGAATGCAAAATTATCATCCAATATTTGTCTATATTATAATATTCTACCATGCTTCTATAAAATAAGCTTCTAGCAAGAATATAAATTTTGGATCGATGCAACTGAAAAATCCTACAAGCGAGAGGCTTTGTGAGAGCATCAACTAGTTGGTCGAAGAATAGACATAAAAAATATGTATTTAATGTTTGATAAATTGATTTTTAATAAAGTGAAAGCCAATAACATGTGTTTCATATAAGAGTAAAATATCGGTTTAGAGTATAGGTATATGAAACCAACATTATTACGATATGTTATAGAAGTGGATTGAGATGTGATATCAAGCTCATATAGTAGATTGGTGACCTAGTGAAGTTCTATAGCAGTGGTGGTAATGGCTCGATATTCTGTTTCAAAGATGAATCTTAATATTATATTCTATTTCTTGGAACTCTGATCAAATTAGCTTCAAAAAAGATACTATAGGCTTATATAGATTTTCTATTATAAGTATCACTTGCCTAATTAGCATTAACAAGAGCATAAAGATGAAGTGATAAGTGTTTATGAAGAAGTCTATGATTGAGTTTCTTTAAGATATCGTATGATACATTTTAGTATAGACTATTACATAATTGAGGGTCGGTGCATAAATTATGATAATTTATTGAATGTAAATAAAATATACGGACGTGTAAGAGATAAATACTACAAAGAACTAACTAATTATCAGTATTGTGTGAAATTCATAGTAGAACTATTATTATATATTTTGAGTGACTCAATAAAAAAGGATGAGATGATAATTTCTTTATATTTTACATATTTATCTTTGATAATAGATTTCAAATATACTTTTTTTAGACTAGGAAAAGTTCAGAAGATATAAATATTATTTTCACTCTTAGAAAATATCGTAAGATTTTTAGATTTTTGATGGAGAATTGATGTATCAATTCCTTAATGAATTATTTGATCTCTATAAAATTATTGCCTATGATGATAATATCATCCATATATACTAATAGATATATTGTATATCCTTTTTGTTGTTGTAGGAATAAAGAGGTGTTGTGTTTAGAGTTGATGAAGCTAACTTACATAAAAAATTAGCTAAGTTTTTGAAGCATAGCAACGTAGCTAAAGATAACATAAGCAATAAAATATTTTAAATTTTTAAAGATTTAAGATTTTATGAAATAATATTTCAAATAGTGACTGATGTTGAACGATCAGGATGAATATATTATTAATAAAGTAGACAACAACTTAAAAGATTATTGACCAAGAGGTTAGTGGCATAAATCTTAGTATAAAAAGGTGATAGCAGTTTCAATTATGTATTGGTGCTTTCGTTCAACAGAGTTAACTAGTTGAAGTACCTACGGTAGTGACTTAAGATGTTATATACCACATGATGTGTAATCACATCAAATATTTAAGTTAGAAATTAATTCTTCCTTACTTGCCATTGTAATTTAAGGTAATCTTAATCTATTTTCTTATTTGTTAATATGAATTAGGAAATAACTATTGAGTATTCCAAATAGGGTGATATCATATTTGTTAATATATTAAATAGAAATAATTTATGTTAAATAAGTATGAAAATTATAATAAATTTTCTTTAATGGAGGTTCACCTCCTCCTATTTAAGGGAAGGGATTTCTCTCCTTCGTTCCTCACCTAGTCGAGCTTGGCAATGGGAGGAACGAGGAGTTACATCCTACTCACGAGAGGTAGGTTTCCCTACCTTTCTTGAAAATAAAAGTTTTAGTTTTTATTTTAATTATTTAAATGTTAAATGTTTTATAGTTTGAAAGATATTTATTAATTCTTTAAATGTCAAAATTTTTACTATTGCATTAAAGTCTATGAATTGAAGTTTTTATAATATTCTTTGACCCTGCTTATGGTTTTTATTTTTAGATTTAAACATGTTAAAAATTTACATGTTTTATGTATTAAATATATGATATTTCCTAGCATTACAACTTACCTTTAATTTTATTTGGGTTAAAATTTTTGTTAGATTAAAATATATTATCTAAAATTTTTGATTTTTTTATCTGAAATTTAAAACATGCTATTTTGAATGATTTAAAATTTATTTGACTAGAATATGTTAAATTATACATGTGTTGAAAGCATGATTCTATTTGAATTTTAGAATGTTATTTCCTTGTATTAAAAATTATCTCTTTATCTATCTTCTAACGTGTTATTATGTTTTTGTTTATATTGTTAATGAATATATATTGTGATATGAAATTGGATATTAATTAGATTGAAATTGCTCACAGGCCAGGCCCAACCCACGGGTCAGGCCTTGGCCCGTAGGCTAACCCAGCCCAACCATTATGGGTGGTCATATGCGACGCACATGACCAGTCCATGGCTAGGGTTGAGCCAGCCTGGTATAATGCATGCCCAGTCATATATAATACACATGACCAATAGATGGCTGGCCCAATCTAGCCCAATATTAGTGTTGGATTTGAGCCCAAATATTGATTGAACTAAACTATGCTTGATTAGTATAGATCAATTCAGGGTGATTCCGAATTGATTGACTTATTCAAGTTAGTTTAACCTAAATTGAACCTAATCTAGTCCAAATTATACTAGTCTAGGGTGGTTCCAGACCAGTTAAATGAGGATTAGAGATCAGTTCAGTTAGATTCTAGTGAATTGAGTTCAATTGAATCGATTGAACTAGAGTTCAAGTCAATTGAGGGCTAATTTGTATTATTTGATATTGATGATGTTTGAAAGAGATGTTTTAAATATGTTATTTCATCTCGATATGGATATGACTAGTGTGAGATTATGTTATTTCCCTGCCAAGAGTAGGTAGGGCGATTTCCTTCGGGGATTAGCGGGCCGTCAGACGTGGCGGCTAGACGATTCCTCCATCCGCTGTTGGGAGGAACGTGTCCTCACTTTGGCAGGTGCGGGACACCACTCCATCCGCTGTTGGGAGTGCGATATGAGTTTGCCTCCATCCGTCGTTGGGAGAACACAAACTTATCCCGTAGGATAAAACCTCTCCATCCGCTGTTGGAAGAGTGCTCCTTCGGGTATTTGATATACACCAATGGGATGATTGATTAAATTTTGATCATGTATTTATTTTGAGTTGACTTTTAGGGTTCCTACTCAGCGTTGCTGAATTTTCTTTGTTTTTGATTTTCAGAGCAGCCTCTCTCCAGTACTAAATCGGATTCCAATGGAGAGCAGACCTTCCTCTGCCACTAGGTAGAGCCGCTAGGATTATTCTTGAAGTTAACATTACTATGTTTATTTTTATATTTGTGATTTGATCAATAAATGAATTGTAATAAAGGTTTATGAATGATAAATAAAGTGATGTTTATCTACTCGGCCTGAATGTGTGGAAAAAAAAATTTCAGGGTGTGACATGATGAGAGATAAGTTATTAAAGTTTGATATTCACATTTATAATTATAATAAATTATTTTAATACTAGACCGGAAGAAATTCTCAATTATATTTCTAAAACGAGTAAAGATTGTATCAATTTTAGATTTATATTTAAGAGGATAAAGTCATGTATATTTAGTGAAGTAATCTAAAAAATAACATAAAATTTAAAATTATTAAAGAAAATAGTTGTGGTAGAGTCTTAGATATTAATTTAAATAATTTCAAATAATTTAGAGTAGAATATGAAAAATATTTCGCTCCTAGATGATAGGCGTTCCATTTGTGAGGAGGGAGCCTCTCGAAGAAGGAAGCAGTCGAGAGGCTACCTGTGGTGGGAGAAGGAAGTGGCCAACGGAAAATAGTCTCTTGAAGCAATGGTCGCCTAGGATGATGAGTCATGCAAAGAGAATAGATTAACAGATGGTCAATCGTTTACCAAAGAAGAAGTAGAAATGTCAATGTGGGATCGTGATAGAATTGACTTTGTAGTGTACATGTCACGTATGCACGAGTGGTATTCGCAAATACCAGAGAAGATGTATTTGTCAGCTCCTTAACCGATAGTGTGGAGCAAGATGTCAATTATAAAGGGCTATCAAGATGACTTCCTTATATAGTTGGAATATATAGTAGACTGGGGGAAGTATGTAAAAATGCAATAAACAAGATCACACAAAGGAAGAGACACTGAAGAGATTAGCAACGACAACTAGTGTTTGCCTTTGGTAGTCTTGCATGTGAGAAGATCACTAAGAAAATTGTCGAACAGAATGCATCTAGGAGAGCTAGTAGAATATTACCAATAGGGTAATCATTGTGGCAAATCAATAGAGAGAGATTATTATTATTAGACAACGAGAAATGAGAAGTTTTGCTCAAGGCAAGAAAAACTTTGATACAATAAAAAATTTACTATGAAAGGAAATGATTTCATTCATGAAAGTAATTTATATTTACATAGATTTGAGATAGAATTTTTTTTAATAATGCACTCAAATTATATATTTATTTATTTATTTATGAGTAATTTTCAAATCATATATTGATTGAGAATTAGAACATGTAAGGATTGCAAGGATGTCATTTCATATTTGTCTCTGTTATGATTTTTTATCACTAATTTAAGTAACCGATAAAGACTTTGACATATTGCACATAAATTTTGAGATCAAAACTTATCTTTGTCGTTTAATTTTGATATAATAAAAAATCTTATTTTAAAAAATAAGTCATTAGAATACACTGTAAAAGGGAATGATTTCATTCACCGAAGTAATTCATATTTACATAGATTTGAGATAGTCATATTTACATAGATTTGAGATAGAAATTTTTTTAATTATGCACTCAAATTATGTATATATATTTTTATGATTAATTCTTAAATTATAGATTGATTGAGAATTAGAATATGTAAAGATTGTAAGGTTGTCATTTCATATTTGTCTTTATCATGATTTTTTATCACTAACTAAATAAATCGATGAAGACTTTGACATATTGTGCCAAAGTCTTAGATCAAATCTTATCTTTATCATTTATTATTGATATAATAAAAAAATTATTTAAAAAATAAGTCATTAGAATATACTATGAAAGAGAATAATTTCATTTATGAAAGTAATTCATATTTACATAGATTTGAGATAGAAATTTTTTTAATCATGCACTCAAATTATGTATAAATATTTTATAAATATAAAATTATGTATAAATATTTTTATGATTTTCTATCAACCGGTGAAGACTTTGACATATTGTGCTAAAGTCTGTCAGATCAAATCTTATCTTTGTCATTTATTTTTGATATAATAAAAAAATATTTTAAAAAATAAGTCATTAGAATATAAATAGCATATTTAAAGGTTTTTCCTTTAAACCTTTATAAATAGCATATTTGATACTACCAATCATATATATTGCTCCAAATATTTAGATTTTTCATATATCCACTAATAGTAACACCCTTCTATCAAACGTCGATCAGTAAGTACTAAACCTTTATAATTCTAATTGATTATTTAACAATTCATTTTTTTCCCATCAAATCAAAAAATAAATATTCTAAATATTACATAAAACATACCCATATATTGGTACTCCTGCAAACATGATTAAGAGATTATGAGAGTCTGCGAACTCATCCTAAATCCAATTAATAAGCTTCCTAATTCAATTTAAATGAGTCGAATAGTCATCAGCAAAAAACGAATCAAATCAAATACTGCGTTATTGTACATAAACCATATCGCATGCATCCAACGCACACATGCAGACTTATCACACAGTACTACAGCATCTACATCAACGTCAACTTTACTCTACACATCACCCGTGGCTTCGTTGTCCTTCCAATACTGCGCCACCTCCGCCAGCGCCTTGCAAGAAGACCCGTCTCTGCCTGCCACCGCCACCGCCTGCGCGGCCGCTTGCTTCAGCTTCCCCGCCTTCTCCCTCGCCTTCCTCCCCGCCTCCCTCTCCATCAGCTCCCTCGCCACCTCCGCCACCTCCTCCCTAAGCACCAGCCCGCTGCAGTCCGCTGCCGTCTTGGGCCGCAGCGCCACGCCCAGGCCGTCCGCCATCATCACGGCGTTCGTCCGCTGCTCCGCGTACAGCGGCCACGCGATCATGGGCACGCCGTGGACGAAGCTCTCCAGCAACGAGTTCCAGCCGCAGTGGGTGAGGAACCCGCCGGTTGCGGCGTGGGCGAGCACCTCCACCTGGGGCACCCACAGCGGGACCACCAGCCCGGCCCCCCGCGTCCGCTCCAGGAAACCCTCCGGCAGGTAGCGCAGCGGGTCGTCCGGCCCCTGCAGGTGGAAGAAGGCCCCGCTAGCCACCCGGTCGCTGGGGCACCGCACCACCCAGAGAAACCGCCGCCCGCTCGCCTCCAGCCCCCACGCCAGCTCCTGTATCTGCTCCGTCGAGAGGGTCCCTCCGCTCCCGAACGAGACGAACAGTACCGACCCCGGCGGCTGCTCGTCCAGCCACCGCAGGCACTCCTTCCCCTTCGCGCCACCGTGGCTGCCGCGGTGTATCACCGGCCCGATTGCGTGGACGTTCGGCCGCCCCACCTCTGGCTCCGCCTCCTTGAGGGCCGCGTACACCGCCGGCTCCAAGTCGACGAAGCTGTTCACGAGGATGCCGTCTACTTCCCTGATACGCCTGGCGATGTTCAGCACGCATCGGTAGGCGTCGTCGGTCCGGTCCTGCATCGGATGCAGGAGGTCCTCTCCTCGGAGAGGGACGCAGCCCGGGAGCACCACCGGCTCCGGCAGGTCCCTGTACTCGCACGACGTGGCCTGGTCCAGCGCAGGGAGGTGCAGCAGGAGGGACAGCACCATGAAGCTGGTGGTGAAGAAAAGGTAGTGCGGCACCCCGAGCTCCTTTGCCACGGGGAGGGTCTCGCCGCAGAAGAGGTCGATGACGTAAGCGGCGAGGCGGGTGGTCCGCCGCAAGGAGCGGAGGACATCGCGGACGTGGGGAACGGAGCGCTCCGCCATGATGCTGAGGCGCGTCTCGACATGGGCGTCAGGGGGGACGTCGTCGAGGGGAAGGGGGGGAAGGACGACGTAAGAGAAGCCGGAAGGGAGGGAGTCGAGGAAGGCGGTCTGGGCGTGGTCGGAGAAGTCGGAGAAGACGATGAAGGTGGCGGTGAAGCCGTGGCGGAGGACAAGGAGCTTGGCGAGCTCCGACAGGGGGATGAGGTGGCCCATGCCGGGGCTGGGCATGACGGCTACGTGAGGCGGAGCTCTGCTGCCTCTCTCCATGCCTTCGATACTACCATTTGTTCTCTGCGGTGGCTTTTTTATAGCAACTTGAGCTCAAAATCTTTATAGATATTTTAAATTACTCGGAAAATCTTCGACTTTTTATTTTGAATATTAATAACATTTTTTAAATATATATAATAATTAATTTTAAAATTTGAGAATTTTTTATTTTAAATAAATTTTCAATATGAATTAGTTAATTTATATTATAATATAAGTTCCATGAAACCTAATCATGTTAAGCATTTTTTAAAATTTTTATAAGATATATGATAATTAATTATTAAAATTAAAAAAAATTGAATAGGTATTGTTGTGATCATAACTTTGTCAGCTTCTATTAAACCAATCGAAACTTTTACAGAACAAACAGGATATGATCTTAAGATGATTAGTATTATTTGTTTCGATCTTTTCAAGATTTTATAATAATTTAGATTTATTTGAATCTAAGTTCATTTTGTACAAATAAATTAAAACATGACAAACACATATATGATAGATTGATTTACTGTGAAGACATTTTATAGATATTTTATCCCGGAAAAGCCTCCACTATTAGTTTTTAATATTGATATTATTTTTTAGAAAATAATAATTATTTATTTATTTATTTAAAAAAATAAGACTTTTTGAATTGATACGATGACTAATTTCCATGAAACCTAATCAATTTTTACCCAAATTTTCACGGAACCATTAGACGATTTGTGTGTGTTTTTTTGTGTAAATTTTAAAATATTTTTTAAAATTAATTATCGAAATTAAAAAGTTGTTTAATATGTTTATGTGATCGAGTGTTATTTAGTTAACTTTTGAATATGATTTAGTTAATTTTCTATTAAATCAACTCAAATTTTTATTAAATCATTTGGTATAATTAGTATTTTTGTTTTTACAAGATCTTATGATAATTCAAGGTCTGCCATACGGGCGGTACATACCGGTCCGATATGCTATCGATACGCGGACCGCCCGCTACCGGGCGGTACACCCAAAAACCCCTTGTATCGGACGATACGGGGTAATATCGAGCGATAACGGTTGAAATTTCGACCGTTACCACCCGGTACCACTTGGTAACGGTCAAAATCGACCATTGGAGCCCTTTCTCCTCCTATTTAAACCATTCTTCTCTCTAACGGGCAGTCGTTGGTCTTGTCTACACAACTTGAAGGTAGTGAATAGACTGAGGAGCAATATTTTACACATGCCACTCAAGATTCAGATCATGAAACTCGACAAGATACTGGTCAAGTTTATGCACGAAAGGGGAAAGGAAAGGAGAAGACAGTGAATGAATATGAATAAATACGATAGAGCATACATGATATAGACACAGAAAGAGGCTCATCGTATTCACAGCCATCGTATTATAGAGAATCATACGAGCAACAACAGTATGGTGATAGTTGGTCATCCTTCTCTGAGCAACAGCATAATACAGAACAACACCAATATATGCCTCAAGAGCTACCTCAGACAAATATGATTCATGACGATCAATCTACAATCAGCACCATATTGATGCATCAATAGCAGATAGTGTATCAATACACTATGTCATGGGATCAATTTTATGATTGGGTCCAACAAAAGTATCATATTGATATGTATCGGATCGAGGACCCTGTTCTGCCACCCGTGAAGGCCCGTCGTTCATTTTGGTGGTAGAATCAACAATCAAGTATATCTAGATATGTGATTATTTAATTCATTTGAATTTTAGAGTTTATATTGTAACAAAATAGTCTAACAATTCAACTGATTTTTTTATAGATATTTCAATCTATAACGGGTTGAAATAAGAACCTCGAATAAGACTATCTCAAAGCCCGAAAAAGATATGTGATACTATTCTTACCTAATTTATATTGATTTTGCTAAACTTATACTATTACTATATTTATTTGTAACTTGAAAACTCTATCATAACTTTTTTTTTAATTTTCAGG
>CM017191.1:31780146-31845146 GCA_004837865.1 Musa balbisiana | reverse complement strand
TTTAAGTGTGCAATTATCTTCATTGTAGTGATTACTGGTGGAACCAATCATATAGGTCTGCAATCCATCTATAAAAGCCTGGAAACAATAGAATAAATTACTAGCTGAATATAGATGTACCAATAAACCAGCATTCTCTAGTCTCAGTGTCTCTGAGCTTTCAGTTACTTGATTAATTTTAGATCTGAGAGTCCTGTTCTCAGCACTCAAAGCCTCAACTTTTTTAGCAAGTTCCTCATTTTCTGCCTGAAATGCAAATTACTGAAATTTCAGTGACAAAAGAGGAAGATTACAGAAAAATAAGAAGACAAGACACATCAAATATGGGTAAAAAATTCCATCCTAGAATACCTGTTTTCTCAACCTTGACCTTCTAGCAGATTCTCTGTTGGACTGTTTCCTCCTCTCCCGTTTCAGTGCCCGCTCATCCTGAAGAAAATCAAATTTAGTTAAGAAAGAAGATATATCAGGAAAAATCAGCCAGATACTCAAAGAAGCAAGGCATCAACCTAATGACATATAGCAGTGAATTGTTTGACAATAGATGTTGCTACATCCCAAAGCAAACTTTATCCAGCTCATAAATCTATGACATTAACTTGGAGAAGTGACATGCTCTGCAATTTATATTTGTAAAGTCAAAGAAGGTATCATATCCATGACATTCTAGACCCATGATATGGTGATACTATACTTTTAGGGACCCACAAACCAACCACAAAGGCATCCAAGTCAGCTTTAATGTGGAGACAATCAGTTGGGAAACATCACCACGGCTATCGGGTTGAGGCAGGGGGTTATTTCGGTGATGATCTATACCATTACTATATGAAAGGGACAATGGGTTTCCAGCCAAATTTGAATCACAAATGCGAGAAACAGAAACCTACTGCTGCCTGTTATAGGTAAAAAGGACATACCCAGTGCACGAGGCTTCCGCCAATGCGGGATATGGGGAGGGTCAATGTATACAGCCTTACATTTAAATATTTAAAGAAACTGTCACCTTCAAATATTTAAAGATGGTCAATGAGGCTGCCTGTTATAGGTCTATGATATTAAAGCAGATGTTAAACAAAATAGTCAAGAAAAGAAGAACAATATCTTTGCATCAGTAATTGTCATGGTTAAATAATTTGTATCTGCAACTGGTTATTAGCAACTTTTTCAATGAAAAGCAAAAGACAGGAGATAGGAGACAAAACATCTTCAGAGTTCACATGCCTGCGTCCAGAGTTCAGAAGGCATACTATTACAACCAGGCACTAAAGCAATTGTTGGCGGGGGGCCAGGGGTGTCAATAGTTTTCACTGACATCATTTGTGCTTGACAAGGTGAAGGTACATTAATGACTGGATTTCCTGCAATTTTTGCATGTGCCACAGTAACCCCTGAAGACAATTTTGAGGATGAACTTCTTTCCCCACCCTGAGCAGGATCAGAATTTGACTCGACCTTTCTATCATCTGCAAAGATTCATGAAAGACCACTTCATAATGTCTGCTATGTGATTTCATGATAAAGAATAATGATTTGTATCATATAATAGGCCTTAACAGTGGAAAAGAACTACAAAGTTTTCAATTTATCTGATCATTGACAATCCAACCACAATTCACAGACTTGGTACTCTAACCAATTAATCATAAATTTATTGAATATGTTCCAAAGAAATATTATTAATAGGAATAGGAAATCAAATGGGTTCAGGCAGACTGGATGGAGTTGTTTAATTTTATTCTAGAGATAGATTATGCTATATGGTAAACTTGTATAGCAATACCTGAGGATTGTATATCTTCAGAACTGCGCTTTCTTTGATCCTTAGATCCCTAATGCAGGACAGGTATTCCAATTAAAAGTGGTTCGTTGTAAACCCAAGAAATTGATGAAGAAATACTTTTGAAAGCAACAATAAAGGGGAAAAAATTATTCAAGGGCATTACTCCTGCTGAATTACTTCCATCGCTTCCATTACTCGAGCCAGCTGCACTATTATACCCACTGTACATATAACAATAGATATAAACAGACCTTTGTAACAATAAATATAATAATAGAAATTTATTGAATGAAATGAGACTCGGACTGAATTTAATAAGGCATATGTAATATCTGCAATTATTTATAAACAGACCTTTGTGACAGCTCATTCCCATAAGCACCTGCTGCGTTGTTTGTACTTCTACTGTCCACTGAGACAGTAAGCCCATCAAATCGTTTAAGCTTTGTCATCACCCCCTTATCTCGGCTCCCTGATGCTTTGTCAGGCATTTCTATGCTCAAAGGGGTGGCCATCTGCAGAACAGTGTCAAATGTGTGAACAGAAGCTGATCCAGAAAAGCAGACCAAGAATTTAAGCTACCACATGAGCTCTCACACGACCACGAGAAGCAAAAAAAATACAAGCAAACAGTGTTTACCACTACTGCTTTGGTTGCTGCAGAAGATGGTGCAAGCCCTGGATAATGTCCATGAGGACCCTGCACACAATCCGTAGTCGAGAACAATCATCAACTAAAAGAGAACTATCCATCATCTGCCTTATTAACACATTAAATTTAATATACCCTGACAAAATTGGAAACAAATAAGACATACAGCACCACTATCAACTTACAGGTGGCAAAGAGGGGTGAGGATAAACTCCATGCGGATACATTCCGGCATACGGTGACCCAAAAGGAGGAATGAAGGGCTGAATCCAAAGGAAAAAGTAGAATAAACGAACAAACTCGATAATAAAACAATTATTTATCATAATCCAACAATCAAGTTACAATATAATTGTATCCTACAACATATTCGCAAATTTGTACTCTATATTACAAACTCCAATACATTTCTGATTCTTATTCTGCACATGTTTAATATTAGCAAATTTTAGATTCACAGAACACCAATTGAGATTAAGAAAAGTACACAGATGTAGAATATATTTTTCATTTATGTATGCTCACATTATAAATTTTAGACCACAAGTATGCATCAGAATCTGAAGTGCTTGGCAAGTTGATGGAACATCAGTGTACAACACAGCAAACCTTGCAAAATTTTTTGGAATACTTGTTTCAGAGCAAGCAATTCACAAGTAGGACTGAATGGCAATTATTTGTAGTTATGATCCTTAAATCACTTCATTTGCACTCAGATGCCAAACCCAATGAACAACATGAGAAATCAACAAAAAATTTCCAATGATGTCTGATTACTGAGACCTATATACTTGTTGATGAAATATTCAAGCTAATGAGCGATGACTACTCCCTCTTCTTGTGCCCATTTCTGCCCTTTGTTACAACTCAAGATCAAACCTGCATCGATTTCTGTTTTTATTTCCGCAGCATTAGTCGACACCTTAAGAACAAAGAAAATGAGTATCTCATCAGTTTACATCATCCTACAGTACTTTATACATGTACTGATCAACCAGACACTACCCAGTCTTTGACTATATTATATTATTTGTTCCGTCACAAGACTACTCTAAGACTATAAAGCCACATGAAATCCCATGTTCAAAGCTTTCAACAAATACATGTATGTCTATGGATTCTTGAGCCTAAATCAACAGGTATCAGTCCATAGAAAACACAATCTTTGCTGAGCTAATTGGTACACTTACTACTAATACCAGCAATTATGAACCTTTATTAAACAATGTCACAAAGCTTTCCTAACTTCATATAAAAGTCTTCCTTTAATAGATCTGTCATTCAATTTTAACATAAAGTTCAAAGGCGAGTACAATGTCAGTAACTGCAAGTCTGCAACAACATGTTCCACATACAAAACTATTAAATTCAAACAAAAAAATAATTTCCATAAACAAAAACAGAATTTCAAGTACCCGAGGGGCCCACATGTATGGATGAGGTGCATGACCAGGCACCACAGAAGTACCAAAATATGGAGGGGGCATCACTCCAGGACCATAATATGCCTGTAAAGGGAAGAGTTGGGCTTTTCTTATAATGGCTGTATACACTGCCCGGAGTCGTACAAATAAAAATTAGAAGTGATCGACCTGCATAGCTGCCCAGTCAGGGTACGGATGAACTGCAGGCTGCTCCTGCAACTGGAAAGAATGGATGCAGTGAGAAATGTAAAGATCGAAAATGACTAGGAAGTACAACTGGTAACAAAAGCAAAGATATTAATGTTTAATAAGATGATGCCTAAACAAGACATGATATAACACATGCAAAATGGGCAGTCATACATTTGATTGTTATTAGTAGATTAGCTACATCATAAACTGTTACATTGATGCGTATGTGAATCAACCAACTAAATTGATGTCATACAAAGTTGATTTACAATGTCGGCTCACCTGGACAGGTGAATATGGTTTCTCAGACTTTGAAGGTGTTGTAGCCTCATTATTTCCCATTAATCACTCTCTACGGCACCTGAACAAATTATATTCAACAATTACTTGCCAAGGAAGTATTTTTTCAGATGACTTTGCTCGATGAAACAAAGTACCTGTAAAAAAATTATTCTGTCTTCACAGAGTGCCCATCTTAAAATAATAGTTGACTTTACACAGACATGATTAATCATTTAGAACTCACTTAAATGAATAACAACAGAAAATTTCCAAGATAGATCATCAAATACACCAGACCTTTAGCAGTAGCAAAAAACTAAACAAGTGCATCTTAGTAGCTTTTTGTTAGTTCGATCAATTGAAATTGATGATATTACAACACTAGAATGAAAATTTAAAGAATGTTGGGAAAAGAGAAATTATACAGCAATAGCGTTCTAGCAAACAGTCCAGGTGAAAAGGTGAAGATGATTGAGATAGCTCAAAAAACATGGGTGCCTAAAAAAAAATGCGAAAAAGCCAGAAAACCAAACAAAACAAATGTCTACTTCACAGCAATCCTCTTTAAAAGCCCCAATATACCCGAAATGGTAATGAAATGCACTAATAATAATTTATCACAAACATGCACATGGACACCCAGACTATGCTTTTGCATGGAATTGTAGTATTGTACAGAAATATATTCCGTTCCACCAGGTTAAGGCTGATAGACAAACCCCTTTTTTTGGTTTCTTGATATATAGTCTTTCTCCCTTCAACACTTTCCTTTCTTTTCTTTTTCTTTATTATTTTTCCCGATAACACACCTTTGTTGATATGGCACTGTAGCCAACAGATGGCATGGGGACTCACAGAACAGTATGATAATAGCATCTAACCATGGTTATATTTGAAGGTTTATGATTTCAAGCATATAGCACATACATGGCGATGTGCTAGAGATACCGCAGTCACATATAAAGTAGCCAAACTACCATGTGTCCAATGAATAAGCACTTTAATGATTTAACAAAACAACACATACTTGGAATTTAATTATTATCTTGTGTATCTCCACATGTATAAAATGCATTACAAAGTTGTAGTTCCTAGAAATTTCTAAAGATTGATGTGCATCTTTATACACATTTAACATATTTATTCTCACAGCTTATTGCATCAACCCAGACAAGGGGGATGCTTGGTTAGTAGGGAACAACTGTTCCCTCTGCAGTATAAGAACAATGACATCAATGAACTATAAAACTGTAGCATTACTGACGGTCATCACGACCCTTATATCTCAGAAGTCAATTTTTTTTTCTTCCAAAACTATTAATTTGATAATCAGGTAAGCCATTTTGCAGGTTATAGAAACCAGCCAGTATTCTATTGCCAAAGAAGACAAAAAAATAATAACACAAAACCCTTGGTAGAAGAGGTAACAAAGGACCCTACCAATCACCGGCCAAAGAAAAAACAAACCTGGATATGTTTCAAGCACTTTCTATATCCAATTCTATTCATGAGAACAAGTGAGATCAAAATCAGATCCACGTTTATGTTCACCGCCTGAGATGTTGCTTCAAAAAATTAACTGGAAAAGAATTTTTTTTCCTTTTTTATTTTAATGATTGGTGAACAGCCCGCACGATTCTAGAGTGCAAATCTTGGAAGGCACTTCAATTGTTTGCAATGCCCAAACAAATTTCCTGAAAGGTCAGAGGAAATTATGATATCTGATTGAGAAAGTGTCATCCTGCTGCCACCCGCTACTGGGAGCCGATCCATTGCAGCGGCAGAAACACAAATATTCAGAGGGGACACATGATTTGCTAAGCCTCAACACATTTTCCCCCATTTGCCAGATCATTCATCCTCCTACTATCAAACCAGTCTTCCCTTGTCTTACCCCAGCTTCAGATCTAATCTGCTGGCTTCTTTAATTTACAGCCCTGATCTCCCTCTCAGACACACGAACACCCACACAAGAAGCCGTAGTTGCAGCAAAATTTCTCAAATCAAACACGAAAATCCAAATCCGTCCAAGGTGAAGCGAAAAAGCGACCAAGATTCAATTTTTACCCCAGGAGAAGAGCGAAAACATCGAACCCTAGCGAAAATAAAAGGAATCAAGAAGCAAACCTTCCACAACAGAGGACTAATGTCGGGATGAAATAAAATTATATAAGAATTCCCAGAATTACCACACCGAATCGGTCCACGATTTCACATACCTGCAATCTCCGAACGAAATCCTCCGCAAAGCCACTAATTGCGTCAAACGCGACTCTTTTTGGCTTGGGAGAACCAAGAGTCTACTCAAGAAAGAGATCGAACGGCTCCACGGGAACTGGAGAGACTGACCGAACTGAAAGGAGGAGGACCGTCCTCTCGAATAGGAAGCCAACTACAGTTCTTCCTTCGGTAATCCACCGAAGAGGAGGATGAGCGCATCCCACAGCCGAGGGAAGTGGAAAGAGGGGGCGAGAGAGGGAGGACGAGAAGGAGGCCACGTCATCGTAAACGTGTCCGTATGAGCTATATGAGATACACTGTATTCGTCCACCCTATCTGAACACACAAGGTAGACACGAACTTTCATCTAGTCTTGTGGGTCCCGCAGAAACGGCGCTTCTTGATTGGTTAGTTAAATTCGAGGCGTTCTTTCCGGGTATGATTAGGGAGAGGAAAGGAGGCAATGGTGGTAGTTGCGTTGGCCGTCGGTGCTGGCGCGCCAGGGTATGATCCTGCGTCGAACTCCGCCGTACACGTGTCTTTCTGTTGTAGCGGTCGACCATGTGACATCTCACCAGCTCCGCACTCACGCTCGCGTCACGTGGACATGGTCGTGGCACTCGTGACGTCTTGTCGAAAATACCTTTCCTACCCGTTTTCTCCACCTAAAATATTACCTGCTTTCCAATTGGACACGGTGATAATATAAATGAATATTTTAATTTAATAATATTTTTAAAAATATGTTCTTATTATCATTCAATAAAATATAGAATTCAACGACAAGTCAAGAACAATGTTTGTTGACCGAAGGTTTACGTGTTCCTTTCTTCCCCACCTCAAGCTGAGAGAGCGTAGGATCCGTGTGTTTCGACCGAGCAAAGAAACGCAGAAACAGCCTCTCCCGTTGGTAGATAATAGTGGTCCCCACAGAATCAGTTTCTTGTGGGGCTAATGGGTAACGAGAAAGAGACGTTTGTGAGCACATCTTATCAACCAACCGGACTACTAACGCCAAACTCATCAGAGACGAGGTCGTCAAGATACGTCGCCATCTTCCCCTTCGCGATTGCTGCTCCTCTCTGCATCAGACACATCAAAGACACATCCATGGTGGCTCGGGTTTCCTGGGGTCGACGAGATTGGACTCCACAAAGACAAGCGAAGAGCCAATTCCTGCTCTTCTTCTGAGCTGCCTCCTCCATCATATGGTCTCGGCAACTCATGCATGGACCAGTACTTTGATATGGAGAAGCACACCGCCTCGCTCTGCACCTTCATCACGCCTCCTCTCTCCGTCGAGTACCGTCACACGGTCGGCGCCACCTCGGCCGCGAGCCCGGCGCTCACCAGGCACTGCGAGCGGTGGACCTCCACGAACACCTCGGACGCCTCGTCGCGGATGAACTCGTCGCCGACCACGAACACGAACCGCTCCTCCCACCGCAGGTCGTCGGCGCTGCGCTTGGTCCTGGTGCGGAGCTTGTGATCGGAGTGCACCTAGAGCTCGGCGTACGTCTTCCAGCTCCGATCCGGCGGCTTCAGCCTGTGGCCTGACACGAGGGTGACGTGAATGATCGGTATTGGCAGAAAACACAACACTTACACCTCCTGCTGAATCGATATGTAAGTGATAGATAAAAAATAATTTTAATATTCCTTTCATTTTCAACATCTTTATAATATCAACATTTAACGTGTTAAATATATATATATATATATATATATATATATATATATATATACTAGAGGAGTTTTAATCATACATTTTTCAAGTCTCCAACTGATATCAAAATTACTTTCACTCATTGGATACAATTTCTCTATGATGATTATTAGTTTTAATTATTTTAATGTCAAAAGTGCCCATCATCAATTGAAAAGGAAGGATCAATATAACAAAGCTGATTAGCTTGGATGGAAGGCGATGTGGGCTCTTAATACCTATCCTAAAACAAAAATATTCCTTTCTAAACCATTATAGAATAGATTCTATTTATCTCTAAAAAATATATGCCAACATTTTTATTACTCACCTAAATGCATATTCTTTGAATATATACAACGTTCCTAAAACTCAATTTTTCGGTTGCAAGAAAAATTCATCCTCTCATTTTTCATTGACAGCTCTCAACTTCAAGACTTAATCATAATCTATCTTTAGCATTTTTAGTAAAATAGAAATGAGTCGTGGTTTTGCAACCTACGAGCCATAATATCTATAATTTGGAGAAAGATGATGTTAGTAACCCGAGGAATTATTTCCCCTTTCTTCCAACATCAGCTTTAATCCTTCACTAGTTTTCGATTTTATCGACTATGATAGTGCCTTTCTACCTGATTCGGGCTTTGAAGTCACCCATCTTGACCGATCCGAACTCAACTATTCCTACCTTCACATCCAATTGAACGTAGTCTTCCTCCGAAATCATGACATGTCAACCTTTTCTTTTCTTCTTCTTCTCAACTACTTTGGTCAAATTCTCAATTAACATCGCACATGTCGTGACGACGACTCAAATCATATCCTTCCACCGTGACATATTATTTATATATATATATTGTGTATATTGCGATGCCATGTTAGTGATGATTTGTTATAAACGTTGTAACGCTTATAGAACAGAATGAGTCAACGATATGCAGAGAGGAGAGAAACCGTTATAAACAACTGATGACGTAACAAAGAGTTACAAACATTGTAGCAAAGAATGATACATCCTCCGTTATGTGCCTAACTTAAACCATCAACGTGGCAGCGTTGCCGTCTCCGAACGGCCATTACCGGTCGTCAACTCCGGCGTTCTCGCGATGGCTTCGTTGACCACTTCGCTCTGTTATTAGAGACCGAGAGAGAGACAGAGAGAGAGCGAACCAAAGTGAACCGAGCCAATGGGGAACCACACCTCCCGCCGCGGCCACGCCGACGACAGCCAGGAGGCCGGCTCGCGGAGGCACCGGTTCCGCTCTCACTTCCGCGGAGGCAGCAGCGGTAGCGGTGGCGGCGGCGGCGTCGGCCGGGTCCTCCGTCGCCCCATGGAGGACGTTCACGCCACGTACTCCTTCGGTCGCGAGCTCGGCCGCGGCCAGTTCGGCGTCACCCACCTCGTCACGAACAGGGGCACCGGTGAGGTCCTCGCCTGCAAGTCCATCGCCACCCGCAAGCTGACGAACCGGGACGACCTCGAGGACGTCCGCCGCGAGGTGCAGATCATGCACCACCTCACCGGCCACCGCAACATCGTCGAGCTCAGGGGTGCGTTCGAGGACCGACGGTCGGTGAACCTGGTGATGGAGCTGTGCGAGGGCGGCGAGCTCTTCGATCGCATCATCTCCCGGGGGCACTACTCCGAGCGGGCAGCCGCCGCCCTGTGCCGGGAGATCGTGAACGTTGTCCACTGCTGCCACTCCATGGGGGTGATGCACCGCGATCTCAAGCCCGAGAATTTCCTCTTCTTGAACAAGAGGGAGGATTCGCCGCTCAAAGCCACCGATTTTGGCCTCTCCACCTTCTTCAAGCACGGTAATACAGAAAACCCCTCAGTCTCTTCATGCTCCTGTCGTGATCTTGTTTTATTGATAGGATTAATCATCATCAAAATAAGAAACATGATTACTGCATCTATTAAATATTACATGGAAACAAAAATAGATGATTTTGATCTTGGTAATTTTCTTATGTATAAATCTGTTCTTGTTCTTCTTGGTTTGAAGTGTTCCACAAAAAGGCCATTTTTTCCATATAACTCAATAGACACAAATATTACAACGTGGAGTCAGGGAGAAAGCCACATGACACGATGTATCCCCGACCATATAATCTGCGTTCACCATGTCCACTGGGGAAGGTTTGTAGCAATTTGAGACATGATAAGATCTCCAACTAGATGTTGCATGAAGAGGAAGGGATACTCGAAGATCCTATTTGATTCATTCTCTCTAAGATGTGCTAACAGCAAAAGAATGAAATGCCTCCACAGGAGATGTATTCAGGGATGTTCTTGGTAGTGCATATTACATTGCTCCTGAAGTGCTGCGACGGAATTATGGGCCAGAGGCTGACATTTGGAGTGCTGGAGTAATCGTGTACATCCTTCTTGCTGGTGTTCCTCCTTTTTGGGCAGGTGAGGATTTATCAAGGTTGAATTGAATTCAAAATCATTGTCTAGATTATGGAGAATTCAGCTGAAGTTGCTAGTATCATCTCTCCAGAGAATGACGAGGGCATCTTTGCTGCCATATTACATGGACATATTGATTTCTCAGCTGATCCCTGGCCAAATATATCATCTGGTGCTAAAGATCTGGTGAAGAAGATGCTAAGAACCAATCCAAAAGAACGACTCACGGCAGCTGAAATCCTCAGTAAGATTTATAAATTTCAGCTGTTTTATGTGATGAGATTCAAGGCACAAAATCTTATCTGAATCCAAAACTTATCTTATATTGTACTTATTAATATTTTTTCGGATGATCTTGAAAAGCTTCAGTGCCATTCTGTTCTGCTCTCTGCATGCATTTACATTAATTTCTCTGATGCCAAATGTCCCTTTCATGAGATGCTCTGCAACTTCTTACTTTCAAGAATTTAACAATTTTAGCACATCTCCTGCTCCAAAAAATACGATTCTGGAAAACTTCTAAATCACTCATGAAGAACATCAATTCTCTCAGTTTGACCATGAATGACATTACTGCAGAACATCCATGGATCAGAGAAGATGGGGAGGCTCCTGATAAGCCACTTGATCTTGCGGTTTTGACTAGAATGAAGCAGTTTAGGGCCATGAACAAGCTAAAAAAAGTAGCTTTGAAGGTAGTCATAGTTCATTTGATTCAATTTACCCATCTTTCATCTGTTCAGTGTCCATTCTAAATTTTTACCTCATACATTTTGTGTTCAGGTGATAGCAGAAAGCTTGTCAGAGGAAGAAATTATGGGCTTGAAAGAAATGTTCAAATCAATGGACACTGATAATAGTGGTACACTGACTGTTGAAGAACTAAAAGCTGGTCTTCCCAAATTGGGCAATCTTGGTATCAAGATTTCTGAATCTGAAGTTAAGCAGCTGATTGAGGCGGTATGGTTCTTTTCCTCATCTTTCAGCATCCTTTAGCCATTCTTCTTTCATCAGCTTTCCAAAATACTTTCTCGGAAATGGACCTAAATACTCATTCTGATACACATGGTTTGTAAACATAAACAAGAAATTTCAAACAACTTAGTTCATTCAATGGAAGCTATGTGAATTAGTAGAGTGTCAAGAAGCTTGGTAGCCCGAATGGAATTATATGTCAACCATATCACTGATTATTTTCCAACAAAAAAAGGTGTTTACACACACGAGGTTCCCATGTGGGATTCTAGGATCAAAATATGCATCCTCATTATTACAGAGTGATTGTTTCTATATCTCGAGTTTTAATTACTCATGTCATAACAGGAGCAATCTTAGAAAGTAACCATATTTTTGAGAAATAGGATTCCATAAATCTTGTAAACCCTGGAGTTCTTTCTTTAAAGGAAACAAGAGCTATTATCACATTTAAAGAGATAAAAAGGTTAATGGTTTTCTGAATCAACTCTCACATAGTAATGTTGAAGGCTAATCCACTAACCTTTATTTTTCGTTCATCATTTTGATCCAATGTCCAATGCATTAAAAAAATCATGTCCACTAATTCTCTTACTTCAATCAGTTCAACATAAATACAAAAATCTTTCTGCTTAATTTTAAGTCCATCCTCACTTCTTTAAGGGCCCTGAGTGCTTATTCGTTGCTATATCATAACTAAACAAGTAATTGTAATTTCTTTAATGTACTACTCAATCTTACCTTGTCTTCCTACTTTCATGATTCATTCTCATACGTACATTTCTTGTTTCAAGCTTATTTACTAAGACTGTGTACTCTGTCTCAAGTCTGTGCAATATTGCTGAGACAACTACCTGCCTTCATTTGCTGTGAGTTTTTAAGCTTTAAGGAATGAATTCTACACACCGACCTCCAAGAGGGATTGTCTACATTCTATCAAGTGCCCTAGACAAATATATATGTATAAATATTAGTTGCAACTTTCACCTTCAGGTATCTTTAAGTTTAAGAGACTTGTTTTTGCACCAAGGATGTGACCAACTGAACATACCTTTCAGCTATTTCTCAAATTGTCTCCCATCATCCTTTTTCCACTATTGGCTCTGTCAAGGGACAATCTTCCCTTTATCTAGGAGTCGTGATGTCCTTTGATCACCCACATCTTCTTGGTTACCTGCAAGTCAATCCTTCCAGCATCCACTGAAATTTGATTTCCTAATCTATCATGTTTGTTTTGGTTTAGACCTTTATTTTCTATATTGATTTAGCTAAATATTTATTTAAGTATATTAATCGTTTATAATATACTAATTACACTTCCTAGACATGTCTTAAATCAAATTGAACATATATGAAAATGTAAAAAATATAAACAGTAACGCTTTTGCTGAAAAGTTTGTCATTCTCTGAGGCATTGCCGCTGAGAAGGTAAAGTGCACAAGGATCTAACTTGTGTGAGTTGTATTTGATGAAAATGAAAACAAAATGACAATGTCCAGGAAATGTATAGCTATGCTGAAATCTGGATATTGCTCTTATTCTACTTGCAGCAATTAACTTCCACCAATGTGCTTAACAGGCTGATGTGGATGGAAATGGGAGCATTGACTATATGGAATTTATAACAGCAACTATGCATATAAACAAAATGGAAAAAGAAGATCACCTGTTCAAGGCGTTCGAGTATTTTGATAAGGACAAGAGCGGGTAACATCTTGTTTTCATGTTTTAAAGTCGCATTTTGCTAAAAATATAAACTTGATAGCTAAATATTTTCTATTTTTAACTTTATCTAGATACATCACAATTGAGGAATTGGAGCAAGCTCTCACGAAGTACAACATGGGTGATCAACAAACAATCAAGGAGATAATTGCTGAAGTTGATATCAATAATGTAAGTCTCTATGCTCTCATTAAAAACTAGTAAAGTTCAAATTTACATATGACATTTTATAGGGTATCTTTATGCATTTGATGTAGTCCAGTTTGTTTCAAGGATTTGTTATTATCGTTCTTTTAGTTGAGAGCTATGATAATGGAATGCGCTGATACTTATGGGCTGGAAACAAGCACTTTACTTCTAGTGGAAGTAGTGTCTATTTAGAATCTTAGGACATGATCATATAGATTTGTCAGGGACTAGAATGAATAATTCTGATTGTTGATGTTTGATAGACACTGGAAGCCTGTTACACTTCATTTGTTAGTTTCACCTATTGCACATAAAAAATTATGAATTATAAGTGGGATACACAAGGAAATATTGGAAAACTCTCGTTTTGTGAGGGCAATTTGGCAAAATATTCACATGTTGGTTGGTTCGACATGGATTGTAAGATGGCTATTAAATTTAAATTGTTATGGATATGCATATACAATATAGTTACAGGAATCCACCTTCCCCACTTTGGAATTTGATATATAAAGTACATGGATTCAATGATGAAAAAATATTTTTTGTGTACCAATATCAGACAAAATTAATTTGAATTTCTTATATTGATGAAAACATATACTAATCTAGTTTCCATATTGCAATTAAACTTCTCATTCCAACCAGCTCAAATATTTATTTTTTGGTTCACAAACCAAAAGTGCAAAGTGGGTCAATTCAATTTTGGTTTTAGTCAGTTCCTTTGTATGTGATTTTAATCCTAAACCAAATGCCACCTTGCCAGAATCACAGTGTCATAGATGCTTTTATTAGGATTGCAACCAAAGAAGAGTTGGATGCTGCTGAAGATGTGCCAAATTGCTACTCCTCCTGTACTTGTCACCTAAAACTAATTGATTCATGACAAGTGATCTCATAGAGCCCCGAAAGCTAAATGCATGTAAATATAATAACCTTTGGAACCACAAGAAAAAAATATTTCTTCTAACATATATTTTAAGCTACTCAGAACCTGTAGTAGGACTAGTAGGACCAAAAACATTCATACTTCTGAGGGTTTCTAATTTCCTTGAACAGCAGAGTCCAGATATTGCAAGATATTAGGAAATATATAACGTAATAAACAAAAAAAATACAAGAAAAGTAGACCAAACAGATCTAAAAGCAAAATAGCCTAAACTATGTGATAAATATTAGAAAGGGACCTTTTTCTTGTCATGTCAGGTCTCTGACTATTTGGATCAAAATCTAATGATTTTGACAAAACATATTTTACAAAATACACATCCTATTTTAACACTTATCCCAATCTCTTTGTGGTCTAGTAACAGTTGTCACAATTGAAAAATACTGCCAGATCAAATCCCTGATGCAATTAGTTGGATAGTGCTTTCATGGAACAACAACTTAGGGTGCTTTTAGGACCCAAAACTTAGCTCTTAATACATTTGACCAAAAAGAATTTGTGGAACATCCACAAATGTAGAGAGTACACATTCTGACATGTAATTGGATTAGCAGGGATCTCATCAACCAATCTCTTATTTTAATTTTGTGGAAATACTAGTTTAGAATGTGAATTTGGTTTCTTGTATAGTGCATCATTTGCATGTTCTACTGTTTATAAATTTCAATCTGTGACCTGAGTGGTGTAGTATGAGTTTAAGTATCATGCAATGGCCCAAAAGAACAAGGAAAGCAGTTTAAAATTTATAATGTACTTGAGCTTCGACCTTTCTAATTCTGTAACATGCTCTGTTTGCGGTAAGAGTATACTCTTCAAAAGTTTGTGAGGTGAGATACATAGTCACATGCTACAATTATCGACTGACCACAACAAATTTATTCTTTGCTGATTGCCTACCCTACATGTTGACTGAAGGGCGAGAGAATACAAGAAAAGTAGACCAAACAGATCTAAAAGCAAAATAGCCTAAACTATGTGATAAATATTAGAAAGGGACCTTTTTCTTGTCATGTCAGGTCTCTGACTATTTGGATCAAAATCTAATGATTTTGACAAAACATATTTTACAAAATACACATCCTATTTTAACACTTATCCCAATCTCTTGTGGTCTAGTAACAGTTGTCACAATTGAAAAATACTGCCAGATCAAATCCCTGATGCAATTAGTTGGATAGTGCTTTCATGGAACAACAACTTAGGGTGCTTTTAGGACCCAAAACTTAGCTTCTTAATACATTTGACCAAAAAGAATTTGTGGAACATCCACAAATGTAGAGAGTACACATTCTGACATGTAAATTGGATTAGCAGGTATCTCATCACCAATCTCTTATTTTAATTTTGTGGAAATACTAGTTTAGAATGTGAATTTGGTTTCTTGTATAGTGCATCATTTGCATTTCTACTGTTATAAATTTCAATCTGTGACCTGGTGGTGTAGTATGAGTTAAGTATCATGCAATGCCCAAAAAGAACAAGGAAGCAGTTTAAAATTTATATGTAGCTTGAGCTTCGACCTTCTAATTCTGTAACATGCTCTGTTGCGGTAAGAGTAGAACTCTTCAAAAGTTTGTGAGGTGAGATACATAGTCACATGCTACAATTTATCACTGACCACAACAAATTTAATTCTTTGCTGATTGCCTCCCATACATGGTTGACTGAAGGGCGAGATACTGAGATTGGTCATGGAAAAAAGAGAAAAAATATTTTAAAAAGGAGACACGTCGAGCATAGTTTAATGATGAATATTTTGGTTTCAGCAAAATCATTTGTATCAGACACCCTTCACCAATGTAATCACTTTGTACAAATGTTTCAGGATGGTAGAATCAATTATGAGGAGTTCGTCGCAATGATGAGAAATGACAGCTCGGAAGCCATCCACAAGCGTAAATAGAAGTTATCCTCCATTGGGGTTAATTAAACCACTACTGTCATGATAAGGAAAGATGGTTTCAGAGGCAATGCCTTCTATTTTGTATGACCAGAAAGCAAAATGATTTCCTGTATATCTAATACTGATGTGTTGTAGATCTAAATTCTATACTGCAACTCAAGCTCTTTTATCTCTTTCCTTCATTTTTTACTTGGCTCTGTTTGAGTCAGTTTTTTGTTCTTTGAGAGCAAGATTATATTTGTCTAAAATCACCCTCAAATTCTTTGGATTGAAATGCCATTTTGGTTACAGCAATGTCATAAGAACCAAGAACTGAAGATCTTGAGATCATTAGATACAAATGTTTTAAATCTTGTTCCTGTCATTATGTAGTGTTTCTAGAGTTGGACAAAGCACTCTGTTCCTTGAGTTTTGACTTTGGTTTCAGGTCTCACTGTTACTTTCATGTCCTTAGGTCAAGTAAGATGAGATTTGGATCCAAAACTTTAAATGAGTTAGATCTTACCTATGTTTAAAGTCACTAGATGCTTTTCTGATGCATGTATTTCTAAACCGATAAATATACCAAAAACCAATTGATTTCTGTGCATTTATTTGGTTTTTGTTGGCATATTTTTTTTCATAGCCTCAGAATGATTATTTGTTTTTCTTTTTTTTGTTTTATCCAACAGGGAACAAAGATAATACAAAATTACCTTTAAAAATAATGAGTGATTGAGATTAATATCCCTTCAAATCTGATTTTTTTTAAAAAATAACACCTACAATTATAGGAAATAAAAAGCTCCAATACCATGCCAAACAAAAACCCCTGAATGCTTTCTAAAAAACATTTAATATCTAAAAATTGATTTATGATATAATGGCATTAAGATTTCAATTCACATTAGTACCTTATTGCAATTGGATGGCTGATCTTAATGCTCTAGTTGTCTCCTTATTGTATGGTCTTTTTTTAGCTCCAACTCTTTGATTCTTTCCCAATATTTGATACAATCCTTAGAAATAAGAAAAGAGAAAGCTACAGTGTCATAAAGGATAAGTGTGACTAAGAGAAACCCAAAAGAAAATAAAAACATAATAATAATTAATATGAATAATAAGGATAGTAGTAGATAATGAAAAACTTATAAGCGATTTATATGCCTATAGATCCATAAAATACGATCCGATTTGAATTAGTTCATATATACCAATCGCCTTAGATATAAAACGATATGCCAACCATCATTTTTTTTATTTTTTTAATTATTATTATTATTATAAAATATCAATGCATAGGGGTTTCATATGATCTTTTTTTATTTTATTCTTTTATTTATTATTAGTTAAAAATATTGGTGCTTTATTATGAACCTTGTGATGCTCATTCTTTTCCTCTTCTCCACACTCTCTCCTTCCTCTTCCTCCTCCTCTTTCTCCTCTTCTACCATTAGAATTATAATTCTTTGTATATTAAATTTTGAAGGGATACATTTTTTAAACAATAAATATATAAAACTAAAAAAATAATTTGGAGGGCATTAATTTAAATAGGCACTATTTTTAAAGGAGTCACATTTTGTAATTTTTCATTTAACTGAGTTTACATGCTAAAGAATAACTTTGGCTATGATTCCAAAACTAAAGGTTTCTATTTTGATTCCAAAATAGATTCCAAAATACAAACGCCATCCCAATGTTTTTTTATTATTTTAATTAAAAATTTTATAATATAAAATTTATAAATTTATTTTTGATTAATAAAATGGATTTAAAATTATGGAACCGATGATTCAATTTGGAACTAGAAATTATCGATTTTGATTTTCTAAACCTAAAAACCTAAGAACCGGAATCGAACCGGGTCCAATTCGATTTGGAAGTAGTAAACCGTGCGGGCCAGTTCGGTTCCGATTCCAACCTAACTGTGGTTAGGTGTATACAAAACACACGACCATTCTATTTTATGATTCGTTGCTTTTATTTTTCCGTCCGAAATCGGGTGGCGAGTCGGTCGGTGGTGGACGGACAGAGGGATGGGGAGAGCAACGGTGAGAGAGCGATACGAGAAATTAGGGCTGGCCGAGGCCCTCTCGCGTGCCCACGATTACCCGTCGGCGTGCCAAGAGCTGGGCCTCATCCTGCGCCTCGCCTACGCGGATCTCCCCAAGAACCTCCAATCCGTCGTCTTCCAGGATACCCTCTCCGCCTTCCGCTTCCTTCCCGAGTGAGAATCTGTGATATAGGTCTCGCGCATGCAGTACGGAATTCGTTGATCTTAAAGTTCAATTTTGTGCCGTCAAAGATGTTCGTTTTAGGTTTTCGAGAAACCTCGGAAAGGAAGCAATAATTTTGAGTGGGTTATTGGTAACTTGTAGATGTAATTACAGAAATTGTATTCGACAAGATCAATACACAACATGTTTGCTTTGGGAGAGTTAGCATTGACGGTGACCGTAAAACTAAGAGATGGAATAGTTAAGAAATTGGTTGCTAATTTTCAAGTCAAAACTGGGTGCGAGAAAAATCTGTGGGGCTCTGGATTATTCTTTGTGCATGTAGCTTCAGCAATTAGATGTTTACGTTTGTGAATGATTACACTTTCTTGAAAATTTATGTCTCCATTTGATGATTTTAGACATTCTTGTTTAGTAAGCAGTTCTTTTGATAAAAAAAACTGGAGTTTATCTGAATTACGGACATGGATCATTATTTAATTTGAATATTCATAAGAGAAGTGAGTCTGTTGCTCAAATTTGAAATTAATTTTAATAGCTGATTTTCCATTGTCATAGATAAGATTATAAGCAATGAGTGATTATGCTTGTTGTTGACTTTTATGAGGCTTCTCAGCTGGAGGTTTTAGTGATATTGACCAAAGAGAATTGAGATTCACAAAGGGCACAGTCACCTAAGTGATTCTCAAAAAGATACTGAATTGAGTTGGTGTGGAAAAGATGCTTGCTAACCAAAAATTGTTCTCTAGAATATCATCCAGTTTGCTATTCTTGCCAAAATCAACCTTTACATGCTTGGCTAATGTCATTGAACAAATTGAACTTAAAAGAAATCATTTGAGAACACAAAGGATTTGCTTTTTATTTCATGAGACCAATTTCACAGCCAATAACTTATATATTGCAGTCAGTGTCATAGTACAGAGTTGATGTGTCTGTAATACCTTCGAAGCATAGGCCATTCAGTTCAAAAAAATTCTTTATTTACTATGTTATTCTATAGAGATTATTTCTATGATATTGACATTGTGAGAACTACTCCTTAAGACATCTTCATCTCAGGATATTTTGGCTGTTTTGGTGTTTTATTAAGGGGCATTATGATAAAACTTGATTTATGATTTTGATTATAAGATGAAAAGTTTGCAAAGATATATATTTCATGTTTATGTCGGCATGGAAAAATTCATAGTAGTTTTATTCCTACAATCAGTTGTTCTGGAAATATGGAACTTTCAATTGGTTTGTTATCAGTCTGAAGAACTTAATTATAGAAGGTGTTTAGGTAAAAAAGCTGTGCGAAACATTTTGATGTTTGTATTAATTTTATGAAGAGATTAGCATGTGACATAATGGCTCCACAGGCCCTATTAACATATATATATACTGTTCATTCTAATCCATCTTCGTCTAAGCATTTTCATCTTGCTTTGTTGGTAAACACTTATAGGTTTTGTCCATTCAAGAAACAAAAAAGGTATTTCATCTGTACTAATTAACAAAAAAATTGCTGTCCCAAAAGCAAAGGAGAAGTCTTTTCTCAGAAAGAAAATAATAATTTCATGGTTCTAAACTTTTGTTTTTTGATAACCAGATTTGCAAAACTATTTTTTATATGTCATCCATATCTTAGCAGAGATCATATTGGCTCAGTAATTTTTGCGTGATTTTATTTATGCACTTGAACATTTATGCGTGATTGGCCAAATTGAACAGAGTGCAAACAGGACATGGGTTATCTTCAGCCAACGTTCTTCTCCAAGCAGCGGAAGTTGCATTGCCCAAACAAAAAAAGGCACTGGCTGTTTCAGAGTTCAAGCATGCTGCTGTTGCACATAAAAGGCGCTCCAGAGCTCACCATGATGGAGGTAACAGTGACTTAATGGATGGTTAAAATTTTCATGAACGCCAATTGGTTAAATTATTTTTAGCTTGTCATGTATAGGATACTTATGTATGATCATTGATCTGTATGTTGCATGAGAATTGTAGTGAAAATTTTAAAATATTGTTAATTACATTTTATCATTGCTATAGGTAATATTTGACTATCCTGTTTAAATAGACATGCTTTGTGGAAGAGCTCTTGATGTCACAAAATTGGCATCGTTCTTTGGAATTGAAGTGCAGAATCATTCTGGACATCCTACTTAAATTGTTGGCATTCGAGTCCTAAGACTGGATACTGCAAGATTTATGAACAACAAAGTTTAGCAATTAGTTTGGTCTTGTACTTGTCTGATTTAATAAAATATGTGTTTAAATTAGGCATATCTAGATTTCTTTGCATCTAATGAATTTTTTGATCATCTTCACTGTATGTTAGTTTTAGGTCTTTTGGCAATGTGGAGAGATTGATCTTGAAGCATCTTATTGGTACTAGGCTATTAGTTGTACCCTTTTGTCACATTATGGATTAAGATCAAATGGACATGGGAAGTCAGAACTGTCTGGTCCATGAGCATTAGCTTTCTTACATGTAGATGGTTCAAAATCGAAGTCAACAGTTTAATATCATTTATTTTAGAATCTAAATCATTTTGTGTGGTTAAGCTTAACACACGTGCATATATGTTCACTTGTAAAGATGCATATTTAAAGTGTGGTTTTTGAAGGATGTGTCTTGTCTAGTGCCAGTATACCTATATTTAGTTTATTGAGGAATTACTGGGGTGATTAGGACACAGTATTGAGTCCAAGAAAGAGAAATCAAATGTGTCTGGTTTTGTTTTAGCTGTTGAAGCAAAGTTGCAAATGTTATGACAAAGTACTAACTATTAGCCTTATTGAAAACTATTTATTCATGTCAATCATGGATGCTTTAAAATGCTTGTTGTGTTTGTATCAGACTGTTTCTGGAAATATCTTAGGACGTGCATTATTTACACTCATTTATTCATGTCAACTATTTTGTGGTACTGATGCATACCATGTGCTAAAGTATATGTGCTAGTAGATCAATGGCACATATGCAGCATGGGGCCCATAAATCGTTAATTATATTTTAAGGAAGGAAACTCATAGGTGGAAATTCTCTTTTTCCTTGTGAAAATCTAAGCTAAGGTGGTGGCAGTTTTTTTAATAGGCGCTCAAGCGATGCGAGGTGAGGCTCGAGTGCCTCACACAATGTCTGAACAACTCGCTTCACTAAAGCGGTCACTGGGCGCTCGCTTGAGCCCAGGCGTCAGGTGCCTCCAGCGAGTGCCTGAATGAATGTGAGCTCTGGTTCGACTTGAACATGACCTCTAGTTGCCATCACTACCTTGTTCGCTGCTCCATCCCGTCGTTGATGGACAGGTCTGAAGCTTCCTTCGCTGTCATTGCTTTTGTGCGCAGCTCCCCAACTGTAGCTGCTTTGTTTTGGCAATGTGGAGAGATTGATCTTGAAGCATCTTATTGGTACTAGGCTATTAGTTGTACCCTTTTGTCACATTATGGATTAAGATCAAATGGACATGGGAAGTCAGAACTGTCTGGTCCATGAGCATTAGCTTTCTTACATGTAGATGGTTCAAAATCGAAGTCAACAGTTTAATATCATTTATTTTAGAATCTAAATCATTTTGTGTGGTTAAGCTTAACACACGTGCATATATGTTCACTTGTAAAGATGCATATTTAAAGTGTGGTTTTTGAAGGATGTGTCTTGTCTAGTGCCAGTATACCTATATTTAGTTTATTGAGGAATTACTGGGGTGATTAGGACACAGTATTGAGTCCAAGAAAGAGAAATCAAATGTGTCTGGTTTTGTTTTAGCTGTTGAAGCAAAGTTGCAAATGTTATGACAAAGTACTAACTATTAGCCTTATTGAAAACTATTTATTCATGTCAATCATGGATGCTTTAAAATGCTTGTTGTGTTTGTATCAGACTGTTTCTGGAAATATCTTAGGACGTGCATTATTTACACTCATTTATTCATGTCAACTATTTTGTGGTACTGATGCATACCATGTGCTAAAGTATATGTGCTAGTAGATCAATGGCACATATGCAGCATGGGGCCCATAAATCGTTAATTATATTTTAAGGAAGGAAACTCATAGGTGGAAATTCTCTTTTTCCTTGTGAAAATCTAAGCTAAGGTGGTGGCAGTTTTTTTAATAGGCGCTCAAGCGATGCGAGGTGAGGCTCGAGTGCCTCACACAATGTCTGAACAACTCGCTTCACTAAAGCGTCACTTGGGCGCTCGCTTGAGCCCAGGCGTCAGGTGCCTCCAGCGAGTGCCTGAATGAATGTGAGCTCTGGTTCGATTGAACATGACCTCTAGTTTGCCATCACTACCTTTGTTCGCTGCTCCCTCCGTCGTTGATGGACAGGTCTGAAGCTTCCTTCGCTGTCATTGCTTTTGTGCGCAGCTCCCTCCACTGTAGCTGCTTTTGTGTGTAGCTTCCTTCACCGCTGATAGATAGGTCCGAAGCTTCCTCCGCCCCCATCGTCGTCGTCCGAAGCTTTCTCCTCCGCCATTGCCTTCGTACGCAGCTCCCTTCGCCTCCGAGGGACATGTATGAAGCTTCCTCCATTATCGCCGGACTCATCTTAGGCATCCTTCGCCACTGATGCTGTCATCTGTAGGAAGCTGCAAACTTGCCCCCGACGGGCAAGTTGATTCTATCTAACATTATGATTTTTATAACTTCACTAGTTAAAAAAAATCAACAACATACCAATTTGATAAAATTTAAATTAGTTGACCTTGCAGCAATTGGTCCCTCTAATATATAATAGATTTAAATTAACTTCCACAAGAAATATTGGATGAGATTTTATTTGGTAATTATATTTATCAATCGTAATATATTTTTTATATTTTAATATTCTAAAGTGCTTTGCTTCACTCAAGCGGGTGCCTAATGCTTTGGGTGTTTTGGGACTTTGGTGCCTTTTGGCGTCTAGTGCTTTTAAAAACACTGGATGATGGGTAAGCTATGAGGAGATGTGGATATACCTTCTTTGGAACTACTTATTGTCAGTAGCTACCTTCTCTTAGTGGGATCATAACCTATGTGCTTGATTCATGTCATTTGTATTCATGCATCTTGTCTGCTGCTTATTTTAGTACTAGATTATTTACTGTCAATTAATAACATCTTTGACATTTTATTCAAACATGAGGAATTTGCCTTTGGTCAGGAAAATGACCCATATTCTGCAGTTCCTTATGTAAACCTGTGTGGGATATAAAATTTGGTGGCATATGTTGAAAATATGTTTCGCTTATTTACTAGTTTTATACAGTTGGAAGCTGGGTCTTTTATCCTTCCAACCCCCCTAATGGAAAAGAAAGGATTTTACTAATGTGCTTCATGTGATCAACTGACCTTTTGGACTATACTTTCCTTCTTAACAGGTTCTGTCGTCTTACCTTATGATGTTCTTGTTCACATCTTCAGTTTTCTGGATTTGCGGTCTCTAGCATCTGTTGGTTTAGTATGCTGGTATTCTTTTCCCTTGCCACTTATCTACCCAAACAAATTGCCATAATCAGAGAGTTAATATTAGGTTTTATTTCTCTTAGAAGGGCATGGAACTCAGCTGCAATTGATAATGGGTTATGGCAGATGCTGTACAGCAACCTATTTGATAATGATAGCACCTGCACAAGTAAAGAGCAGGACCACAAACTAGTACCTGATGGGAAAGATGTGGTTTTTCATGGAGGCATGGGAGTGGATCCAACAATCAATGTTGACTGGAAGGAGGCAGTTAGAAGAAAATGTGAAGGTAATGGATCTCACATCTTTATAATTTTCTTATGATGTGACTTAATGGCTAGCTTATTCCTGAATACTTGAACAATCACTTTTTACACGTTTCGAGGGAATCATGATATAAATGTGATCTGAATTTCTAAGCTTGTGCAGGCATCAGTCACAGGGTCTTGTGGTGCTTCATGTTTAACTAAATTATCATTGTTTGTACTCAGGTGGTTCTGTTCTCATGTCTACAAATCTTGCAAATTGGTTTTTCTTCTATTTCATGTGGCTTTTAGTTTTGGGTGGTACACTGACGTCTGATGCTTGGTTAAGGGCAATCAGATCTCAGTTACTGTTCCTAATTGAATCCAAAAGGTGAAACCTTGCGAGACACATTTCTGTGATGGGAGGATCATGGTTTCCTAAGCCCTATGTATCAAACCAGATCCAATTGACTAGAAGTTTTCTAAATGATTGGAATACTGCCCTTCTAGATTTTGATTCCGTTGCTTGAATAATGTACCAAATGCGTGAAATAAACTAATTCTGATTCCATTTACAATCTGGTTCTACTTTGATCACTTATAACTGATGGCATACCAAAGGCATTAACTTCTATATTAGCCCTCTGTTCAAACTTAAAGTTGAAACAAAAATTATATTTTTTCAAGATTTTAGTTGTTGATCAATTAAATCCATGTAACTGTTCATGTCTTTTTATTTAATGGTTGTAGCTGCAATGCCTATGAACTAAATTCTAGTAGACAAAAGTTACACTTAACAACTTGTCAGAGAAAAAGAATTTTAAGTAATGATCAATCAACCTTTCTGGCTCCAACGAAGAACAGCAGCACCACTATAATTGTTGACTTTACTATTACATTATTGGTGGTCACAGCTAATGAGTGTCACCAGCAACTTACAATGTGACTTGATACAAGGCTTTTCGTCACTATAAACATTCGAAACTTGGTTGTGATATTTGTTGTTCCTTGCTGTTGTTCATTTTTGCCATCCCTCGTGGTATTCTCCTGATAGTTTTGTCTTATATTCTCGTCTTAATATATCTTACAGTTGCTTAAACTTTCTTTACTTTGCTCCGTATGATTTTAATGTAGGAATGTGAAACCTGTAATATGATCCATGCTTTTGATTTTATCAAGTGCTTTTTAGAAATATCAGCTCCCAATTTTAGTTATTTACTCCAAGTTAAATTCTGTACAGCGGATTCTCTTGTATTATGACTCAGATTATTGAAACATTTATCTGAACAAGCTTTTAGCAGTATAATATGATAGTTGTGGCCATACCTTTTTTTTCATTAACTTCTATGTGAGCTTTCTTTTTCAGCTTCTATGTTATTGTGGATTGTCAATAAAATAGATTGCAATACAATAGAATGCGGCAGAGTTATTGACTAGCTGTGCTCATGAATGCTAATATATTATGTTATGTTGGTAATCAAATTTTTGTTGGAAAAGTTAGACGTATCACGTGTAATAATTTTTCACTATACAGTTTGAATATTACTATTTGTACTTTCTTTATGTTTACTAAACTCTTACTACAGGTGTCTCATCTTGGAAGTTTTTACCAAATCGGGTAGTATGTGGACATTGTCAATCAATAATTTGGTCCAGTGGGATCACATGTCGTACTTCGCATGAGTGTTCAAAGATAGGGAATCAGAAGCTAAACATAAGGCCTATATCACCTTATAAGGTAAGGTGTCTGCTTTTCACCATCTCAACTCTGAAGTCCTTTGCAATGTTTTGGTGAAGTGTATCTTCTTTTTCTCATTTTATGTACTTCATTGTCTTTTGGGCAGTCATGTTTCTAATGTAATAATATAGCCAAATACATTCAAAAAGCTTAATTTTGTTTGATAAGTGCACTTAGTGAAGGAAAAGAAACTTCCTGTCATGCTTTTTTTAGCACATCTTGATTGTACTTTAATTTCATAGTATAAAAAAAAGCTGTTTTGAGTACCATTCTTTAGGCTGTTTAACTATGTCAAGGTTGTATGATGTCAGGTGTTTCTGTAGGTGTAGTACAGATTTCAGGATAAACACGAGTCATAGCTTTACATGTGGGAGCATCATTAGTTCTCCTAACTAGCTGGATGCCAAAACTTGGACCGGAGTATGCTGCCACACAGAATGTTAGCTGTTTTGGTTTAGTAACTTAATCAGGTTTAGCTTTTCCCTGTGGTAGGAAATGAAGGATAATATTAATATTTCTTTCTGAGATAGTATGTTATCGTATCAATTTCATGGCATACTTTTTCTCTGTCACCCACCTGCCAACACATACAATGGTGCACACACACACACACACACCCCCCCCCAACCCAATCAAACACTATACACATGGAACCAACTGGATACAAACTTTTAAGTCTTGATTTCATGTATGATCTTTTGCATCATAATCTTGTACATGCAAAGTTGCTTGCAGTTCAATTGTGTAGCTTCAATCTGCTTGACTTCTTTATGTCAGGTTGTGGAGTACCTGCTGGGTGAGATCGAGTTAGCAGTGATGTCTTCCGATACGGATGACAGCGACTCCGATGGACCCTCGCCAAGCACACAGCATCTTCCCAGATTATGGGCGTACCCAAAGCTTTCTAGCAACAGCTAACACCACCTTTCCATTACTTGCTCCAAGTAATTTATGAAATTGCAAGGATATGAAATTTATGAAAATAATTTTTATGGTGTTTGCTGAGTAAATATTGATGTAATTGCCAGGATGATATGTTGCTTATTCCATCAGAATCCTCCTCTCATGTACAGTAAGCCACTGGACATTGTGCCATACATATTAGCATCTCCCAACTGAGCCACATGTAATGTATAGATATCTGGCAAATCCTTCCTTTCTTATTCTTTTCTTTATTTTATACTCTTATATTTTGATCTTAAGATCTTGTATTGATAAGGAAATGAGTTAGGAACAGCATCATCACCCTCGCCGGAGGGTGGTGGCGAGGCTGGAGGTCTCTATCGTTGGTGACTTCGCCATCTTGTATTACCTCCATCCTCATCCTCCTCGTGCTTGTTGTTTGCTGGATTAGATGGGTCAATGCTGTGTGTATGTGATTCTGTTCTTTGATTCGTGGTGTGTGATGTGAACTCAAAGCCAAGACACCGAGAAGAATAAATCGATATGAATTTTTCTATCAGAAGTATCTCATCAATTGACGTTCGATTCAAATCCATTATCGTGTATTTTTCCTATGCATACCACAAACAATAGGGTGGATAGATAAGTAACTTTGTATTTCAACAAAAATTAGATCACTATATTTAAGAGTGGAAAGATTTTTATTTAGAGGTAAAGGAGATTGATTGAACTATAAATACTTTATATATCTCAATGTTATATACTTTGTTTATAAAGAGACTAAGTAGAAAATAATATATTATTCATATTATTTTAGGAAGATATATAATGTTTTCACAAAGTGAAATGTTTATATTTATTTCTTTAAATGGTAAGCAAAAAATATCGAATCATTTAAATCTTATGTACAATATTTGTTTATTTCTATTTATTGTTGATTATCTTAACTTTTTTTATATTATTCCATATATAAATCCACCTGATTCTTTTAATAGGGAATGTCAATAAATTAATAGAAACGATAGGATTTTCAAAGTGGCATGATTTTTTTTAATAACAAAAGTCACTCGTATAAGTACGACACATCGTATCATTTTACTCTATCATTTAAAAAAAAATTATTTTTTAAACCCTAAAAGTCTATAATTATTCAATCCTCCAACCCTTTTTTACTATTTATTATCATATTTTAAGAACTTTAATATTTCTAAAATACCCCATTAAATTTTGATATAAATACCCCTAACTTACCATTTAATTTCAACATTTTTCCAACTCTTTTCATACAATCATTGACTTCTTCCTCTTCTTTCCTCCTTCTCAATATGAGGATAATTGGAGGGTTGTGGAAAATAAGGATATGATTGATAATTGAGGGATCGTATTTAGTAAAATTATATTTTATTAGTTTTTTAAGGGTTATATGAAACTAAAAGGTTGCCAATAACAAAATTAAGAAAAGAATCAAATGTTGCAGTAAATATGTTCATTGCACGTACTGCAGCAGTACACAGTTGTTGGATGTTTACGATATATATACTTTACATAATAAAGGGAGCAATTAAGTATGCATTATTACAAAGCAGATGCTTTTCTTCTTCCTTCTTTCTTTTGTCTTCCTACATCAGCTAATTAAAGTTGAAGCAACCTCAGAATCCAGTGAGGAACTGAATCTGCTTAAGGAGGGGGCTCAAAGCCTCCATTAGCTTCTCGCATGGATGGTTGTGGATCCCTTCGTATGTGGTCACAACGATGCTCGTATCCTTGGACAGACGTTGGACTTGCTTCTTCACGTTGCATGTGTGGTGAGTGCACCGGTAGTAGCTTCTTCCAATCCATGCAATGATTGATTCATGAGGAGAGAAGAAGAGTTAGATGAGAGTGCAAAAACCTAAATTTCGATGCATATAATAAGCAAAAGAATTGATTGGTATGAGATAAAGCCATTCGTTAATATGCAAAGATATGCATGCAGTGATCTATCTCAGAGGCCAAGTTCCTGAGTTTTATGCTATTAATTCCAATACCATGGATCATCTTGAAGCTGGAAAATTGCTGTCATGTCTCCTCATGTCAGTCTTTTGCAATCATACTTTGTATTAGGCCTACTTTTACCTCTCTATAGATGTAGACAGGTAATTACATTGTTATTGATTCTTATTTTTCCTTAGTTTCACTGTCTTTACTCATTCTAAGATAATTAGAACTTGTATTGCTTCTCCTTTGATTGCCTCTCTCTTCTTTTAGGTTTGTTTTGCTGTGGTATTACTCTATGATATAATTATAATTCAAGTGTTTTCTTGTTGTCTTGCTCCTCCTCCTTCTCTTTCTACATTTCAAGAACAAGGATATAGAAGACATCGACTCACCTGGGATGGACGCTGTTCTTGACCGCTTTCTGGCCGTACTTCCGCCACCGATAGCCGTCGTCGAGGATGTCGTTGGGACTCCTCGTTTGGAAAGCAAACCTCGGCCTGATGACCTTCTTGTTCCTCCCGCCGGCGCCCCTCCCCTTCTCCTTGCCCTCGCTCGCCGCCGGCGCTGGCTGCAGCTGCTGCTGCAGTCCCATCGTGCTCGGTAGAAGCGGCGGATTCCAGTCGACGACACCTGACATCACCCACGGATGAGGGAGCGAAACAGACTGGTCTTGCTGTTGGCACTGAGACCAGCTTGAAGGCGCGAGATGAGGGAAGAAAGGAGAGCAGGGTGGCGCTGCTCCTTCCGAGGATTCCATCGGAGCAACTTCGAAGGTTCAGGGATTGCCGCAGGTGGATTATATATAGGAGAGGAGAAGAGCGTGGGGAGTTGGGAAGAGGTTGGGAAGCGTCAACCACAAGATAGGAGTGGACAAACAGGAGATCTATGGACGCAAGATCCAACGAAGGACAACCAACGACACCCCACCTAACCTCATGTCAGTTCAACTGCCATTACTGCTCCCAATATGGACGGAGCTTCACGGCCACTATACCTCGTCGTTCTCATGTAAACTATAGATATGAGTGTCACGTAGTCCAGGCTTGAGCTTGAAGCCTTGACCACGCATGCACGATAAAGCATGGAGAGATATTAGTTTAGGGCGAGAAACAACTTGGTGACCCAACTTCCGAAGGAAGAAGACAGCAGAGAAGGAAGGCTGCCAGAATGAGATAGTGATTACGTGTCGTTCACCTAAAGCTATCACCTTCATCACGACGACGCAATCAGAACACGAAATGCGTGTTAAACACTCGATATGATCCGCTAAACATTGTTGCTGATGATGTATTCCGAGAAGCCGCTTCTGCCGGTGGATGTATTCCAAGAAGATGATGAAGGGTCCTTTGAGACCATCAATCCTCACTTCGTCTCTTAATCTCCATTCATCTGCTAAGATCAAATCAAATTTTTTGATGTTCATTCAGAATGAGAGAGCAAAGAGTTTTTGACCCTCCATTCTTCAGCATCATAAATATTATTTTTAGTATTAAATCTCAATCTAATTACTTTATTTAACTTACAGTAAATAATATTTATGGAGTTTGTTATTTCAGTTCAAGTTCCTATCATTCATTCGTGGTGTTCAAACCAATTCAAACTGAATCTAATTGGTAGATAGGTCCAAACTAAAATCATTTTAGATCTATCTAACCGAATCAATTCAAGATGGTTAATCTGATTTGGTTAATTTATTTATAATTTCAAGTAATTTAAATATATATATATATATATATAAGAAAATTGATTTGATTCAATTGAATCGAATAGGAATCATGGTCCAATTGGCTCGAGATAATAATATTTATGAAATTATAACATTAAATTCAGGCTAATAGTCTTTGGCCTGATTTGATTAATGAATTTGAACTGACTAAGGGTTTAAAATAGTAAATTCGATCAGACTAATATTTTTAAAATTAAAATCGATCCGATTTGATTTGAATCGAAAAAAATAGTACATACGAATTAGAACCTTTTTATAGTTTTAAAATTAAATTATTGATGAACTGATTTAGATCGAATCAAATTTAGAACGATTTGATCTCAATTTGATTGAGTTTTTCGATTCACCCTAGCTTTGATAAGGTAGTGTATAGTCAATTACCATGTCAAAAAAATAATGGAAATTTGTAAGCTTTGATAGTTCTAATGAACCCAATCTACATAACAATTTCTCCTATTTACTTGTTGTCCATTCTCCTCTTTTTGAATGTGTAAGTGATGAGATACAGAGGACTGCCAAAACCAAGTTCTTCCCAACTTTGTACAATCACATTGTACATTGAGTTGGCTTGGAAAAATTATGTGGGTGTTTGAGGCTCTGTTTTTAGTGGTTAGTGAAAGAATTTTATTTGATCTTATTCATGATACTTTTTTTTTTTAGTTTACACGTAAATATATTGTCTTGTGTTTATGATCATTATCTCATTTTCTTGTTGCTTGTTTGAATGACCTGAGCACTGTAGCTAAAAATCTAACTTGGGCAGTGGTGTGAGAAGAAACAGAGATTTCAGAGCCAGCAGAAGTATGCTTGTCCTCTCGGTCAGACGAGAAACGAGGAAGAGGAAACACAGACAGCGGAGCAGAATCAAAATTTCGTGATAGGTGTTCCACCATTAGATCGCCATGTCTGCCGCCGCTGCGTTGAGGCTGGCCGGCCATGGCGAACGCCAGAACTGGTCCTCGAAGCCGCTTTTCTCGCCTAAGTATCCGGAGCTGACGGCCACCGTATCCATGCCCAAGAACAGAGCATCCTCCTCCTCCTCTTCCTCGGCTTCCTCACCTTGCCTTGGCTGCGGCCTAAGGAGAAGCTCGTCCTCCACGGAGTCGGCGAGGGGAGACGACAGTGGGCTCGGCGGCAGCAGCTGGTCACGGTTATCGCCGTCGGCGGAGGTAGGCGGGGGGAGCTTCGGTCGGGTGCTCCCCGCGAGCGAGTTTCGGATGGTGGGCATGGGGTGGTTGTGCTCCGCCGTGTAGGTGATGAGCAGCATCCCCGGGTCGGCTCTGCTCTGCTCCACCTGCTTCCGTGCTTGGCAGCCTTTGGAGGTGCTGCACCTGTAATATGAACTGCTTCCCGCTCAAAAATGTCAACACCGTCATCCTAAGATCACAACCTGGAAGCAGAAATCGAAGGAAAAGAACGGCCTTTGCAGCTTTACCGTGGATAAGGGGAGCCTTTGATGGGTTTCTGCCCGTACTTCCGCCACGCCCACAGGTCGGATCGGACGCCATGAGCAGCCACTTGACATACTACCTTCTTCTGCTGATTCTTCCTGCAGGTCCAACGTTTCCACATATCAGCAATCCTTCTCCTCCAGAGTTCGAGTCAGAAGGAACGAGACAAGAAAAGGAGAGCAGAGGATGTACCTTCTCGCAGAACGGGGAGCTTGGGAGACCGTACGCTGGGGCTGCCTGCTCTGCCGCTGAGATTGCCGGGGATCACCGACTGCAGGAAGCAGAGGCGGTTCTTGATGGAGTTCCATGGCATAGAAAGGCTTGCAGAGCTCGTGGAGTCCATACGGATAACTCGACGTCCCCACGAACTCGGGGAAGCCAAAAGCCCTCTCCTTCTCGCCGCCGACGTCCCTCTCCTGCAACAGGGAAGGAGGAAAGGGAGAAAACAAGGGATCGTCCACGTCCGCCGCAGTGCCGGCGGAGCATCCTCTTACCACCGCGTAAAGATCCCAGTTATCGTCGCCCATGGAAAAGAAGGAGAGAGAGGCGGGCGGCGTTGACTTGGCTGCCGAGTGATGTGGGTTTCGGATATAAAGAGAGGCCGAGATCTGGCGGAATTTATACTAGATTTGGTGGTGGTGGAGGTCACAGACGCGTGGTGGTGATAAGAATAGGGGGAAGTGGCGACGGATCTCCAGAATCCGGTGATGCCAAGCCCACCACCGGTTGTGGGCTCTGCCAACTTGACTTTACTAACACAAGTCAAAGGAGAGAGAGAGAGAGAGAGAGAGAGAGAGAGAGAGAGAGGGGCCAAAAATCTTAACGTGTGTGTGTGGAATCCGTTCACAATGACAAGTTGACATCACCCTCAGTTCAATGACAAGTTGACATCACCCTCAGAAAAATCTTACGAACAATCCAATCCATCTGCAATCCCTTCCTCTTTTCTTATTCCTAAGCTTATCTACTTGTATCCATGGTCAACTATTTTGATCCACTCACAGTATTTTTCCGGTCCACATACACCTATTCGCTTTCACAGTAAGCCAGAACTGATCTCTCTCTCTCTCTCTCTCCGGCCGCCGTTTGGTAGCTCTTCCTGCGCAGCAGATGGCGATGGATACATGCGTGAGACGGCGGCCATGGAGGTCTCAACGTGGATGTCACAACTAGCTGCTGTTCCCATCACTCCCTGTCGTCGATGTGATCTCTGACAGAGGGACGAAAGCTCGGCTAATTCCCAACGTGAGTCACCATTGAATCCAAAATAACAAGAACGTAGGAGAAGCAAAAGGCCAGTTGCAACTCATTCATCTGTCCATGCCGTTCCCTCTTGTCCTTCCACACCTTGATGTGATACTGCCTTTATCCCATCCATAGGTTTATCCATCAAAAGTGCCCCGCCCACTACTCGTCTTTAGATGGAAAGGTCGTGAAGTCCCACACTACACATGTAGTAACAGTAAGGTACCCATGGCTTTCGCTGTCCTTATGTCAACTAGCTATTACTGTCAAAGATCCATTTGGAGATCAGATATCTTTCTTTCCTTCTTGAACTCTTGCAATTGTATTGAGAGAGCAAAATATGTATCTTTCCTACAAACGTAGAGCTCCAAATGCTGCTATTATTATTGTTGTTGTTACATAACGAAGATGCATTTACGTGTGCAACACGAGAAGCAAATAGCAGCCTCTCTCTCTCTCTCTCTCTCTCAAACACACAGATAGAGACTATGATTATCTCCATTATTGAACACAGCAGGGTGTGGATGAGCTACTTCCAGTGCTGCGGCTCCACACGACGTGGTTCTCCGGCAGGAAGTGGCACACCGGCACCTAGCCGGGCTTCACCTTGAGCACCTTGAAGGCGACGTGGTTGGGGTTCCACGCCTTGGTGTCGGTGTGGCACACCGCCACAGCCTCCGCCACTGCGCTGTCTGCCCCCACTAGGCCCACCCTGTACGCCTTGCTCGTCGCCGTCGTGTGGCAGTAGAATACCGCGTACTTGTATGCTACCGGGTGGCACGCCACCAGTCTGTAGCCGGGCCGCGGCTTCCTTCCGTGATCGTGTACAGCTGTAGCGTCGAGCCCGCCTTGCCGACGGCGGTCGACACCGCCGTGACGTCGGGTGTCCCCAGGCTCGACATGTTGAACTCCACCATGGACTCGAGCGAGGTGGCGCAGAACTGCGCCTCCCCCCTCGTTGCCAGGTTCTCGCACTCTTGAACCGTCTTCTCCATCACCAGTGCTTCTGCTGAACCAGGATTGACGCCGTAGTAGTTAAGAATCTCCGGGAGCTTCACCGACGAGAAGGGTATGGACTCTGCTTCCTTTCGCGGAAGAAAAGCTGCGCCGGTGGTGGTCTTCTTGAATTGTACGCTCATCTTGGAGCCAGACTTAAAGCCCTTCTCCAGGAAGAAGAGGGCGACTTTGGGGTCATCATGGATCTGTCTCTCGGCGGCAGCATATGAGAAGGACAAGCCACTGCTGAAAGGCACCCTGACAACAACGGGCAGCCTCGCCCCCCCCCACCTCGTGGCTGGTGTTCGCGTTCACACCTTCTTCCCCGACATCAACGGTGGTTCCCCCACCGGGCTTCCAGGTGCCCACATGGACGCCGCCCTCGCCGACTTTGACGGTGGCGCCGCCACTATCCCCCTTGGAGTTCACGTTCACGCCTCACATTGGTACCTGACTTCTGCTCATCAGTGACATCTGCAAACATAAGACCAAGCATTTCATTGCTTGTTAGCATCCAAGAAGAGAGGGGAACGACAACAGAGAAGAAACAAAGAGAGACCAGGGTTTATAAGATCACTGATGGCGCTCGGCATGGGAGTGTTGGGGACGACCGAGTTCCAGTCGACCAGCCGAGGAGGCAACGCTGCATGACCGACTACAGCAAGCTGAAACGGAACAGAACACAGAAGAAGATCGAGAGAAAGAAACTTATAAGGCAAAATAAATCGAGAACAGAGGACGTCTAAAGCTCGCTCCACTCACCAAGAACAATGTAAGAAGACAACGGAAGCGATCCATGCAGTCAACCAGCACGAACACCAAGAACTAACACACTCGGTGGACGATGACAAGAAGAAGATTAGCCAGGGTTTTTATAGAAGAGACAGCGTGGTGGAAGAAGCAAAGGAGAGTGGAGAGAGCTCGCTCCACTTAATGGGGGACTGTATCAACCGTCCCCGGACCGATTCAGTGACTGCTGCCTTTGGAAGACGGCAGCTTTCTCCATGATTGACGTAAAATGGCGTGCTTCCACGACGAGGAAGAAGAGAAGGATCCAAGGCCTCGATTTCGAGAAGAACCCGAACAGTGCAGCTCATGTGTTCGATCCCAAACAGCTTGGACGACCAAGATCAGCTCAATCTTGTGCTCGAGAAAACCCTGAACCCTATGGGGCTGCCGACAAGAGAATCCACACCCACGAGGTGTAGTCAATGAGGTGCGATACTGGAAGGACAATTGAATCCAGATTTGGCTTCCATTTGGTCACATTTTAGACCTTGATTTCAATGTGGTTGGGGTCACGTATAGCAGCAGCATGGAATCTAAGCTTCGTTCATCTCAACATAAATGTCACAGTGTGGTTAAAATGGCCAACACAGTAGCTTGATATCATGTAAACACAATGACAGAGAAATAAAAGGAGGTCATGAAGGTGATAATTGCCTCATATAATTTGAGTTCTCCCATGGAACATGGATGTGTGATTATGGTTCCTTAATTACAGTAGATAGTGAGCTGAAATCTACAAATCCAGAGAGAACAGAGCAGGATCGAGCTTCAATTAGAGTGCAGGCAGCAATAATGGCGTTAGACTATTGATGTGGAACAACGATATGGACACTGTAATCTACACCGTCGATCCAAGTGCTCAGCTATTTGCCAAAGATAGCTTCGCATACATCGGCAAACGCCTCGAGGATGGCCTGATAGTGACGAGGGGAGTTGAGGTGGAGGTAAGCGTGGAGGAGCCGCTCCAAGTCGCGAGCTCTGCTCATGCCGCGCTCCACGATCATCTCCGCCATTGAGCTCCTGAAATCGCCGTAAGGGTCGGTGGATCGCTTCACCACCGGGAACCCGGCATTGTCGGTCGCTGCCTCCGGCTTCGTTTCCTTCTCGGACGATGAGATGGAGACCAGCGGCGGCGGTTCTTGGGAATGCTTCACATTTCTCCTTGGCGGGCGCCGGGTGGACTTCATGCTCTTTCTCCTCGTGTTCTTCTTCTTCTTCTTCCTGCTGCTGTGGTAGAATTCAGAGGATTCGGTGGAGAAGCTCTTGGATGAGAACAGAGTCCCTGATTCGTCCTCGTCTTTCTCCTCTTCATCACTGCTGAAGAGATCGTGATGGTTCTCGCTGTCCAAGGAAGAAGAGCTGGTGAATCCATAAGCATCGAACAACACCTTCTTCTGCTTCTTCTTCTTCGTCTTCTTCTTCTTCTTCTTCTTCCTCTCAGAGGCTTCCTTGGTCCGCTGCTTACCTTCAGACGGACTCACAGACTCGATCAGTGCCCTCTTTTCCTTATCATTCTCCTTCTTGTTCATCAAGAAAAAGAGTGGCTTGACACGCCCGACTGGGTCGACGCGGCGGGGTCGGTGGACGTCGGTCGCACGACTGGGGCGGCTGTTGCGGTAGCGGCAATCTGTACAGGGATCAGGGGCGGCCTCTGCAATGGTAGTGGTGGTGGTGCAAGAGGAGCCGAGCAGCATCCAAGTGAGGCGATGCTTCAGCTTGGCGCTGCTGCCTTTATTGTTGGACTTCTCCATTGTTGACTCTTGCTTCGTCTGTGAGCTAAAAACTCTCTGTTATCACTTGTACTGTCTTCCTCCTCCCCCAAGTAGAACAAGAAAAAGAAGGAAGACGAGAATACATTTATAGGAGAACAAAAGCAGTTGAACATTGTATCGTTCTTAATTCATTTGTTTAGTGCCACTACTAATTGTTAAGGTTGGATTCTTATCAGTTCTTCTTATAGTGTGTTGTAGAAGATAAAGGTTCGGAGATGCTCTTATGTTGCCATGCTTTTGTCTTGCTCGATCGCTCGTAGCTGCTTGAGGACAAAAGCAATTATAACACTGATTCTCTCTCTCTCTCTCTCTCTCTCTCTCTCTCTCTCTCTCTCTCTCTGTGGAATGCAGCAAAAGAGAGGGTGGAGAAGAACACTTGACCTTCTTCCTCTGGGAAATAGAACAGTGCATTCACCTCAACAGCCTCAAAAGAATCACCAGAACACCACATGGAAGAAGAAGAAGAAGAAGAAGAAGAAGAAGAAGAAGAAGAAGAAGAGTGATCACGGTAGCACCCGAGGGCTAGGGAAAAGCATACGGCCACCCACTTGCCCACCATTCACGGCTGGTGTCGGCGAAAGGATTGCTTCTCCATGTTCCTGACACACAGCCGTTCTTGGTTAAAGTGAGCTAGTGATTGAGTCTTGGGTGGAGGCGAAAGCGTTGGTCTCTTGCGACTTGGCTCCTTCCGTCACAGGCGCAGCTCATCGATCAGAGATCGTCTTACCCGTGCATGTGACCTGGCTACTTCTCCTCATCACAATGACCATTCTTGTTTGGAGCCACATGACGAGCTAGTAATGCTCAACAATGGCGTTTAGCCAATGTAGGCATCTCATTTAACCTTTAATACCGTGGTTAGGCTACTGCAAGACTTGCAAGGATGTTTCTGAGACAAGAATCACATTTGGCTGCTTTCAACTCTTCAACTTTCTAATCCGTATAGGATTCAAAAGCCCTCTACTTGGGAAGCTTTTTTTATCATTTTGTAATAGACCTCCAAAAAGTGCCTCAGATTCTTTTCTAATTAAAATAAACGAAATAATAGAATGGATATTAATTTTACTGTGAAAATTATCCCTTAAACAAAACTCAATCTAATTATCAATAATATAAACAATATTTATCAAGGAATTAACATATTATGGACATGACAAGTGCCAAACGTAGGTCAATATGGTTTGGGCTTGGCCCAATAACTATTCGGGCCGGATCAGTTAGTTGGATCTGGCTATAAGAGATGGATCCAGTAACGAAGGGAAACATCTACTGGAGATAGGGGGCGATGGAGGAGAGGGGCACGGTGCTCCGCGAGGCCGCGGCGGAGGCCGCCTCCTTCGTTCCGCCGAGGCTGGAGGACGCTGGGCTCAAGGACTGCGCGCCCTTGGGGGGGATTCCGTAATGGAGGCCTTCGCCCGAGCCGCCGTCTCCCCAGTTCCCACCCGCATCGGGGAGGACGGCATCGACGAGGGCCACGGAGAGGCCCTCCGACGAAGACGACGGTGTATTAGTTCTTGGCTGGGAGGCTTACGATTTGGAAGGGCAGAAGAACGAGGAGGCTTCCGATTTCTTCCGATCTGGAAGAAATAGATACCGCCTGATCTGGCTTCTAATTCTGTTCGTCGAAAGGTCAGATCCAATGTCTCAAAGCTTACTCACGGATGTCTCATCAACATTGAGCGAAATTTGACATTATTTTTTCTAGGGTTTGTTCTTTCTCTTAATTGATTGATTATGTTTATAAATCTTTACGGTGCAATGTCCTTCCAATTGTCACAAATATAGGAAGAAGACAAAGAAGATAATGAACGAACAAGATCGGGGTATTATGGTATTGTTGGGAAACTGAGTCCTACAAAGTTATTTAGGTAATACCAACTCGATTTTTGTTGATACTTTGTTCTAAGTTATGAGATTAGGGTTCAAAAGATTACGTAAGCAATAAAGAAAATCTTGATTGCTTGTCAAGAACCTGCACAGATCTTTTGGCGACCATGACTGGTGTGCGGTTACAATCTCTATACTTGTAGGGGTGAGGCTGTATAGACCTTGCATCAATTATCCATGTATACATGGCACCCTCTTTTTGGCTGGGTGCGGAAGCCCCATCAAGTCCCTATTTCTTTTCTTCTCAAAGTTAGACTTAGATCGACAATTCAATCCTGATTTCATTGCGGTGACTCAGTCCACTGGTCACCAAATACTTGTTTAGTCCAAAAATAGTGTTGCCTTTTTTTATTCTTTTCTGGAAGCTTGTTAAAGAAAAAAAAGATAATTTCTTCTTGTGACGAAGTATCTCATTTCTTCATCTCCTTGACTTGATAGAGTTACTAAGAAAAGTTTGGTTATTCGTGGTAAATATGCTATCGACTTTTTAACTAAGAATCAACCAACCAATTAATTTACCTCCTTTCCATTAACTTTACAAATCTATCTCATTCTAGCATTTTAGCAAAATTAAACTTGTCTACAAGAGTACTGGGGAAAATCCTGAATACTTAATGGAAGGGTCGATGGTTATGTTAATGATAATGATAATGATTTGTATAGTGTGACTGATGTACCCAAAGTGGACAAGCAAATGCTATTGGCACCCACAACCAAGGTTTAAAATTTGGTCCAGTTTTGATGCCACTTGCAGCCTAAACCAGTACAGGATTGGTACAGATCTGACATACTGGCACTATAACCTGGTACCATCTAGACCAGAAGATAATGAGGAATTTTTTTTTTTTTTTGTAGCATATTATTAGGAGGAGACGACAGTGACTAGTGTCGTCAAAGGCGCTGGGCGCTAAATGACACTAAGGTATTAAAACACCTTAGATGCTAGGCGCTCGCTCGAGTGAAGTAGCATACTCTCGAATATTAAAATTAAAAAAGTATTGATAAAAAATGACATAGAAGGAGGATGGAGAGGGGTCGCCATCAGCTGAGAGGGGAGCAAGGAGCTATCCGAGGAGAAGGGGAGGGGGCTGTTGGGTATGGGAGGTGGGTTGCTCTCGGTTGGGTGGTTGTCGATTGGGAGGGAAAGGAGGAAGGAGAGGGGGCTGTTAGGGTTCAAGAGTTGGGAGGGGAGGTATCAGGGAGGAGGAGGAGGTTGTCGAGGAAGCTTGGGAGGAGGGGGGAGAGCTAAGGGAAGGTTGTTGGCGGTGTGAGGAGGACAATAGGGGGAGGGTTGCAGCAAAAGGGGGGAAGATGTTGGTGACAGAGGGGGAGAGGTAGTGGAAGAATCCTAATGAAGAAAGGGGGGCAGCGGTAGAAGACGAGGCAGTCGAGCTTTGGGAAAGCTCTCAGGTTTCAAGAAAGCTCGGGTGACAAGGGGATGTAGGCAACTGTGATGAAGGAAGAGGGAAAGGGGTGCTGTTGGGGTCCGGGAGGAAGAGCTCGTCGGAGGTAGATGTTGTCATCTTTTATTGATGAAGAGGAAGATGTCGTCACCACTGTTTGCTGACAGAGAGGAAGACAATGATCACACTCTTCTATTCCTCAATTGGGATTCTGATGGGGGTAGGGGCTCATACGTTTGCACGGGGAGAGGGGGGTTGGGTTGAAGAGGTGTTGATCTAGTTTGACCGAACTAGAATTAATGAATAGGCTCGACCCAAACTTGATTTCACTCAGGTGGGCACTTGGCCATATGTTCGCACAGCGGGAGGGGGGTTAAGTTGAAGAGGTGTTGAACTAGTTTGAGCGAACTAGAATTAATGAATAGGCTCGACCCAAACTTGATTTCACTTAGGTGGGCACTTGGCCTGCCCAGTGGTGCTTCGGCCTAGGCATGCTTCCGGACTGCACCCAATTGAAGGCGCCTACTTGGACCAGTTAACAAGTGCTTAGGCCTCGCCTCACCTCACTTGGGTGCCAAGACGAGCGCCCGAGTGTGTTGACTTCACTGATAGTGAAGTGGGGAGGGGACCTAAGAGGAGGGGGGAGAGAGTGCGTTAGAGAAAGTAGCGATTCCACACTTCCTGTGCATGGAGAAGAGGGCGGGCTTGCGTTCGTGAGCCCTAATTGATGGGAAAACTATTTTTTACTGCCCGAAACATGCTTGGATTGGTATGTACCTTTTGTTTTATACCAGTTTGCATGAAACGTCATTCAATGTTTTAAACCATTACAACAAGATTGATTACAACATCATGACTTTCCCATTCATTGTTGAACACAAAAAAATGTTAGGATATGTAGTTTGGTTTCCACTTTGATAAGATTTATAGCCTAGAGGTGGCATAATGCACCATGATTAGTCCCAAATAGACAAATTTAATGAATATAGTTATGGCTGACATGTCAGGAGAATTACAAAACTGGACTGACATAATTCATCTTCTATTAATCAAGATTATATAATAAGCACAGTCAGTAATTTGTTGTCTGCATCTCAAGAAAATAGTGGACCTCATCTTCAAATTTCAATTGATTCTTGAGTCTCATTGGTGACCAGTGCTATGTAAGGTAGACCTGAGGAGAGGATACTGATTCAGCTCCTCGTTCAGTATGCAGTTCATAATATCCCTCGCATTGGAACCTTGATTAGGTAGAGCCTATTACTTTTTTATTGCTTATTGTTGGCAAAAAGAGATTGCATATAAGATTAATTCCTGAATTAGCTTCACCTCTTTCTGCATAGTTTTATGTTAATTTGACATGAATTTCTGTAATATATGATATGCTAGAATAATTGTGATGTTCATTTGACTTTTTTACATCATACGTAACACAGGATATCTCTCTAATTCTTTGTTGTTTCCGGACAGGGGACTTCGGGATAAGCTATTGACATTTGCAACTAACTTCATCATGTTTGCCTTAGATAAAACTTAATGATTAAGATGTCAATACATGCTGCATTGATAGCAATTCATTGATATAAGTTAATCTAAGATGTCAAAACATAATGATTAGAATACATTTCACATTGAAAGCTGATCATGACCTGTGAAACAGGAACCCTAAGTTTGTTGGTTGGAGCCATGGAGGTGACGATAGAATTCAGATATGAGTGGTATGTACGCAGATAGAACAGATTGCGTTCATATATAAGTGATTTTTCTCTTAGATTTTGTTGAGATGTAAAGAACTCACTTCATATTTTATATATATATATATATATATATATATATATATATATATATATATATATATATACATACATATATATACACACATTTATTGATACATCTTAGCTTTTGTATACACATACATTTATTAATACACTGTTGATTACCTTATTTTTCTGACCGAACAGTTTGTTGCCCAGGTGATGTGATGTATTGATCATTCCTTTCTCATAAGAAACAAACAGGAAGTTCTGATTACGTGATAGGGCCATGCTTGAATATCTGATAGATGTTTTAGAGAGTTTCTCTTTTTTTTTCCGCAAGCGGTCATAGTAAGGAGGCAATGATTCCAAGATTCATAATATAGTCACATAAAACAACATATAATATGGAAAATTTAATAACTCCTAATGGATATATATATATGTATATGTATGTATACATATATACACACACATGTATATGTATATGTCACACACACGCGCGCGCGCGCGCGCACACACACACACACACACACACACACATACACACACACACATATAGTGATTTCTGGGCTTCCTTTCATTGAGTTTTCCTTGCACCACTCTCTTATGGGCAAAAGTGAATCACTCTTTGATTCTGCTAGCAACATTCATAAAAAGCTGGTAATGCAGAACCTTAGATTCTGAGTTACTCAGTCTTCAGTCTTTCCTCAAGTATGTATTTTTCTGGTGCAGGTGGAGTTGGTTTTTTCAAACATGGTCAGGAGGGTGGAACAGCATGACCAAATGGGTTCTGAAAGCCTCTGAAAGTATGAACACAGCGGCAAAAACAGCAGTTCGGATTATGAATAGTTCTTGTTTGTCGGTGCGCCCTTACAGATCTGTTCAAAGAAGTGTCTCACAAGGCTGCAGCTGTTTCTGGTTGTCAGGATAAGAGGAGTATGTACCTTTTCGCATTGTAGATATGCCTTGTTACCCGAGCTACAGCCTCCATGTTGGATATCTGTCTACTTGTTTATATGAGCAGCCACAAGAATTCAGGGGATTGGACAACCCAAAATATGTGCTCAAGAACTTGGGACTTAATGTAGAACCGATGTTGCATCAAAATGGTATATGTTAAAGAAGGACAACTGACATGCAGTGTTCATCCCAACCTTCTGATTTAGTATTATAATTGAGAAATACTTTATTTATGTGATGTCTTTTGTTTTTTTTTTTTAAATTTGCAGCGCCACTTGATGCATTATACCTCACCTGAGAAGACCGTCACATGAAGTGAAAGAGCAACAGGTACATAAAGCATCGTGATGATGATTAGAAGCCTTGACCTCAAGCAAGGAACTGGCATTCGAGGCCATCTGATTACCTGGTTGGGTGTGTGTGATTAAGATGTGCGGTTAGAGGGACTGAAGCATGACAAACAAGCCTTGCTGCCTTAGCTGAGATCAGAAACAGTGACTCCTAGGCATAATGTGATAGGCTATCGTGGGAGAATTTCATGGTGTGCTATGGTCTTTGACTCTCTCTCTCTCTCTCTCTCTCTCTCTCTCTCTCTCTCTCTCTCTCTCTCTCTCTTTTTGTGTTTTTGGATGTTTTCAAGTTTTTTCTCATATGTAATATTCACAGGGTGTGCATTGTCGACACTAATTTTGCTTTTGACATTGTTTTTGTATTCTATTTCTATTTCGTAAAACTCAGAAATATGGTAAGTTAAATCAGTGTTGCGCCAAAGGAAGATAGTTAAAACAATTATGTTTTGGTGTGTTATAGGTTGGTTGTGGCATTTGGCTGTCTTAGTAACTTGGACAATCAGATTCGTCTGGCTCTTGGATATGTTTGAGAGGTGTATAATTTCTTTATTCTGTTCGACAAACTTATCCTGAATTTAATTGATTTTATCTAATTCGTACAGTATTCTTATATGTTCATTTACAAAAGGGTTAGTCTTCCCATTATTCTGTTGATTTAGTTGATTCTGTTTGATATGTTATGGTCCCTCGGAAAACAGAAGATAGATTAGCGTTTAATTGGGGATCCATAAGCAGTTATTTCAGTAAATATTGTTTTAATAAATATTTGATAGATAATATAAATTACGTTAAACATTGGCTTTTGCCTTTTAGCTCTTTTTACAACCTAAGCGCTCTTCTTCCATAAGAGTAAAGAATTAATTACTCTATGAAAGTCTCATTTTTAAAATATCATTGTGTTGTCATGCCTATGGTTTTACTATTCATCGTCTTGCATCTGCGTCCCTTTCTTTGTGATCAGTAGATCTGTCTCTATGGCATTATGATACTCCTTTGATTCTATCTCCATTCTAACCAACGTTTGGTTTTGGGTAGTTGAGTCTCTTTAGACTTGTTGCTTCCTTACTCCTTTGACCACCTACTTCAACACCTCTATATTCTCTGAGCAATTCCTTTTAGTTGATGGAAAAATAGATTGCAACTCTCATGCATGGTTTTTGTTATCATGTTGTAGGGCTCATGTTGATTTTATTTTTCTTTGTATCGTTGGGAGTAACATTTTTTTATTTGGACTTGTCCTATAACTTGCTTGGCTCCTTTAAGCAAATATGAGATCTAGAGCAGTCCAATTCTCCAACTGCTCTGATCATACATCTATATGATCAAGTCTCTCCCATAGGATTCACTAGTACTTGTACTCGGAATTCCCCCTCAGTGGTACACAATCCCTATATGTTGATAACCAAGACTTTCATTGGATACAAAATTTGATGCACGAACAAAAGATCAACCTTTATGGTACCATAGCATTCACTATTTGAATCCATAGTATTTCTTATCGTCATGTTGTTCACTAAAATAGAGCTCCCAATAGCTCTCAATCATACCTCTATATGATCAAGTCTCTCGTATGACATCTCTCATGTGTGTCGCATTGTCTCGAACTATTCTACCATAATCTACTACACCATATTGTCTCATAGTGATATATCCACTATGTTATGATCTTTGTGAAATGAACTCGGACTGTGATCTCTCCATATGTGGCCTCTGCCAACATATCCTAGGGCTTCTGCCATATCTAATTGTGTTCGCTCTTTTAACAATTGACTTTTGTTCACTCACTCTCTAAGCACACTTGGATGAAATATAGCTTTAGGATAGTCTATTGCTTAACAACTCTCGAAGTCCATTGACTTCATTGAAATTAGTGTATTGTTGTATAGATCCTAGGCCTCTACCCCCTAACATAATCTCCATTATGCACCATTTCCTTTACGACAATTTGAATGATAGCACTACAACATATTCTTCAAGAGTATCCGCCTCTACATTCTCTTGCCTCATGTCAAGACCTTTTAACTCCAACTTTGCCTCCGCAAGTTGAGTCGCTTTAGTTTCTTTGTCAAATGCTTCGTCAAGATAATGTGCATGTGCCTCGAAGCTCCCTTTGACTTTAATACCATACAGATTGAGTCTGCTCCATTAGAATAAGAGACCTATAGAATGACATGATCTCGTTCTTACCTTTGCAAGAGTTCACGTTCTTATCGTTATCTAATGAAAGCTTCATTCCTCTGCTCCATATTCTATCTTCTATGTCAACTCTTTTCATGTGGCTTGGACACTTCAATAAGCTCCACCCAAGTTGTTCCACTCCTCGATTTGCATTGAATTAATGGTGGCCTTCGTGCCCACCATTCCATAAGTTAGCCCTCCGTTAAGTTCGATCTTCACATCAACTCTAAGTGTGCCTTAGTTTGGTATTATTTTGGGTTGCTCTTCAATTGAATCTCACAATACATCCACCAATGTATTACCTCATGTGAGATCATACAATGATTCATCGTTGCTCACTTGGTTTGTTGAGCTTTGTGGTGTTGTTGTCTTAAGGTAACTCTCCTAAACATATGCAATCCATTATATATAATTCTTCCTTTGGAGAACTAAGCTTATCCCTCTTAGATATCTGTTCCATTGGAGTAATTTTTTTCTTCACATTCTTTCCTCTAAAAGTTTTGGAGATAATCATCCTCTTGAACTACTTCACCTTATTCAACAAACTATACATTGTTTTGCCCCATGAATGCACTAGATTGTAACTCTTTGCCAATATTTACTATACCCTCTTAACGCCTAGTAATATCTTGAACTTGGTACACACTTTAGTCTCATATAGACATATCTTTTTGATGCCAAAGAGAAAGTTTCAATGCTCTATGTCATCAAGTTTCAATCGCATGGGGAAGGTCATGGATAATCCATCGTTTGCATACAAGCCCTTGTATTAGCATTAAATTTTTTGAGTTAGTAATGTCCCTCACCTTTGTGAGCTTTGCATAACTTTTTCATTCGCTGAACAACCCATTCTACCTTCTATGGTCTCATCATTTGTCAAGTGTCTTGCTTGCCTTGAGTATTATCAAATTTGGTTGCCAACGTCGAGTCATAGCTTAAACTCAATCATCCCAACCTTTATGTACGACCCATTCTTTCTAGCTCGTATATCCTTGTGGTGTCTCTTACGCGAAAGGTTAGTAATTCCTCTAAATGAAAAATCTTGAATGCTCGTTCTTCTAAGCAACTTCTTCTCCTGTGTCTTTATACTTGTTTCCCATAAACGGTCGCATGTGTTGGCTACCCTCAATGCAGCCTTGCTAGGTTTCCCACATTTGCATGACAAGTGTTTCTAGGTGTACTTATCTCGCTCTAATACTATTTGTCATGGACTTAGCTGGTTTTGTCTAAGTCATGCAGTGCCTTTATGTGTTCCTCCGCAAAGAGCCAACCTCCCTGAAACATTTTATTGTCCCTTTAGGACTTGCAAAAGAGAAGACAAGTTAGATAAAACGTTTAACTCAAGATCCATAAGTAATCATTACAGTAAATATTTGATTAAATAATATAAATTATAAATACAAACTTCGCAAGCTCTGAACGGTTGCATGACAAAAGATTCAAGGTGATTTGTCGTGATCAAAAGTTTCTATAAATATTCATATGACACTACTATAGAATAAGGCAATAAACCAATCCTAAACACTACCCTAAAGGCTCATCCAACCATATACCATCCGGATAGCTCCTAGGTGTTATGTTGTTTGAAACTCTGTACCTCTCTACGAAACCTTCAAAATGACCCTTTATATAATTTATTTATGAACAGTTTTACTTACGACTATATCATATTTATAATTTTATCATGCTAAATAAATATTGGGTTTACATATACCTTTGAATATTTTCTTTTTATTCAAACTTTCGTATAGCCTATGATTTCTTTTTTTTTAAATCTTTTTATACACGATGGTGATAAATTATTCATATGTTTGTCCTCCTAATTTATTTTTTTCTCTATAAATATCTGTAGTGGGCTATGTTGATCTTTGTGAGTAGATGTAGCTTGGGTGTTAGCATTCCTCGAGCAAAACAGGATCTACGCTTTAACCTGATGCAGTCTACCAAGAAAACATGGATACTTAGCAAAATCAGGACCTGGATTTTTAACCTTGTGCAGTAGTCTACTTAGGAAACCGGGATAGAGAAACCATTAGAAAGGTGAACACGCTATTTTCTCTATATCATCTAGAAGGAAGCTTGTGGAAGAACAGTTCAGATGTTGAAAATATCATCCAGAAGCACAGTTTATGCGTATCCAACAAAATTTGGATGACTTAATCAGTTCTAAATTCTATACACCTTTGAGTGTCTACTGTTAACATCCCATCATACAACAACAACATAGCATTTGCGAATGATAGTGACCCAAGACAATGATATGGTCCATGGCAAGTCTGATCCATGAAACAATTGCTCCTGCTCGGAGTCTGATTTATGTGGCAACACGAGGCATGGTTGCCGACGAGTGCAAACTGCTCTCTTCTTTAGAAATCTCTTCGGCCATCAAGATTTCCATCGACGATTGTCCATCGGAAGGGATGTTCTCTGGCACCCGCAATCTCAGATCTAGCCTAGCGGAGGCTGTCTGTTCCACGGCTGGGAAATCCATGGCTGTTCCTCCGTCAAGTATGCTCACCACATTGGACATCATGGGTCTTCGAGTTGGCGATGGATTGGTGCATGCAAGAGCCACGTTCAAAATCTGCAATGCCTCTTCCTTGGAGTACTCTGAACCCAGGACTGGGTCAACAAGCTCAAGCAGGTTTCCTTGTTCCTGGAGAACATAAGCCTGCAGCCCTCCCATGTAAAGATGTAACAAATAAGCTTTACTGCATTCACATATGATACAGCAAAGGAAAATGCCTAAATAATACTAGATATATGAAAAGAGCACAATGAGATAAGCTAAAGAGAGTATTTTGATGTGATCGCAAGAAATTATTTGATGAGCTTTCAGAAAGAAAGTGATGAGGATGAGCAATTTGGTTCACTTGGTCTGGCACAGGCCGAGCCAGAAAAATTATTCGGACATGTCATACCAGTACATCTCAATTACAAAGGTGAAGGAACATGACATTTTCTTCTGTGTTTCACCTTTGCATGATACAGACCCTCCAATGCATTATCAAACAAAAACAGCATAGTATCGACTGTATAAGTTGAATTTGATTTCTGATCATATTCTGCAAAAATCTCTCTCTAAGAGATGTTTTAATCATCTCTAAAATTGTTGTTTGGCAACCAAATGCCGGTGATCGTGGGAATATTTGGATGGCATTTCAACTTGTATGTGACATTATAATTAAAACAGAGGCTTATAGGAGATGCTTATGGAAAAGAGGGATGTATGTGGATGGTGAACAGCGAGATGGTTGAGAAGAACTGGGTAAGACCAGAAAAAGGAAATCCACATATTTCAAATAGTGTTTGATTTTCGTGGTGCTAGTTGACTGACATGAATTATCTGCAGCAGGGACTCATGGCAGTTCAACAAAAGCGGTACAAGGAAATTGCACAGGTTCAATCCCCACAAAAATTAAGGAAAAAAATGGTGAAGCAAATCTTCTTTTCTAATGTTTGGTATGTCAAAAAAAAACACAAAAGAGAAAAAGGAGAAAATTTTGTGCCTAAATTTGGCCTAAATTCTTTTGTCCACATAAAGAGAGTAATTATGAAAATAATATACTGTGTGGCCATGTGAGAATATATTTTCTCCCTCAACCAACCAACAAATAATCTTTATTTTTTTTCATTAACATTAATTGTTTTCTACAATAGATTATTATTATTTATTTCTTTTACATCCAAAGGAGCCAATCATGTTAGGAAGATGCTTATGGAAAAGAGAAATACATGTAGCTGAACAGCGAGATGAGAAAACCTCTGTGAAGCCAAAATACTCAATTATCTGACAAATATTTTCATTTTCATGGTGCTAGTTTAACAATAAGAATGATTAGTCAAAAGAAATTTTATGGTAGTTTAAACAGGGGTATAAGGATCAACATGAAACTTCTTAACATCAATTGGTTGAATGACATGAACCAAGGAAAAAGTACCTCCAAATAAGATCATTACCTGAGGGATGGTTCAGCGGTTAATTACTTTGCTACTGGATTCGTCAACAAAAGTTCCTCAAGTACTAGCTAAATTTACTTACCCAGTCAAGAAGAAACATGAGGTCTTTCTTTTGCCAATAATTTGTGTTGCAGATTCCACTGACAATTTCTAACAAGACCACACCAAAACTATACACATCTGCTTTGTCCGTCAAGTAACCCCTCAATGCATATTCAGGAGCCATGTATCCCCTGTATGAAGCCAATTGCCATACACTGCTTATCACAACAAACATGTACTGAAACTAGATAAAAAAAAAATTGCTGGTCGTGGGAGAGAATGATAGAATATGTAATCAACTGGATTTACTTGCAAAAACTTAAGACATATAGCTTTCAAGTTGCATCAATATTTGATATCTTAAGAATATGCATTGTCAGAAATTGTAAATTGTCATTTAAGAGACAGAACTTTTAGAAGATGTTCAAAATATAAACCAACATGAGTATAACCCTTATCAAGTTTTTATACAATTTACTAACTATTTGGGTATGATATCTTATGAGAAACATGTCTCGGAAATTATCTTCTTGTGGGGAACAAATGATAAATCTAAAATATGTCTACAGAAAAAGATGAATTAGTAATAAGATAATAATTGGAAGATCTTTTCTACTACATTTCTATTTAATATAATGCATTCCTTTGCTTTGTAACACTTTCTGTCTTCAATGCTAGTATTGAGAGTTAGTACATGCATAATGTCCACATCTTATCCTTTTTATGGTGGTCAGATTGTACTTTATCACGTGGAAGGGTGTGTGACTGACTCATGCTCAACATTATGCATCTGCATGCTTCCTCTTCTAAGAGAGAAAGGTGGAGATTAGTCAACAAAAAAGATAACCACATGTGGAAAATAAATGTGTTCCATGGAGAAAGGAGGTCAAAATGGATCTCTTAGAAACGCAAAAATACCATCATCATGTATCCATCTCACTCGAACAAGTTATGCATGTAATAACTTTTTCCTCCCTGATAAAATGATAGAAAGACAGCAAGAATGAACAGCACCAAAAATCACTCAGAAAACATCGACAGCAACGACGTCCAGGAAAGATTTTTTTCTTCCAGATACTCATAGACTAGTGTTGTAAAATCATTAAAATGCCCTGGCAATCTAGTGATAGTCCTAGTTAGTGCTGTTGGTAAAAATGGTACAATAAAGCCCAAAGATTTTAATAATGCATTAATTAAGCAAGTTATTTTTCTATGTTCTAATCAAGAATTAGCACTTGCTCAAAATATAAACACATCCTACCTTATAGAGGTCATAAGTTATTTCATGATGTTACCCTCCAGATTTAGTAGTCTAGATGGTTGATCCTATGTCTAATTGAATGGCCAGTAACTTCCAGAGATTATGCATATAAAATATAGTTCCTTAACACAATGCACTCACCTTGTTCCTGCTATTCTGGTGCTGATATGTGTATTCTCTTCTTCATCAAGCTTAGCCAAGCCAAAGTCTGATATTTTGGCATTAAAATTTTTATCAAGCAGAATATTGGTTGCTTTGATGTCTCTGTGAACAATCTTTAACCTTGATTCCTCATGGAGATATGCCAAGCCTGTTGCTACACCCAGGCAAATGTTGCACCTTGTCTTCCAATCAAGTCTCGGCCGATTTTGTTCAGAACCTGTTAGTACCTAATTGCTTCTTATATTTTATGACAGAAACATAAACAGCAAGTCACATGGCAGTGTTTCTAAAACCTTACCAAACAGAGCACGGGCAAGACTGTTGTTTTCCATGTACTCATATATTAGCAATAGTTGATTTCCTTCAATGCAACATCCATAGAGTTTTACAAGATTTGGGTGCTGTAATGCAGATATCATGCCTATCTCATTGACAAATTCACGATTCCCTTGCTTTGACTTAGAAGAGAGCTGTTTAACAGCAATTAGTGTACCATCTGGCAGCACACCCTAGACATTGAGTTGCATTACATATCAAAGTTCTATTATGAGAGAAAATTATACAGTTGCTGTTGATAATACATTAACCAACAAGACTAAAAGTCAAGTGGCATTTAACAATATGTATCTGTACCTTGTAAACAGGACCAAACCCTCCTTCGCCTATCTTGTTTGCAATGTCGAAGTTTTTGGTGGCAGCTTTGATTTGCTTATAACTGAAGTATCCAGTAACCAACTCTAGGCGTCTAAGCTCTGCATTCACAGGCAATTTAACACCAGAATTATGCCAATGTCATAGCAAGAAGCAACAGATAAATGACCTTGTTTCCACTTTGACTGCAACCGTTGCGGCCCATTCATATCGTTTTTCAGATCTGTTGCTGAAAAGCCAAACTAATCTCCAAGTATCCAATTAAATCATGATTTTCAGCAAATTAATTTGATAAACAAACAGGTCTCATCTCATTTAATGGCTAACAGATTGACCACTCAGATGGCTAAATGGTTTACAATTTCAATAGCCTGTCAGCTTGAATTGTTGGTTGGAGCTAACAGATTGACCAACCGCTTAGATGCCTTTGATAGCCTGACAGCTTGATTGTTTGTTAGCAGGCATTTTTATGTGTGCAAGCTGTTACCATGTTAACGAAAACATGACTAAATGCATAATAGTGAAATTAGTCTTTGAGAGGAATTATCATACTTTGATGAAGCACCATCAGAGCCACATGTGAGCATAGGGCCATGATATTTCAAGGGTAGACAAGGTTGCCTTGAATAAGACACGGATGAAGGGAAAACAAAGGGCAAAGCTAGAAGTAGGGTTATATCAGGAAACCGTCAATGTGCTGAAGAAAGAGGAAGGCTTATGAGACGGTTGGTGTATGTCTCAGTCTTGTCATCACCAAAAAAATGCAATGCTCAAGCACTTACGGAAATTAATCTCTTGTAAAATTTATGTGATTCATCAAGTTTAGGCTAACTCCATGGTTGATAAACTTTCAGGAAGAATTGATTATGCAAGTAAACATTCTCTTTGCGGAGCAACATCTAGTCTACTCGGAGATACCACTTTTCCCCAACAAAGATTATAACAAAACACAAGAGTTAACCACTGAACTAGCAATCCAAATATAACCTTGAGAAGACAGCATCCACTTCCATTTGGTTAAAATCATTGCATACTTTCTAAGATCTTCAAATATTTTACTAGCAAAATTTACGGTACTCGCTTGCCATACCTAAGCAAAATTATATAATTTATAGAAAAAGAAGTCATTCAAGAACTCATTTTGGATGACTAACACTAAAAACTAAAAATAAGCATTGCTGAGGACCAAGGCAAATCATATTCTGGAGAAAAATTGTGGCAGCTACGATTCAATCATGATGCGTGTCAGGCTTCCTACATTCGAGTTCAAAATAACCTATTTAGAACTATCATTTATATTAGCCGTCAAACTACTTCAATCTTAAGATATTTGCAGTTTGATCCTGAAATTAGTCCCATGACAAGCAGCCTTCACTCACCATTCAGGGTTTCATCATAAAGCAAACCTATAGCAATTAGGTTTTAATTTTTTAATCATCGTTATACCATCCAACCAAAACAAGATAAACCTTGTTGTCAAACATATTATCTTGCTGAGTTGACATTTTGGTTACTTGATGTACTTCCACTAAGTGCATGAGTTATTTTCTATCACATGACGGGATGATATAACAACTAGTTCACTTAACTAATACAACATAAAAGCTTCTAAGATCCAGAGACATATTTTCAAACAAGAACATAAAAAGAAAAGGCCTTCATGATAAACACACGGATAGCTGAATTACCATTATGATCTGGGTTCTTTCTTCTTGAGCGAGCCAAAATTAGGAATATGATCAACACTATTACAACACAAGCAGCAGAAACAATTCCCAAAATAGCCCCAGTAGATAATTTTTGTCGAGAAGCTTCAGTACACCGATCAAGTGAGAAATCTACAAAAATAATGATAAAATGTAACCATAAGCAAACAGATTCAAAATAAAACAGAGGAAACGAGTCAAGAGACATACTTGGGGTGACAGAAATGGCTGATATAAGAGGTCCATAAACACTTCTATGTGGTATGGAATGTGTCCCTTTCCCAGCCCACTGGAAGTGAATTTCCAAAGTGCCATCTGCATCTACATAAGTATCACTGAAGACCTCAATTTTTTCCTTTCCAGTTCCATTAGCTTCTTTTGCAATATTATAGTCTCTCAAAACCTTCTTTCCCTGCATATATTTAAGAAGATATCATAAAAGAATAATTATGTATCTCAGATAAAAAAAAGAAAAAAATAATATAGAGGGATGATGATAAGACAACAATCCATCACCTGTATTGACACATCAAATATACGTTGTCCTAAGCTTGAATAATTTTGGTCATCAGTAAACATTATTTCAGCAAAGTGGAGCTTCACTGTATAGTTACCCTCTTGTAAGCAGAGGCCATAGTATTTAAGGGAGAGAGGACTGAGCCGAGCTGTCTTGTACAACTCTGAATTGGTCATGTTCAATAATGACACATTTTTAGCAATATATTTTTCATCACGATTGTCCACAAAGTCACCCGTGGAGCTGTATGCCCATTTCTCAGTAGAGGCATATTGTGCAGGTCCTAACTGATTTATATCTGCTTCAAATTCATTGCCATCGACAAATGCCTTCTCACCTCCACAATTTATAAACAAGTTGCAATCTGCAAAATTCATGGAAATCAATTTCTTAAAGATTGATTTCTTATATAACCGTTGGTGAAATATATTCTTTTAAGACATTCCAGGCAATCCAAAGAATCCTTTCAGCACCAAAGGGTACTAACTTCTCGCTGTTTCAGAACATGGGAGATTTCGCCTTAAACATGACTTGACCCTATAAAAGGAAGAGCAGCAAGACAGTATGATCTTTTTAGTCACTCGAGGAATATGTAGCAATTCAGTAAGATAATGCAAGAAGGAAGCAGCTCACGAGTTATTATGTGTGGATGAATAACTGGAAACCAGATTCCTGCAAGCAAAATAATTAACTACTGTTGAAGAAATTAAGTACAAGTTACTTTTGTTGGTATCAGGATATTGACTACTTACAGGTTGCCTTGTTGACAATTGGATGGTATAGGTGATCCTGTGAAAGTGTTATAAGAAAGGTCCCTGCTATTAATCTTGTAAGTTGATAGACATTGACTGTAAAAGTGATGTGAACTAAGACAGGAACATATTAAGAACCCTAGAAAGCATCTCATACAGGTTTTTATCGCTTCCCAAGATCCAGTCTGGTATTGTTCCATTAAGCATATTACTTGTAAGGTACCTGTATGGTGAAACACAGACATAAAGGCACGTAGTTTAGCTGCAATAACATGAAAAAGCTACTACTATGGCTCACAATAATATAAAGAAATGATTAGGTAAAATGGTCACAATCACATGTAATTTATTGATCTCCTCAGTATATCGTAGCTGCTTGGAATTGGACCGCTCAAGTTGTTAAAGCTCACATCTCTGTAAGCAAATTACAATATTAAGTCTTTGAATAGGCTCTCAACCCAAAAAATAGGAAACAACAAAAACAGTAAATGCATCTGTTTTATTTGTCCGCATGATTAATAAGGTTGACAAAGTAAAGCTAAAGGTCCATAACTCGACAAACCTAAAAACTTACAAGGTTTTAATAGTAGGCATCTCTGCGATAAAATCAGGAAGTTCACCGGATATAGATAAGTTCCGTAGAACCCTGCACCATTCCAACACTTGCCAATAAATGTGCACAAGGAGCAAGAGAAAAAGAAAAGATTCATGCCTCTGTGGTGCCAGGTGCAATCTGTGTGACCAAGATACTTACAGTCTTTCCATTTTGTTCATATTCTGTAGTGCTGGAAAAGTCTCAAGACCACCTCTCAGATCAGATACCCTCCTAAATAACCAAACTAGATAGATAAATTACAAATGAAAAACAGAATATGCTTAAACTGACAGGAATTTTAAGCATTGAAATGGCTCTTACAACTGTTGAATAGAAGTCAAATTTGAGATGGTGGGAGGAAAAGGCCCCTCCATCAATGTTCCTTGCATGTCTCTGAAAGCAAATAATTTACAAATTCAAGAGATTAATTAGGGCCTGAGATTGATAGAAATTCTGCTTAAAGAAAAGAAGAAAAAAAAGGAGTACTGATCCTCACAGTCTTTGGAGCTTTGTCCAGTTACCAATGAAGCTTGGAATCTTGCCAGAGATTGGATTCCCATCGATTATGCTGTAATCAAGGTGAACATCTTAAGCATATATCAACTGAAGTTCCATTTATCGTAAAAGGCAGTCATGTAGCTTTGTGCAAATGGAAGTTCTAAGTCATTAGATAGCTTCATAGTGACCATAGATGATTAACTAAATGACTGGTCGAAAAGTTATATCACCCACAATTCTTTTAGGTTCGTTAGTTTGCCAAGTGAATCTGGCAACTCCCCATTCAGGTTGTTTGCAGAGAGACGACTGTACAGAGAAAGTAAAAGGAAAGTTAATAAAGAAATAATATAGCCATTCAAAAATGAAGTCAGCAACAATTTTAACTGAAAAAAAGAAAGAACAACCATATAAGCTTTTACTAATTGATTAGTTTTAGAATTCATGAAGCATAAATTATCCGAGGTTTCTTCAAGAACTATGCCCTTGTTACCTGAGATATCAGATTTTGTAAGAGGTTCAGATGATGCTTAACATTCAACTTCCCAACATTTCTTATAACACCTTAAAAGGCTTAAAAAAGTTGCAGTATCTCCATGACTCCAAGAGTTCCAGCTGTTCTTTATGTTTTTTGTGCAATGGAGAAACATTAACCATCCTTCAAATCCAAAGCATAGTTTTCAAAATCAGACATACCAATTGGTACAGACTGACAATTATTAGATGGGCTACCTAGACCATCTAATCTGCACTATCAGCAGAGGGAATAGGAAGACAGTCCTTGAGCAGCAATCTCAGGCTCTTAGGCTCTCAGCCATCTCTTTAGTGTGGCAAGAGGAAATGTCGCTCATTGCACTCAATTAATCCATTGATTACTATCGATAAGCAAGAATCCAAGGAGGATGACAAGGCTTCTCCATCTAATTCTGATCTCCATGAGATTCACAATGATGGCAATGAGCTAAACATTGGACACGCCACAAGTCTAACATCTTAATACCAGATACACAGAGAGGTAGAACATGAACTGAAGAGTGATAATTTCTTCATACCATCAAGAGGATGACCATCAGACCAAATCATCCACCAAATTAGTCTCTAAGAACAAAGACAAGTACAAGGGGAAGACAATTGATGACCTAGAGGAGACAGAGAGAGCTCAGCCAAAATTGAGTTAGGTGGTTCCTTATGATCTTAGCCTTTCTTCCAGCATAGATTTCATGAGCCATAATATGATGTCAATTTCTGATCCTAGTTTGCCGAATTTGAGGCTTCATATAATTTACAGTATTACTATGGTGATGCCAATTATGCTCCACAGCCATCATGGTAGCACTATTTAACACTACTTTCACGTCAACAACCACATCAAAGGACTCAATTTCAGGTACTGGACTCATGTCAGTATGCTGGCACATACTTTGGTACGAAGAAGGGAGCAGGATGTGGATGGAGGAGAAGAGGGGGAGAAGGAGAGGAGGACTGAAAACTAGAGGAGTTTGGAAGTCTTAAAACTTAGCTTTCCAGTTAAGTATTACCCTACAAGGATTTACCATGTCACAATCAAAACTCAAAAAAGATACTACAGAAAAATTGAATTATGTATAGCCCCTTATCGTGTGTTATACAAAGCCTGTATGTAGAGGTTGTTTGCGGCTGCATCATTAACTGCACAGGAAAGATGATACATGTGTGATGCAATTTCTTGAATTCCATAGTAGCATCCATAAATACTGCATCTAAAAATATTTTAAAGGTTACTTGCATCTAGAAGCAAAATTAAACATTAGGCTTGAACCAGTTAATTCCTGCATTTTTCTTCTTTTGATTCAATCAGAGTATTTATATTTGGATTGCTGAAAGATAAAATAACACATATGAGATGTAATTACAAGATATTACACCCTTTTTTCCTGGAACAAAAGAACTCATTTCTCCTCAACAATTCTGAACAATTTTTGTTTTAATATCCATTTGCAAAGACTCAAGTGGCTGAAGTCCTCAGATATTTGCACCTAAGAGCACAGTCAATGCTCCTAAGAACATTTATTCTTAGTTTGATAAAAGTAATAGAGTTTGAGAGGAAGGATCTTACAGGTAATTTAAGTTGATGAGGTTACCAATGGATCCAGGTATCTGACCTTCTAGCTGATTGCAATCCAGTGTACTACATGACAAAATATTCCAGGAAGACTAAGACGGTGAGATAAAGAGAGATAGGGAAAGAGTGAGAGTGTGAGTGTGTGTGTGTAGGAGATAGCAAGAGAGAGAGAGAGAGAGATTGTGTGTACAGTTCTTCAAGGGTAATGATGTTCCCTATCTCGTCTGGAATCTTCCCTGATATGCGATTTCCTAAAAGTGACCTGAAAAAAATAGTTATTCATGCTGTGTTTTCTGCATTGTTTAATTTTTTTTATTTGTCAAACATTCTGTCCTATGGGGAAATACAAGAGAAACAAAGCAAAGAACAAACTCACAAGGTAGTCAGGGGAAGAGAAGCCCATGCAACTGGAATGGATCCGTTTAAATAGTTGCGTGCCAGATCTCTATTAACAAGCAATCAACGATTGATCAAGACATGTCGTTCTATAGCTAATATAAGGACTCTGGTGTTCAATCACTTCATTCAATAATCCAATCTAATACTTACAAGACTTGTATGGAGGTAAGATTGGCAAATTCGTCTGGTAGGACTCCAGTTAAGTTCTGACCCTTTAGCTGTCTGTAAATCTCAAATTGCATGTGTAAACATGAGTTTTGATTAGAAGGAAGGCAATCAAAAGAATATATAAGCAGTGCTAATGAGGTCTACATGCTTGTGACATGACAAACATTGATCGTGGGGCTGCAGGTGCACGTGAGATTGCTGACAACATAAATGAAGGAAGAGGGTTCAATCCATCCTTCAGTTCCACTGCATGGATCCACTGAAAAGTTCCACTCTTTCTTCAACTTGGAGGCAATCACTTTCAGCACATTAACTGGTTCATCACATCACTTCATGTATTATTTCTGTGTACGTAAATGTGCATAGCATATAAAATACATATCTAAACAGAAGCAAGTACTGGCAGAAGCACATAGAATTGGTTGTAATTAGGTGGATCAGCTGAGCATTATGAACGCATGGTCAGAAGGGGTGCATGCAGTTTGACATTTGGGGTTCCAATATCATCAAAACTCAGCTACTTGAGGTGTGAGGTGTTGGTGAAAAGTTAATAAAACCAAACTTGAAGGAAGAAAAAAATTCATCAAATCAATCCTCATTGGACTCCAAGTTTTCTGGAGCAACATGTTCTTAGCTGTAAGAGAGACAGAAACTGTTAAGATAAAATTTCTGCAAGGAGGATCGAGTATGACAAAGAACAATAATGTTGCAACACAGAAGCAGGTCTTCAGGCCCTCACAAGAAGGTAGCAAAAGAACACTGGGAGTCAGAATATGGCAACTCGGTGGATATAAACTATGCAAATTAAAGACAGATATATCTGAGGTACCTAAACACCATAAGCATGCAGCTGTCCTTGAAAAAATATCATAATATTAAACAAATTGGCCAGATCAATATTTGGATATGAACTTAGCGATAGTGTAGAGATTGAATGCCAGAGTTCTGCTAATTAAAAGGGTCAATATAAAAAACAAGGAAAGCTCAGATATAAAAGACCAAACAAAATTTGCAGATGCAATTGTGAGTTGTAAATGTCTACCACCTCCTATTATAAACCTTGATAACGTTGTCATATATGAAGAAATCAAATCAAGAACAGTTCTAAAGCAGGATGCTAAACAGATTTGTATATTCAGTTGATAGAATACTCTGTTGTTAAGGACGCTTTTATATATTGGAGATGATATGAAACAATGTGGTTCCCTCAAACAGATATGTTCATCCAGTAATTTACCATGCAAATAAGGCTAGTAACACAAGATAAGCAGATTAGAAGGTGGATTCCAGGTAGTAAATGGAAAGACCGCTTGCTTTTCCATATGGATTCAATCAGGTCGAACAAAAGTGCTCGATCATAGCCCCATCGCCATATATCTCCACAACTAGTTATTTAATCAAGAACAAGAAAAAAGGCTTTCTCTTAGGAGGGAGCAGGAGAAAAATCATACTAATTGACTAACATAATCATCGTCCTTTTCTCGCCACCTCTGTTCAGAGATCAATCGACCGTAGAAAGCAACGCAGAAGAGACTTAAAAGAAAGAGAGAACAAGAAAAGAACAAAAAGAGAGCCTATTGAATAACGACAAATCGACGAGGGCCAGTCGACGTGCTTCAAGAAGGTGGATCTGTGATCCCAGTAACCAGAGCTCGCCTCAACTGACTGCGACAATGATCCGCCAAGAGAAGCGTTCCATCTCTTCCTCTTGCCCTCTCTGACGCACATCGAAGTGATCCAAGAAGATTCTAACAATGCCCTGACCGCGAATCCCCGCCAAACAGTATCGGCCGGTGAAAATAATTGGCCAAAGAAAACAAAGAAAAACCAAAATAGGAATATATATATATATATATATATATATATATATATATATATATATATATATGAGGTTTTTTTAAAGAGGAAAAAAACTTCTAATTCTCTATGTTTATTACATTATGAGCTTTTTTTTGTACATGGTTATGTCAAAAATTTGAAATTAATACAACCAAAAAACAAAATAAAATCGAAGCCTTCATCGAAAAAATAAAAGATATTTTTTGAAAACCCCTAATATATATATATATGTGTTATTTTATTAATTTTCTTTAGCTAATTGTTGCATGAAAATTATAGAGTAAATAAAGAGAAAAAGATAAATGAGATCTTATAACAAACTATCGAGAAATAAGCTAATAAAAGTATTATGTTTGTTACTGCATGGACTTTATTTGCTACAGAGGTATTGGGAGCAACACAACAGTACGTAGTAGCAGCTCTGTGAGGCCACTTCAACTATTCTAATAACTTCAGATGATTCAGACAAAGATGGAAAGCCATGACTGAAATATATAGTTAAAGCAGTTCTAATTCTTCCTCCTGGAACTGAGGAGAAGCCACTCCTCGCGTTGCAAGAACAGAAACGACGAAGACGAAGCGAAACAACAGTATCGCAAGTCCTCTCAACTACCTTCTTTCGGATCCAGCTGCTGCGCCTCGCATCCGAGTTCTCGGAGCGAGCTCAGGGAGATCAGCAGCGAGAGGATGATGACGACGCCGAAAGCGTTGGAGCAGCGTGAAGACGATGATGCTCCTTTCATCAGCTCTTTCGTGTCTTCCGACCGCACAGGGATCAAATCACAAGGAACTCCGCGGTGTGGCTTCTGCTTACTTATGGGAAGCTCTGCTTACTTATGGGAAGCTAAGGTAGAAGATTCATTGCTATAGCATAGTTTCTGCTCTCTTCGAGAAAAGATTGACGCCATCGAGCATGAGCAAATTGACATCTAGCTGGAAGTTTGACCATGGCTTCTTCGTCAAAGCTTGAGAGAAGAAGATCATCTCATGCTGTCTGTGAGCAGCCGTATCCTCTGCTTCATATAATATTATAGTCCTTTTCGAGGGCATATAATAATACTTCTTTGGAACGATATACTATGAAACCAAAAAAAAATATTCTAAAGATAAACAATAAAAATATACTATAAAACCGACAAAAGATTAACACAAGTTGATTGTATTATAAAACCAATGGCCACGATATATGAATGCCTTGCAACCCTCGCAAAGCCGACAGCTCACAGGTTTGAAAGACAACAGTATTTAATGTTGTCATGTCAATCCACTGCCAAAGTTGACGATAACATGTCAAATGCTCTTATCGTACAGTGTGCTACTTCATTTATGTTTCACTGTGAAGAAGAAGGTGATCCATCCATCAACCACAACCTCCACCGGTATTCAAATCCAATGAAAATAAAACATACTACTGAATGAGCCACTTGTTTGCCTTTCAAGTAGTTGATCGATCATTCACACCCAGGTTGAGTTTCTGGGTGAAGCTTCTTTCTTTCAACAAAGGATTAATGGACTTCTAAACTTATAATCTCTCAGCTAAAATAATAACAATAATAACTTTAATAACAGAAATATTCACCACCAGCTTTCAAGTCAGATAAACATGCCGGTTCGGGTCATTTTAGGACTAGTATATGATAAGATGTGACAAGGATATTTAATAATAGAGCGAGAAAGCTATCTTTGATATGAGAATAGTAACATGATTGACTTCTCCATGTTAGATAGTCGACACGTCTGTGTCATGCGATCAACATATCATTGTCATACAATTTGTAAAGCAGGTCAAATGTTATGATGTCTTGGATTAGATATATCATGATCGTAATTAAGTATGAGAGAAATACATTATGACCTTGATAGGTAATGCTTACTATAAAGGCTAAAGCCTACTATAAAGAGTTTATTAGATATATTTTCGAGACATGCGACCTTTTCTATCAGTCAGTCGAATTCTTTGAATCGTCTATTAATTTAAGCTTTGAAAAGGCTCAACACAATCTTATAGGTTTTGAAGACAAAGCATCCATCTAACTTTCAAGGATAAAAGTAAAAAAAAAAAAATCTCCATTGACTTTGAATCTAACATCCAACTCAGATATTGCGGAATGCATAACAAAAAGTAATCTCATGTCAGCTTGTAATGTTTAATCACGTGAAATTAGGACAGAAGAAGAACACTTGCGGACTAGACCAACTCATTTGCAAAGGAAATGGAAGATTGACCATGATCATGCATAGAAATGCTCGTCTCCTCTTAGTTTACATGGCTTCGGAGACGAATACAACGAATTGACAATCGCAATCGGATATATGACTTACTAATATTATTTGAAAAATTCTATAATAAATTGATTGACTACGAGATGTATTTAAAGCGCGAGAACAAATTGTCCAAACCACCTATCACAGTTCAAGTTAATCACAAGTCCAAGCAAAAGAGCAATCAATACGACCATCATCAAAGGTTTAGCCAAGTTATCACTTGCCCTTATAGGTCTCAAGCAAACCCCCCCTTTCTCACAAAGTGGCAACTCCAATACCCGTCAACCTTGGCGTCCTGTCCTCACAAGCCAACAAAGAGTCATTTACCAGCTGTGTGATAAAATCGGTCACTCTGTTAGAGTTTGTCGGTCTCGACCCTGACTCCCTGCTTCGTCACAATGGCCTGAGGCAAATCTCATGACTACACCAACTACTAGCCAACTCAATTGGATTGTGGACTCTGACACCTCCCATCACATCACCTCTAATCTTTAGAATTTGTCTATCCACAACAACTATGGTGAGAATGAAGATATCATCATCAGTGACGGTAAATGACTTCTTATAACTCATACTGGTTCCACAACGCTTAATTCTGATACTACAACCTTTATACTCGATGATGTTCTATGTGCCTCTCATATTAAACGAAATCTTATTTCTGTTTCTTAATTTTACAAACATAATAATACTTCAATTGAATTCTTTCTTTATTTCTTTCTTGTCAAGGACTTAAGCACGGGGGCATCAGTAGTCCAAGGCCCGAATAGAGGCAACATTTATAAATGGCCGTCAGCTCCACAAATAACCCAGCTCACTATTCACTCTTTAGTTGCAGCTCTAATTGATGTGTGGCATCGTCGTCTTGGTCATCTCTCGTCCCTTATCTAACAAAAATTACTTTCCCGTTACTCTCTTTCTATTTTTAAATTAAGTAGTTCTATAACACATTGTGATATATATCTTAGCAATAAAAGTCATTAACAGCCCTTTGACATATCTTCCATATCATGCTCTAAACAATTTGAAATTATTTATACTGATGTTTGAGGGCCTGCTCCAATCATTTCTTTTGACAAATTTAGATTTTATGTCATTTTTGTAAATTACCTCACTAAGTACATATGGTTCTATCCTCTTCACCATAAATCTGAAGTGTCTACAATATTTACCAACTTTCGAAAGTTAGTCGAGAACTACTTTCAGTCTACCATCAAAACAGTTTACTCTAATGGTGAAGGTGAATATCAAGCCCTGACATCCTATCTCTCAGCTTGTGGTATACAACACCTCAAGTCACCATCGCATACTCCTCAACTAGTTGACTCTACCGAATGCAAACATCGATATATAGTTGAAACTAGCCTCACACTTTTACATAAGGCCTCCATGCTTTCTACCTTTTGGACAACAACATTTCGAACTGCAGTCTACTTTATTAATCAAATGCTTACACCAGTCTTACAATACTAGTCCTCATTTGAAACACTATTTCACAAACCTCCAAACCTTCATAAACTCAAAGTCTTTGGCTGTCTATGTTATCCATGGTTATGTCCCTATGCCTCTCATAAGATAATATCAAGATTTAAGCGTTCCATCTTTATAGGATATTCTCTTGAACATAATGCTTTTCGATGTTATAATCCCCACACTTACAAAATCTTTATATCACGTCATGTTATTTTTGTTGAGTCTATCTTTCCTTCCTAAAACAATGAGTCTCCTGTCATGTAGACTACTTTAATAAATATTTCTCACTGGAGTATACCTTCGATCCAATCGGATGAGTCTCTCATGACACCATCCAGTTCCTCCCCTCAGGATCCACACTCTACTACTACTATAGTTCAGCAATTGCCTATTCTCTCTATTGCTACTCTACTTATTTCTTCTCAAATTAATGAGGCACTATGTTTAGAAACACAATCTTTGTCTTTACTTTCTTCTAGACCAAGTGACACTGAGGTATCTCAACCTGACCCAGGCTGTGTCAATGACTCTCCACCGCTTATTCTAACAATACAATTTCACAATCCCGAAGCCTCTAAACATCCTATGACAACACGCTCCAAGAGTGGTATTTTTTTAAACCACGTCAAATCCTTGACCTACATGCTATCACAGAATCCTCATATAATACCATTGAACCCACCACCTTTACTCAAGCTCAAAAATATCCATACTGGCGTAACACTATGTGTGAGGAATATGATGCCCTCCTCCATAACTCAACATGGAACCTAGTACCATTTCATCATATACAAAACATCATTAGGTGTAAGTGGTTCTTTCGAATTAAGCGGAATTGAGATGGATCTGTTGCCCGATATAAAGCGTGTCTCATCATTAAAGGGTTTCATCAATGACCTGGAGTTGATTTTACTAAGACATTTAGTCCCATTGTTAAACCTACAACAATCCAACTTATCCTAAGTCTAGCCACCACTAAAAGTTGACAATTACGATAATTGAATGTTAATAATGCCTTTTTACAAGGGACTTTAACTGAAGATATTTTTATGCAACAACCTCCTGGTTTCATTCATCCTCAATATTCAAGACATGTTTACAAACTTTAAAAAGCTATTTATGGATTTCGGCTCCAAGAGCCTAGTACACTAAACTTGGCTCATTTTT